>OY748304.1:9737367-10126837 GCA_963556515.1 Nudaria mundana | reverse complement strand
TTCCCCTACCCTCTCTTCAGAATGCATTATTACCAATGAAGGACAACCTTGACATCCTTGGCATAGACGTTCGTCGAGAGCTCAATAATAAAAACTACATCGAAAGATGCATAGGGCTAGCTTCGCGGAAACTAGGAATACTGAATAAGGTAAAGCGATTCTTTACACCGCACCTGAAATTGTCGGCTGGCTTGTGAGGTGGGTGGAGAAGCATGACGTGCGAGTTGCGGCCTGCTAATGCGCAGTCCCTGTCCTGTCCTCTGTGGTGTTATTCTGCGGATCCTTGGCTGGCCTGGTTAGTCGGTGCCGAGATACACTTGGTTGAAGTACCGTGTCTTATAGGTAATCCCAATTTCACGGCGAGGTGCCTGTTTGTGGCGACTTGCAAATAGCTGTAATTTTTAAGATTAGATATGTTTTTTATTTGTTTATTTTTCAAATTATAATTTCACTGCAACTGTACGAGAGCATGATATAGTTTATGGATTGTTGGTTGTTGCTTACCATTGTTAGTGCGTCGCTATATATAACAACTCAGCGCATCGTCGCATACAGTGGCGGAATGGACACATCGCACACAACACAATTTACGGTACACTACACCCAATATAATACACCAATCAATTCTGTTTAAACACTGGCATACAGGCACACTTTTACTACACAATTTACTACACAAAATTTTCAAATTTAGCGGATGTCACTAGCGAGTACCTACATGCCCGGCGCGTCACAGTGCATCACAGTGCGTCACTTCGTCACACACACACTTCACTTCAGTCAGTTTCAACTGTCTTGAAGTTGCGCCGGGCCGTGCGCGTGCGGGTGCGGGCGGATGTGCATCCAGGCAAAATGTTGCCAGCCTGCATATTTTGTTTTGTTTTCGTTTTTTTTTATTTTAAAATTTCTTTCCTATTAATGTTCCTTTCCTTTTTTAATTGTTTAACTTTGTTTACGGTGTCTCTTTTCTTTATTCTTTATTTGTTCCTGGTATTTCGATGTAATAATATTTCTTTTCTCAGTTTTTTTAGTTTTCTACCACAGGCCGTCTCTGAAAACCAGGGCTGTCTGCCTTGCACCACGAAGACAGCATAACGCTGAGAGACGGCCTTTTACTCCACATTTATGTATTTTTATAATTTCATTTTATTTTATTCTTTGTTATTATGTATATACCAAACTGTTATTGTTTTCGTTGTTTTTTGTTATTTTATATAAGTACCTAAGTGGAGTATTAATGTTTTTCTTACTTTCTTTCTTTCACCAGAGGTGTCTGCTGTACAAGACGCAGATTAGACCCTGCGTCGAATACTGCTCTCACCTCTGGGACGGCTCCGCGAAGTATTTGCTGGACGCTCTCGACGCTATGCAGCGACGGGCTATCCGTATTATAGATTGTCCGGAGGTAACGGGAAGCATTGAGCCGCTAGCTCAGCGCCGCGCATTCTACCGTATTTACCACGGCAAGTGTTCTGAAGAGCTCTTCAATCTGATCCCACCCTCTTCCTTCCGATCCCGAAACATGCGTGCCAGGCAGAGATGCCACTCTTACATAGTGGATAGCATTTTCGCGAGAACCGAACGTTTTAAACGTTCGTTTCTCTGCCGAACGATAGTGGCCTGGAACGCCCTGCCTGTGCACGTGTTTCCTCTCACATATAACCCTGGGTTCTTTAAGCGGAGCGTGAAGAGGCACATCGTACTTCGTCAAATTGAGGGCCACTCTCTATAGTATTGTGTGCTGTGAGAGTGGCTCACAATCGCTAGACATCGTCACGACTTACCACCAGGCGGGCGGAGTCAATTTGGCGAACCAATATAAAAAAAAAAACATAAACTCCAGTATACGTGTGCCAACGTAGTAGGTATTATAGACGCCACACAACATGAGTGCGTGGGTAAAACCGATAAGCCTTTGGTTGTGTTCATGTATACTTAATTAATTTGATCAGTGTCCATCAATAGAGTACTTGTAGAACAATAAACCCTGGTCATTGGTAAAAATGTCCAAATTTATAAATTTTAACTGATTTTTTTTTCCAATATGGCCTGAACTATAAGGAAACACATGGTCGGTTCGTTAATCCTGTGACCTGCATCCTAATCTAGTACCGTATCTGGGTCATGTGCAAACTCCTAGCTACTGTGAACATCAGTTTTTCCTAACTAAGGTTGCGACACGACCTAGCCCCACTTACGCAAACACGTCATAAAATTTTATAACTCTTGTTTCATACCACATGTATGTGATTACAATTGGCAAATAAATGTTATTATGACATAATATTATGTCTCAAAAATCAAACATCTTTATTGTAGAAGGTTAGATATTAGGCGTTAGTTTCCACATTGCATAAAGCCGCGGTTTCGGTCCCAGACTGAAAGAAATTTAAAAATTATAGAAGAAAGTTAAACTTCTGCATAATTATGTATGTTTCGCCTATTCACGAGGCATTATCAAGACTATCTCAAAGAGACAGCGAAACTCGTGTGCAAAACCATAGACGCGGCTTGTTTGTTTTTGTTATATATAGACACAAACACGCGACATATTATTATAAATATTACACAACACTTTTTTTTTTATTTATGTATTTGATTTATTTATTATTTTTCTTGTGTGATGACATTTGGCAGCATGATATTATGATTAATTATGCTGGGTGAGATACTGCACGGGTGCGCCATTTTCAGTGTAACTGGCCTCCTCTGAAAACCAACGCTGGCAATAGTGGGTCTGCCCCCGTCAGCATAAGCTGAGAGGAGACCAATTTCTACGCAGATGTGGCGTGTACTAGCATACAGCTACGATTTTCCTGTCCTTATACCTACTTCTAATATTTTGCTTGTGTATTGTTATCGCCATGTCTGTCTAAGAATAAACATATTTTTCTTTTCTTTCTTTCTTTCAAAACTCGCTAGACTTGTCAATTTCAAGGAATAGTGAAAACCACAGTTTTGCAGTATATCGAAAACCAACTTGCACAGATATTGTTTTTTTTTTTTTAATATTTGGTACGCCAAATTGACGCCCCCCGCCTGTTGGTAAGTCGTGACGAACGTCTAGCGATTGTGGGCCACTCTCACAGCACGCAATACTATAGAGAGTGGCCCTCAACTTGACGACCTACTGATGTGCCTCTTCACGCTCCGCTTAAAGAACCCAGGATTATATGTGGGAGGAAACACGTGCACAGGTAGGGCCATTCCAGGTCACTATCGTTCGGCAGAAAAACGAACGTTTTAAACGTTCGGTTCTCGCGAACATGCTATCCACTGTGTGGGAGTGGCATCTCTGCCCGGCACGAGTTGTTCGGGATCGGAAGGAAGAGGGTGGGATCAGATTGAAGAGCTCTTCAGTTTCTTGTAATTCCTCACTCCTCAAACCACCCTTGGCAACATAAGATGGCGGCTTTTCATAGCCTAATACATAGATTGCTGAAGGTTCCAATGAGTGAACTATCATTTAGTAGTGAATTGAGTATAATATGTCACATAGCACAGTCCAATGGCTATGGAGTGAACATGATGCATTCAATGCTTAATGAAAATTATTACACCCTTCCCCTGTACCAAGTAGGAAGTACACTGCCTGTCTACAATATCTGGGACCCATAACGTCGAGTGTATCCAAAGTCCTTAGATATAACAAAATCTTTCCAGCATTTAAAGCCCAGAATTCCCTAAGGAAACCGTGCAATGGAAAAGACACGGTGACTAATGCAAGAAAGTCAGGCGTTTATTTGTTGCGTTGTGACACTTGTGGTATGTCGTCTGTGGGACAGACGGGTCGTTCGTTCTAGGTTAGATATAGGGAACACATGTCAGTGTTTCGTAATGGGTGCGCAGAGAAGTCCCATTTCGCCAAGCATCTTTTAGATACTGGACACACTCTAAACAGTAACCACACATTTGAAATCTTGAAATTAGGCGAAAAGGGGATCAAACTGTGGGTTTGGGAACGCTTAGAAATAGTAAAACGTAATGTGAACACCCTACTGAATGAACAGACAGATTTCCAGGTGTCCCCCCTGCTAACGATGTTTGCAAGCAGGCAGACACAGTAGTATGTAGTCGTATGATGCACATGCCGCACAGTAATTGTTGGAATACGAAGTTTTTTCATTAAAAAACCTAATTTGCACTAAACGACGCACAGTTCATCGTTCTACCCCCGGTTTTAGTTTCTGTCGTGTTTGAATCTCGCTAACAGTATATTCAACATAGAATAAAAAAATAGTACTTACACAAAAAACTTCCTACATCGCGCTAGCGAGTTTTGCACACTTATAGCTTATAAACAGCAGCGTACATTCCTCGAGTTTCGCTGTCTCTTTGAGATAGTCTTGATAATGCCTCGTGAGGAGGCGAAACATTTGTCGACGTTTAACATGTCTTCTATTTAGCGAAATCATTGCAATTTTTTAATTTCAACATCATTTTTCCATTGTTTTTATCATGGACTTTCGCCAGGTGACGCCTGAATCCATTCTGTAAATACTCCTTATTTATAGTAGTAATTCCGACAAGAGACGTTTTATTAATTTTGTTAATTTATTACTTTAACGTTGTACGCAGCCCGTATCTTCAGTATCATATGATTTAATGTTCTTCTAATGTTCTGGAGCGGCTCGTGGTCTAGTGGTAACCGACAATGTTAACACATTGCAAAGGTTAAGCAACATCTAGTCAGGCCGGTCTTAGGATGGCTGACCATTTCTTAAGACATTGAGACCCCTCCGAGCGTCATACAAACATCTGTGGCAGTCGTTAGGGGTAGTTGGTGCCCTAAATCAAAAATCTGACCGGTCTAATTACAGAACTTCAATGTCGCCCATGGGTTGTGAAGGTCAGTGGCAGTCGCTCCACAGAAAATATTGAAGTTCAGCCGAATCGCAGTTAGACTGGAAAACCGACCCAGAAAAGGCTCGGTGGATGGATTTGACTTATGTTATTAACATCCTAACATCCTATTTGTCCCTCCCTTTTTAGGGTTTTGTAGATTTTGTTAGTTTCGTCATGTCCGTCCACCCGTCCTTGTGTCCATACATCCGCCCTTGGCCTCCCTCCTAAACGGTTAATCCTAGAAAAATAAAACTTTGCATGGATATATGTTTTCTTTATAATACCCGGCCGCGGTACGAGCCGAGTTACTCCCGTGCAATGTGCTGTCATGTTCATAGCAATGAGCTATGAAGATAATCGGCTCCACTTTCAGGTTAGCGAATATGAGGGCCTTTAAGGTACATATGAGCCCTACCTGAGGCCCAAATTTTACCCTTTAGAACGTAAGTTACGTCTGCCACGCTTGGGCTTTTGGTCCATAACGCTAAAAATAATAGTTTAAAAAAACTAAAAACACACTTTTATAGAGAATCCAACTAAAAAGTAGAAAATAAATTTTAATAAGTTTGAATTAAGAATAGTGTAGATAAGAAATAAATGTATATTATTGTAAAAAAAGTGTGAGTTGCATTTTAAGATATTATCAAAATGTTAATTCTTCTACTCATATCTGTCAATAAAATATTTATAACTATTGACATTATGCACCTCACGCTTTTTTTACAATAATATACATTTATTTCTTATTTACACTATTCTTAATTCCAACTTATTAAAATTTATTTTCTACTTTTTAGTTGGATTTTCTATAAAAGCGTGTTTTTTTTAAACTTTTATTTATTTTTCATTCTTTAGTTTTTATTTTAATTTTTTTTTTTTAATTTTTAATCGAATTATTGCATTGTCATCGGTCTTTGACAGGTGTGCAAAGTTTGAATTAAATCTGATCGTTCAAAGTAGGGCAAAATCGAACCCAAAAGAGTCGGTTACAAACAAACGTACATATTTTTTTTTAATTTTCTATCAAATTATTGCATTGTCATCGGTCTTTGACAGGTGTGTAAAGTTTAAATTAAATCTGATCCTTCAAAGTAGGGCAAAATCGAACCCCAAAAGAGTCGGTTACAAACATACATACTCGTAAATACAGGTGAAGCTAACAAAAGCGTATTAATAAGAAATGCGCCACACGTCATCATTCCGAGTTTCTCTGAACTGAAACGTGACTACATCATGCGGCAAATCAAACTCGATTTTTATATAATACTAGCGGTCCCGGCGAACTACGTACCGCCCTTGAAGCACTAGAACAAAAGGTTACTTTATAATATTTATAATACAAAAATTAGTACATATATGAAAAAGTAGTTACATGTATAAAAAAGTCAAAGATGAATAAATTATACGAATATTAAATCAAGGATCACTTGTGCCAAGTTTCGTGAAGATCAAATATGGCTGCTAGCCTGGAACACACTATAGACATGCAGACGGACGAAAGCAAATGTAGACGCTTCGCTCGCTTCGTCAAAAAATACATAATTTAATGGTTATTATCTATTGTTTATAGTGTCCGGTAACGGCAAAAGGCTTGTCTCCGCTTACCCATGGGATCAACAGAACAACTAGTAAAATGCGAGTGCCCAATACACCTCTGCCTACCCCTTCAAGGATATGGACGTGAAATTATAATAATATGCACGTATACCTACTTGTGGTTTTGTTCAGTATGTCGTTCTTCATGTACTGCAGTATACCTAGATAAGAATGTTGGTGTTAAAATTCCCGAACACTGCATGTTTAGGCTTTAAATTACGCGAAAATTAGCATGTAAATTATAAAGTTGATAGAATGAGCTCTTAATCATTTATTTAATGGACGAAAACACTTCTTTGTGTTATGGTAGGGTACGCATGAGTGCTAAATGTGTAGTCACTCGAGCGTCGCAGAAACCTATTAGAATGGTTCTACATATTTCCACTTTCGGTGGTGTGGTAAGCAGAGACAGACTTTTTTCGAAATTGTAAAAAAAATATGACACCGATTGACATAAGTGCATCAGATATTGAGATTTTTCATCTTGCGACATGCCTCTATAACAAATGTATATAAAAAATGTATATTAATCGATTGTATATTAGTGTATGTAACAAATGTATATTAGTCGATTTACGTGGTATTGGCCACACCTCCACTTCGTTAACTTGGAGTGTTGTAAATCAAAGAAAAATTACTGAAGTGCATCAGATTTTCTTGGGGGTAATCAGTGAACCCTACAGATGCTCAAGTTTCTTAACCCCCCTCCCCCATAATTATCAGATATTTGGTTAGTGTGTTTTGGGACATCATGATTTACCTTACAGTATACTAATCTGTCGGGCTCGAGTAAATAAAGAAATTCCTCCTAGGCGTACCCTACTATTAGAACTTTGGACTATTATTACCTTACGCTGTGCCATTATTCTGCAGGTACATGTCAGTTTTCATAGCTCTCCCACACGTTAAGAACAATTACGTTACATTCATTGTACAAAAGGGTTAAAATGACTTTAATATAGGTAGGTAAGCCATTGACATAATTTACGTAAATGCGTTACAATTGAGTAATTATTTACTATTGTAACTATTATTACTACGACTAGGTGTCCCCATTCAAACTTATAACCCTTTTATTATCTTCACAAAAATATTCTGAGGATTATGAGCCTTTGTGAATGTCATTCACTTCAAAACCATTGTTTAAAGGAGTCATTTTGAATCAAACGTACGTAGAATAGTATCAATGATTTTATACAGTTGATTGAAAGTTCAAAGGTAAAACCTCACAAATATATTGTATTTTATACGAATTTATGCTACTTAATGACAAAGATATTGAACTAGTAAATACTGAAATAGTATGATCAAGGGGGCAGTTTGACTCCGAGCGGGTTATACACAACATATTAGAGTCAAAATTAGGGATCAAAGTCAGTTATTCAAAGTAATTTCGGGTTTAATTATCAAAGTCACTTGGATTTAATCGGCTTTTTTAGAATAATTTAGTTAATTAGGAACGTAAAGCCAGAAGAAGGATAATGTACTAAGGGAGTTTGAATTATCGGGGAGTAATAACTTTCAATTCAAATATAATATTAATATATATATATATATATATATATATATATAAGTATAATATATATATATATATATGTATAATATAAATATTTTAAAATCGGTTCACTCAGTCCAAAGGTAACAAACATAAAAAAACATCCAGATGTATTGAGTACCTCCTCCTTTTTCGTACGTCGGTAGAAAAGTCATTTACAGACATATTCAACTTTTACTGTTTTATATTTATTTACACCAGTAATTCCAATATTTACAGATATTCGTGTAAAAAATCCTTCGTGTGGTTGCTGACTGGCGAGGTTTCTAGAATACAACTAAATTAATTTACCTACACTAATATTATAAGGGCGCACTTGTACTTGTAGAACGGGCCGTTTTCCGCAATTCCACGACTAGTGCGCGGGTTTTGCATGTGGGTGAAACTCTCCTACTCGAGCCACCGGATCTCCTCCAGGAACGCCAGCAGGCCCCGCAGGTTGTGCAGGGCTTCAGGGACGGTGCCTGAAGTGCCAAGTTGTCTTGTCCTGTATTCATTGACCTCTTCGCAGCGCAGGAGCAAATGGTCGACCGTCTCATCCTCGCCCATGCAAGCCCCGCAAAGGGGGCTGTCTGTAACACCAATCGTGTAAAGTTTGTTAAGGAGGCAATGCCCTGTTAGTACACTTGTGAAGAGACGAAGATGGTATTTTTCAAACGTCCCAAGTCTTCTGGCCAGCCGACCGTCAAGTTCGGGTAGTGCTTCCCTTGACTGCCGACAGTCCGACAGACTCGTCCCCAGTGTTTTGTGTTTGTGTTTGGCGGGACAGGGGTGTCCTTGTAGTACCTACCGGAATTGGTAGGATTGGCTCGGGTCCAATTGGCTTAAGGCTCGAGCCCTTTCTTGCAAGCTCGTCCGCTGCGTCATTACCTCTAGAGCCGCTGTGTCCTTTTATCCACTGCAGTGTCACGTGGTTGTACTTACTTATCTCAGCCAGACGCTGATGACAGTTGTAGATTAGGCCCGAATTAACAGTGCTGCTGTCGAGGGCTTGTAAAACTGACTTGCTGTTGGAGAGAATTCTGATGCTTTACCTCTCTTGCAGCTATAGCCGTAGCTGCCTCTGGGTAAGCGTGGCATTCAGCTTGGTATACCGTACTGTATAATCCTAGTGGTGTTCCCTGTCTGATTTGGACGTCTTCGGAGAATACTCTACTACCTGTACCAGAACTGGTTTTTATTATAAGGGTGCGTAAGCGGAGCTTTGAATTTGTGTGAGTGATCACGAAAAGTAGAGTAAAAACTCTTATTGTAGCTGTGCGTATATGACATATTTTGTGTGTAAAAGAGGTCACATATACGTTCACGTACACTACGCTCACATAAACGTAAAGCTCCGCTTACGCCTCGCGACCTGTACTAAAATAAAACTAGGTATGCAATGCATGCTACTAATTGCAAATGTTGAGCGGAGCAAATTTTCTTATTTTTTTTTATGCTTGATTTCAGAGATATGCACTCCCGGGTATGATATCGACCAGCATGCCAAATTTGGTCAAAATCGGTCGAGCCGTTTCGGAGAAGTTGGCACACAAACGATTTACACTTGTCGTCTAAGATAGAGCTTCGCTTCGCTCCGCTCAAAAAAAATAAGAATGGGATATTTGTTTTGATTTGACTGCAGTTTTCATATTTAGACCAAACTTCACCTTTAGATTTTGGTTTATCGAAATCGGATGGCAGAAAAAATATTTCTTTATTGAAGTTTCTTCAAGTATAATGATCTGATATAGACGCAAACGGACATATAGGGACATTTGCAACTTGCTTGCAACTTGTGACGTAAGACTGGCATACAAGTCTTGTATAATGGGTTATCGCCCGACACCAGTTGATGTTGACTGAGTAGGTTCTTATACATTTCTTAGCAACGTAATCGTTCCCCTGAGTCGTCGTGGTCGTTCCCGTGTACATTTCCCTCGTGAAAAGAAATGTGAGAGTACACGTGACCAGTTTCTATCAGATGGGTTACAAAAACGTGTCGAACTGCAGAGTTCTCAAAGTTTTATAGTTTTTTTAAGTGTCATATTCTACATGATTTCGAATTTCATATAATACGCTAAATTTTATTTATAACTCGCTGATTTTGGCAGCTCCAAACACGTGTTTTAGTTTTCTAACACATTTCCGGGACAAAACACACTTTGTCATTTTGCTGGTCTCACGTTATAGGGAACAAGCCTATTGCCGTATGGGCACAATAGAATATTCAAAACCACTCTGTAATTCAAACCAAAATCGGGCGTCTGGTATGCTCCAGAAGGTATTTCGGCACCCGGCGGAACCTATTTGAGTGTCGTAGTTTTATAGAATAAGAATGGGAAAGGGCGGGCATTTCATCTAGACTTGGAAAAATCCATAAAATATTATGTAACAATGGTTTTTTAGACTTTCGTGTTCTGAATTCATATTAATAGTCACGATTTCGGGACTAGCGGCCGAATACTGAAACGTCACTCAAAGAAGCAGATACTCAAAGTGATGTTTTTGTATGAAAAATTTAAGTATAAGTGCTCCAGCATTTAAACAGCACTTAAATATTTAAGTGACGTTTCAGTGTTCAGTAGTTAAACACTTAAAATTATCTTATTTTGTTCTGACGTTTCGACCGAGTTACAGTTTGACCCCGTAACCCCGAAGTCCCTAAATCTTAAGTGTTAAAATATTATGTAACAGTTTGTCTTTAAATAGGATAAAGTAAAGTGGGCCCCTTATTATCATATATACATTCTGTATTTAACATTAAAATGTTTTTAATATCTAAAATATTAGGTTTATTTACAATTTTGTACTAACGTTGATCGGCAGGTGCACCAGTTGCAGGTTTGGTTAGGTATATACACTCTTAGTGATATGCTTAAAATTCAAGCATAACTATTTATTTTCAGCTTTAAAAAAAATTATATATATTTCTCATCATCTAGCCCAAATTAAGCTAATAAAAGCTTGAGCTATGGAATCTGGACGACTGATAAACATACGTATATATTCTAAATAAACACAAATTATACATAGAAAATATCTAAATACCAACACAAACATTTTGTGGGTCACATAAATATTTGATTTGGCCCGCAATCGAAAATGCCTGGTCCTGCCTGGTCAAATCATTGCGCCATCGAGGCAGGGGGAAGCCTAAAAAATGTAGTTTATGTTCGCACGGTCTACTCTGTAACCACAAGACGTCATAGATTTTACTAAGAAGTTTTGTAGGTTTCGTTTGATGTGCATCGATTTATGTCACGTGGAAAGGAGAGAGAACAACGTGCAACAGTTTCAACGTGATCGACTTTTACTGATACTGTATAGTGCGTTGAATTTTTTGTATAAAGCTCGAGAAGAATGTTTGTTTTTTTATTCACGACTAAGCCCCTTTTTTAGGTATTTTCAGTGGCGCCCGGCGGACTTTGGCCACCTATGTGGCCTCTTTGGGGGTTTGGGCGGGATGAAAGTCCCACTTTGTTGGGGTTGGGTATATATCGGACCCACTTTGTTGGGTATATAACATATATCGGAGAGTGAATCTGCTTTCTAGCCTGCTTCTGTAAGGACGTGTAGATCGATGGTCCTGGGTGTACATAAGTCTGCGGTGCCCTGGCCCTGGCTGGACTTGATCGCAAATTAAAACGGCCGCGTTTCATCTGCTCACGCTGGAGCACGGTTTCCAACGAGAGGGTATCCACACCCAGACCCACTACAAAGTGCCGGCGCAGTCTGAGCCTTTGAATAATTTGTATTGAAATTAACATATTTTAATTCCTCTGTGTACCCTTTCAGGAATACAGACATAATTTTGTCTTGTATTGTCTGTGTCTATAATTATATTTTTTAAATATTACTCGTCAAGAATGACTTGTTATTTAGGTAAATATTATTATACAAAAATGTAGGTAAACAAATCTGAACAAAAACAAACAAGAACATGCTATTATTTGTTTATGAAAATATATACAAGAATAAATCACAACATCACAAATCTACGCATTTAGGTTTAATAGTATCATCAAAGCAGATATAAGATCGTCCATAATAATTAAAGGCCAAAGCTCTACGCAGTATCGTAGCTCGTAGGCGTCTACTACGCCGTAGACACTCGAGCAAAATTGCTCAGTACTTGAAAAACATAAAGATGTAAACAATTATTTAATTTAGCTGTGTAGGAGGTTGAAGTCTGTTATACGACCTACTTTTCGTTTACTGTGTTTTTAGTTGAGACACTGAGAGTCCGTCCGTTGGGACATTAAAACACCGCCAAGTGCGTGTCGGGCCACGCATAGAATAGCGTTCCGTAGTTACCCATAATATCCTCTATATCTCCTAAACTTAAAAAGTTACCTAATCTTTTATAGTTTTTTTTCAAAGTTCAATATATGGACTAACATCTATCTATATATATCCTATCTAATACCCCATGGGGTAGAGTAAAAAATAAGATAAAGTTTAATATTTTTTTTTATAATTTTATGTTGGCACTTTGTCGGCGCCGTGAATACACATATCTATGCAGTTTCCTGTTACTTAGGAGGAAAACCGAGGATGGACGTGCGGATGGCTGGACATGACGAAACTATAAGGGTTCTGAGATTTGAACTACGGAACCCTAAAAAGTAATCGTCTTAATCCACGCACATAGAATAGATATTCTATGTGCGTGGAGCTGCCGACATCAGCTAGTAATAAATATCAAAATCAAAACGACAGGCAGCAAGATTAATTTAGAACTTAAAAAAAACTTATGTGGCAGTGAGATGATCTTCAAAAGGACAATGGGCACAAATGTATGGACTCTGCTCATGGACCCAATAGATATAAATAGTATGTCGTTCGAAAGGTATATTCTCATGGAACACGAGACTCTGTGTAGTACACGGAGCCGCATACAAACCGGACCCCTACCGCAGTACCGCATGGTTTTTTGTATACGAATGAACACATTGCAAAGCTTAAGCAACATCTAGTCAGGCCGGTATTCGGATGGGTGACCATTTCTTAAGACATTAAGACCCCTCCGTGCCTCGGAGAGCACGTTAAGCTGACGGTCCCGGTTCTCATACGAACATCTATGGCAGTGGTTAGGGGTAGTTAGAGCCCTAAAAAAAATCCGACCGGTCTAACTATAGAACTTCGATATCGCCCATGGGTTGTGGAGGTCAGATGGTAGTCGCTCAACGCAAAATATAGGAGTTCAGTCGAATCGCAGTTAGACTGGAAAGCCGACTCCAACTGCGTTGGTAAAAGGTTCAGTGGATGATGATGAGGATAAAGAATCCAGATGTGACCCAATAATAATCTTTTTTCTTCTTAAATATTTGGTCATAAGGACCAAGATGTCTGAATTCCTTTGTTGCTTATCGCGACCACATCGGCTTACGAACAAACAAAAACTGCATCAAATCGGGTAAAATTATACTACAGACAGACAATAAACAATACTACACATGTTAAACTTGTAACAAAAATCTTGTAACATCTTATTTTCCGTCGGGGGTTAAAAATACTCGTAATAAATAATGAAATTCGTTAAAAAGTTAGTAATTAATGTCATCTCTTTAATTAATTAACCTTGTTTTACATTCCTCTAGAGTCTAGAGGGAGTACGAAATATTATTGGAACTCAATTAAAGGTTAATTGCTTGATGCACGTGCTCGTTGGCTACTTTACTGCCACGAGACTGTTTTGTTGAGCAATCAACAGCATTGCCGCCGTCGTCGTCGCTTAGTAAGATTAATTGACTATTCTGTGACACCGCGTGAGTAAATTGTTTTAATATTTTATAACTGATGTACACCAGTATCTACCTAGGTCTACAGAAATCTTACTAATATACGGAAACCAAGTAAAGGACGAGAATCTTGCAAAATTAAAAAAAAATCCAACATGCGGCCATTGGCTCATCCCTTTTTACTGGTCTAAAATTTTCTTTTTTTTATGTACGCCTTAACTTCCATTGCCGGGTGCCCCGGGTGAGCTCTTGGAAGGATAGTTCTACGGTGCCGACGACACCCCAGGGTACCGGCAGAGCCCTAGGCAGCCGTGCTGCGGTAGACTCGGTAGATCGGCCTTTCGAGAAGACAGGCGATGTCCTCTGGCTCCGTCAGCATAGAATTTTTAATTCCTACTGGAATTTATTTACTTAATTAGGACACGCGGGTGCCGCCACAGGCGTATACTAGTAAAATTTTACATAAGTTCTCACCTTTGACTGCCTCTGTGGCGCAGTGGTATGAGTATGCAACTGCCACCCCTAAAGTCCTTGGTTTGATTCCGGGTCGAATCAAATTATTTGTGTGATCCACAAATGTTTGTTTCGGAGTTTGGGTATTTTCTATGTATAATATGTGTGTATTTAGAAATATATAAGTATGTTTATCAGTCATCTAGATCCTGTAGCATAAGAGCTTAATTTGAGCTAGATGACGTTGTTTGAGAATGTCCAAAAATTCTTATTTATTCACATATCAGTATTAATTATCTGAAATAAAAGGTGTAAAAATATACACTGACTATAGTTTAGTTTCTACAAAATCATGTTTCGAAGATGTGGTGCATGTACAATATCATGCAAATGTTGCAACAATGTCTCGAGGTCTAACTGCGACGACCTAGTTAGCGTAATTTAACACAAATCGATTTATTTAATCATCATTCACACGAGGATGTGAGCGCGAGGGGTCCAAGGCCCATAGTCTGACGTCACAGTACTGGATTTAAAAATTATACCCTCCCCTAAATGTGCTACACGGTTGCAGTCCTTTCAAGTGACCTAGTGACCCAAAATGGTATATCGATGACGTAGACAGTACAACCCAGCGATAAAGTTTGACTGTGAGTTTGTGAGTTCTACATTAGAACAGTAGCACACCTTTTTGTTGAGGTGTTGCTTCTGTAGTTCTCAATGGAAATTTTTACGTAAAATTTTCTGTTTACGTTATATTATATTAGAAGGTTCGTATATGTGGTTGTTATTATTGTAATAATTTCAAAGAGTTAGACAATTAGGGTATAACGTTTATAAATATTTATTGAGACGATTCAGAGGTCAGGGTCCTCGTAAATATATTATAAAAAGTTCTGGTATTAGTTTACCTAAAAGGTATAAAAGATAAAAGAAGTAAATTGAGATTTTTTTGTTAGGCAATAATTGCTGATCTTGTGTATACAGACACAAAATTAGCATTTAAGCACATTGCCTAAAAAAACTTGCGTAAAAAACACTACAAAGCAAGAATACGTATTATAATAAATTAGAGATACAAAAAAGACTGATTGTGTATTCGTTTTCATCATCATGCATTGACCCTTTTCCCGGTTTACTAATGAAAAACATAAAATATATAAACATAATTTACATTGGCATAACGAAATGAAGCATAAAGATCATAAGGCATAATATTATTAAAAATAAATATTTTGATATAATGCTTGTTGTCATAAATACTAATAACATAATAATAATTAAGCATAATTTTATAAAGTACAAGCTGTCCCGGCGAACTTCGTACCGCATCAATTTTTCTAATGTTCCGCACAATTTTTTTTTTCTTCCATAAGATCCTTCTCCTGGTAATTACGAACACAACAAAAAAGAATTAGCGAAATCAGTTCAGCCGTTCACGCGTGATGTCGTGACCAAGGGAAATAGGGATTCATTTTTATATATAGAGATAATGTTACAAACGCATAATGATATAAACACATAATGTTCTTTAGAATAAAACTAAAATGACAACCATGAACCTAATGCTTATCGAGAACAGGTAAGTTTTTCATTTTTACTGTCTACTTGTTTGATACATGATACACAATACATACAAAAACAAACATGTTTGCGGCTCATGGGTGGCCCAAGACCGCCACCTTAACCTATTCCAATCGAGTAATTCGCAAATTATAATAAATAACCAATTATGACCTTTTATATTATTTTATGGCTCATAATTAATACACGAATAAACATTATGCCTTTAAAATTTATGCAACTCCTTCTTATGGCAAAACATATTATACAAAATGATAGTTATGCCAACATTTGCATTATGCCAAAGGATTACATTATGCCTTAAAATTTTATGCCAAGAGGACGGATCCCCCTTTTCCCAACCCAGTTGGGGTCTGCTGCAGCTGAACTTGGATATTTTCCGTGGAGCGAATGCCATCTGACCTCCACGACTTATGGGCGATATCAAAGTTCTGTAGTTAGAACAGTCGAACTTTTATTTTTAGGACTCCACTTACCAGTAGCGACTGCAACTACTATGACAACCGAGACAGACGCCCTAACGTGCTCTCAATGTCCGGCCTGGCTAGAAACATCTAGCCAGGCCGGGCAACAGCGGAAGAAACAGCTTAACCTTTGATATGTGTTGATCTAGTCGGTTACCACTTGGCCACGAGCCTCTCTACAACATACACTAAATAACGACTAAACATGAAGGGAAACAGGTAAAACATACGGTCAATTCACGTTCAAAATGTATAAAATTAATACATTACAATTAAATATAGTAAGTTAGAACGAGGGGTATATATTTCATAAATACAACATAGGTATAGTTTTGTATTTCAAAGCAATGAGTTTGCTTAAACTATTCTTAAAATATTAAGAAAGAAATTATAAATAGATCACAAAAACTGGTGTCATCGGCGGGACTCAAACCCACGGCCTTTCCCTAACAGGGGGACTGCTCTGACCAACTGAGCTACGATGACCACTACCGACGACATCGAATTTTTGCTTCATATCATATTCATAATTTCTACATCGCGCTATTAAGGTTCGAGTTCGGGTTCGAGTCCCGCCGATGACATCAGTTTTTGTGATCTATTTATAATTTCTTTCTTAATACAACATAGGTTTGTTGGCATTGCTCACAAATATCTGAGTGCTTTATTAAGCAATCCCGGAAGGTTTGTCCTTAATTCACCAGGTCGTTGACACGATACAAATATCGCGGGTAGATAACCTTTATGACAACTTTGTATATCTACGTTTTGTAAATGACGCGTGAATGTTATTCCACGTTTTGAAATTTCGAGTAATCGGTGAATAACCTACATAAATAAAATTCGAATGTTCTGACGAATTCGGAGTCATTTTTCTCTCTTGGAAGTAGTTTAAAAAACTAACAAATCCAGTGCCCAGGTCATAGTGGGTTTATTCAAAATTTTCCGTAGTTTTCCGTATTCCGTAAAAGGTTTCGTAGTTGAAATCGCGAAACCCTTATAGTTTCGTCATTTCTGTCCGTCCGTCCGTTCTCGGATTTCCTCCTAAACAGTGAGTGCTAGAAATATGAAATTTTGCATGGATATGTATATTTACTACGTTGACAATGTGCTAAAAGAATGTCTGCCTTTTTTTTGGGGTACTTCCCCTACATCCCTACCAGAATTTATTTTTTTATCTTGCCTCTATCCCAAATTGTGGGGTATCATTAGATTAAAAAACATTGAGAGGTTTCTTTTACGATTTTTTGAACTAAATATTCGCTTGCGAGATATTCAACTTTATAGCTCTGTAAAACCGAGCGTCTAGGGGGTCTAAAATCTAAACGGTTGGCTCAAAAAATCTGAAAATATTTATTCAAACGAGCTTGGCCGGTTTTTTTAATACATAGGTATAGGTAAGTCAAAAATCCAGTTAAACACGTGACAACAATCAAAGGTACACACTACCTGAACAGAAAGGTTTCATGATAGTCTACGACTAACACTGCGCATGTGCGAACAACACTATATATACCTCTCCAAATGCCCACCCCCTACAGTTCGCGACACGCTCTTGAGAAGCAACCTTGCGCTCTCAACTACCAGTCTCGAACGTACAGCGCAAAAGTTTTCAACAACATCTAATAATATTCAATATTGATGAACTATATTGAAAAATAAATTCCTCGACGACAAATATTGTGAAAAAGTGTTTATCATATCAATCGATAAAATCATTCTATATTGTGACCTATTTGTTAGTTGCTGCCAAATATGGTTGAAAAACAAATGATCCAGATAAACAACGCCCGTCGTGAATCAACGGCACCAAAGATAGTAGTGTGCCCGCCTGCCGAAGAGATGCCTGAACCGATCAGAGCTTCACGAAGTGGGCGCCTGCTCAAAGCATTTAATAAGCACATCGTCAGCAGAAGCAACTATTCAAACGAGTCAATAAACAGTACAAACAGTAGCGACAGCGACGAGAGCGCAGCGGTTCATCATCACTCATCCTCCTCTGCTAGCGAATCTGGAAGTGATGTGTCTGAACGTAGAAGTCGTCACAGCTCCATTGTAGCATTACGCCGTGTTTTCCAGAGTCTTAATTTAACATCACGTTCTCAATCGTGTTCTGCGGCCGAAAAAACACGCCAGCCCAAGAAACAGACGCAACCGAAAAGAATTCTTCGCTCACCTGTGACTTATACATATGTTCGAGGACTTTCCGGTTTGCCTACACAGAGGGTCCCGAGGCAAACAGTCTATTGTAATTCTGTAGGCCTTAATCGTTGAGGGCCTAATTATGTTTGGTCGGATTATGGGGGAGATTAAGACTGGTTACATTTTTAAGAGTATTATCATATCAAGATAGTATTGCACTAAATCTTAGACACGTACCTGATGGAACGAGGTTAAGAGGATCAAGAAAAGGGTGACGTCGAAAGCGCTTTTGGAAGCGCCCTTGACCACTTTCATTTAACAATGAGCTGTGACTTATTAAGTTCTATGAATAAAATTTAAGACTGTTTAACCGTGTACCGATTGAATTTAGAACTTGTAGTTTTGGTGACATTTTATTATATACATACCAATCGTTGATAACACACAGTACCTACGTGTTTAGTTAACTTTGTTACACATTGTTTGGAAAATTAGTTCCATATAAATTTATGACGATTGAGGATGGTAGAAAGAACTATCATGTCAGTAATAAGACTTCGCTGGTATCTAATCATTAATGAAGTAAGTGCCTTTTAATGTGTGGAACTTAAATGGGTACCTACATATGTATACTACCAGTATAGTAGTATATATAATAGTTATTAAGTCTAATTTATTTCTGTCAGAAATATAACGGTATTAGGTAACATAATTGTAAATTATCATAATTTGAACTTTAAAAATCTTTTTAATGTGTATAAAAATCATTTATGACATTCATATTTGTGTTTTAGGTGAATTAAATGATCAATTAAATTCCAAATCACTTGACTAATTAGTTAATTAGATACATATTAACAGCAAATTACATTTAAGTAGGTATTACTTGTTGATAAAAATAAAAACTTGTAATAAAATATATATACATTAACCTGCTGTTCTTAATTTTAACCCGAGAAAGAGAACCTCAAACAAATAGTTTTCCGACACGAATATCTTTTTGTTGACCTATACCTATTATAGGAATTGCTATTTATTTAGGTCTCCCTTTTGGGACCTTAGCAACTGACGTCGACGGAGAAGAAATCAAAATCAAACATGTCGGTTTATTATAACATACTATATATTTATATCACAAAGTATATAACACATTAAGATTATAGATTCTACATTTACTTCTACCGCCAGATTCGCAAGGCAATAAAGTCAACGAGAAATGACTTGGGCAATAAAAACTCACTCACACCTTTCCTTTCTAATCTCCAGAGAAAAGAATTCTTCGACATCTAAGCAGAGTAAGAAACTTTTATTTACTCGAGTAAAACTTTCAAAATCTTTTTCTACTTTATTTTATCAAAATTAATTGAAATATTCTAGGTATGCAGTTATATATAAGAAATAATCCGTGATTGTATACGACAAGAACTATAAAACAATTACCCTATTATTATACTGAAAAAAGGAGAGACGAAAATGTGGCAAATATGTTTGTTAAGAGTAAGACAAAGCTCGGCAAGGATTGGTAAGCAGGTAATATACACACGTCTACTCTACTTTAATGTTATAAATGTTTATCTGGAGAGCAAGATAACATAAATTTTTCTCGAAAATAGATTTGTGTGGGATAAATGAAAACCGGCATTATTGATTAATCATACCTGGAAATAATAGAAAGTAGGTAGATTAAAGGCAGGATAGGTAGTAGGTAGTACTAATTGAATCACGAGATTTTTTCATTGAGTTTATTTCGAAGCATTTACGGGATGGGTACGTGGTCACAGGGACACTGTACAGTAGGTACGAACCTACCATTGGAAATAGGGATAAGACAGTAATTCAAACTCTCAAAGAGAAATACGGACCAAACTGACAGATGCCAAATGTCATCTGTGTTTTTCATCTGACCTAAAGTAATGGTAAAGGAGCCGTAGTACTGAAAAATTTATTGATTAACAGCAAGCTCATTTTTAAAAAAATCTCAAATCAAGGTAGCTTACAGAGTAATCCAGTAAAAATATTCGGAATAAAATTGTTAGGTTGCATTAATTTGCATAAAGCTGAAAATTGGTGCAGGTGTTAAGTACACCATTATAAATCAAGTATCAAAAGTTCCCATTGATCCGACTTGTGCTAAAAAAGTTATTCATGGTTAAAGTTCAAAATTTTAAAATTTTTTGGATATTTTGTAAACAGTGAATTTTATCAAAAAATTGTTTTTATAAAATTGTAGATAATAAATAAAATTATTTTTAAAAATTACCTTAATTTTTTTTTCCTAGGAATTACCATTTCTGAGAGATTGCGGTTATTAACGTCCAACAAGCTATAATCTCTTTTTAACGAAATGTGTGGGCGACTCGGTAAAATAAAACTACAATAAATTTCTCAGTACTAGGGCTCCAGTACTACAAGGTAAACGAAATTAAATGCGAAATGTGGACAAATAAAGTTTTTTTTTTTTTTTATATTTGGTTCGCCAAATTGACGCCGCCCGCCTGGTGGTTAGTCGTGACGACGTCTAGCGATTGTGGGCCACTCTCACAGCACGTAATACTATAGAAAGTGGCCCTCAACTTAAATGTGCCTTTGCCTCTGCCTGACCCAGAAACATGAAACAGGAATTTTGGTTTGGACTACAGAATGGTTATTGATTTATGTATACTTAAAATTATAAAGGAGAAAGATCTGATTATTATTTGCATGAATAGTCTCCGTAACTACTCAACCAGTCAATAGAGGCCAGGCAATAGAGTTGCCGTCTATTCGTTGGACCTACTATACTGGCAAAATGTGAGTTTGTAATGAACCTCTGCCTGCGGCCTCGGGAATATAGGTGTGATTACATACCTACGTACCTAAGTTGCTATTGCTATCTTACATACCTATGTAAGATAGCAAGCAAATGTCATCAACCTCATAGTCTCACAAAAATACAACACATTAACAAGATTTCAACTCAATATTCATTAGATATATAGTAATATATATTTTTCATTTAATTACACTAATTAAGTTGCATCCAATATAACGATCGCTATAAGGTCAATATCACTGAGGCAAATGAAAGTCATCTATAATCTATATACATCAAAATGAATCCCTATTTTCCTTGGTCACGACATCAGGCGTGAACAGCTGGACCGATTTCGCTAAATGTTTTATTGTTGAGTTTGTTATTATCAGAAGGTTCTTATGAAAGCAAAAATGCGTTACGAAGTTCGCCGGGACAGCTAGTCTATAATATAAAAATAAATCGCTGAATGTGTTGCTAAGCGCAAACCTCGAGAGCCGCTGAACCGATTTCGCTTATTCTTTTTTTTGTTGTGATCATTACTATCAGGAGAAGGTTCTTGTAGAGGAAAAAAAGTTTTGCGAAACATTAGAAAAATTTATGCGGGACAGATCAGACCAAGATCGGTCTCGCCGTTTTCATGTTAAGTATAACTAACAACCAACAAATAAACTTAACAATGTTATGTGCTGATGCTGCTGCTGTATCGGCGTAAATACGCTTACCTATATATGCTAAACTAGCAGGTGGTTATTTATGACCCGTAATTCACCCGTTTGAGACTGAGACCAAGTCAATGAGGTCCGAGTGCTATGTCTTTTTACAGATATCGCTAAACATCTGAACGATACTTCGCAGAACTAGAGGGTTGGTTATTTCCTAGCTGATATAATTAGTATGGTAGCATTAAACCCAGCAATCTTCCCAGTTAGCAATACCGTGAACAGATTCGTTCAGTTCGTGTTGATAAGTACTTAATAAAAGTTACTTTTATTTATGTAGTTAAACTAATCGCACCTTCAAGTGGTATCCTTGCCTGACGAGATTCTGTCAAAAATAAGCTTCCCAAGCAGTAAATCCTATAAGCTCGCTCCCTATTACGTGGGACACATTTCAATATATGGTGAAATGTGAATGTAAGTATAATACGCTATATAGGTACCCCTTTGCCCCTTTATTACGTTCGCAAATGCAACCGCAGATGCAGGCTTCTGACGCATTTGCTGAATTATAATGATACACGTGACAGCAATCAAAGGTACACATTACCTGAGGTTTCATTATTACCTACGACAAAAACTGCGCATGTGCGAAAAACAATATATATACCGAGTCAAACACCCACCCCCTACAGTTCATAACACGCTCATGAGAAGCACCCTAGCACTCTCAACTACCAGTCTTGAACGTACAGCGCAAAAGTTTTTTACAACATCTAAGAATACTTGTTAAATTAAATTGAAAAATTAATTCCTCGACGATAAATATTGTAAAAAAGTATTCATCAATTCAATTAATAAATTAGTTCTATATAAAATTCAAACATGGTTGAAAATCAAATGATCCTGATAAACAACGACCGTCGTGAATCAACGGCACCAAAGATAGTAGTGTGCCCGCCTGCCGAAGAGATGCCTGAACCGATCAGAGCTTCACGAAGTGGGCGCCTGCTCAAAGCATTTAATAAGCATATGGTCATCAGAAGCAACTATTCAAACGAGTCAATAAACAGTACAAACAGTAGCGACAGCGATGAGAGCGCAGCGGTTCACCATTACTCATCCTCCTCTGCAAGTGAATCTGGAAGTGATGTGTCTGAACGTAGAAGTCGTAACAGCTCCATTGTAGCATTACGCCGTGTTTTCCAAAGTCTTAATTTAACATCACGTTCTCAATCGTGTTCTGCGGTCGAAAAAGCACGCCAACCCAAAAAACAGACGCAACCTAAAAGAATTCTTCGCTCACCTGTAACTTATACATATGTACGAGGACTTTCTGGTTTGCCTACACAGAGGGTTCCGAGGCACACAGTCTATTGTAATTCAGTGGGCCTTAATCGTTGAGGGCCTAATTATGTTTGGCCGGATTATGGGGGAGATTAAGACTGGTTAAATTTTTAAGAGTATTATCATATCAAGATAGTGTTGCACTAAACCTTACACGTACCTGATGGAACGAGGTTAAGAGGATCAAGAAAGAGGTGACTTCGGAAGCGCTTTTGGCAGCGCGCTTGACCACTTTCATTTAACAATGAGCTGTGACTTGAATAAAATTTCTCTATCAATGAATAAAATGTAAGACTGTGTAACCGTATACCGATTGAATTTAGAACTCGTAGTTTTGTTGACATTTTATTATATCCTACTAGACGTTGACAACACACTGTTTAGTTATTTTGTTACACAACGTTTCGAAAATTAGTTCTGTAGAAATTTATGGCATGTGGAATAGGGATGAAAGAAAGAACTAGCATGTCAGTAATAAGAGTTCGCTGGTAACTAATCATTAATGAAGTTAGTGCCTTTTAATGTGTGGAACTTAAATGGGTACCTACATTGTATGTGTACTACCAGTTATTGTGAAAACTGCGTACCTTACAATATTAATTCGACTTATAATAGTTATTGTAATAGTCATTAAGTCTAATTTATTTCTGTCGGAAATATTAAGGTAAATATTAAGGTATTAGGTAACATGATTGTAAATTATATATCCTTCTTATATGTAATAAAATCATTTATGATATTATTATTTATGTTTTAGGTGAATTAAATGATCAACTAAATTCCAAATTCCAAACTTAGATAAAGAAGGCAAATTACATTTAAGTAAGTATTTCTTCTTGATAAAAATATAAACTTGTAATAAAACATATAAACATTTATCTACTGTTCGTAATTTTAACCTTAGAAATAGAACCCCACATACACGATTTACTACTTTTATCGAGAAAACAAAAAGGTTTGGCACTCAAAGACTTTTTGTTGAGTATACCTAAGTATTATTGATTTACTAACTATTTAGGTCTTTGTTTTGGGACCTTAGCAACTGGCGTCGAGAAATCAAAATGGATGTTCATGAATTAGGTAAGATTACAAAGTAACACATCAAGATTATTGATGCTACATTTATATTTACAATGAAAAATGAGATTGGCAATAAAAACTCACGGCTACTCTTTTCTTATCGCCAGAGACTCCACTTACATGGTAGGTATAAATTTCTCTTTCCTGATTGCCACGAGAAACTTTTCCTGGAGTACCTAATATTAAAATCTGCTCAGGTTTCAAACTATCTTCCTACTTAATTTTATACATAGGGACTATAGGTGCACAAAGATTCGGTGAGTTCCAATTCGACGTATTCGTCGAATTGGAATTCACCGTGTTTTCCACGAATTATGTTTTCGACAAATCGTGCTTCGGTGAATTGTGTTTTCGATGAATTGTATCGTGCTTCGGTGAATATTGTTCTCGACGAATTTTCCGTTAATCTAGAGACATATTATATTTTTATATACTTGTCATAGGAATAAGTACAATTTGATTATAAGCAATGATCCGCCATTGTATATATACTACTAAAATATATCACCCTATTAATGTCAATTCACACATATCAGTAAAGCCTCAGTTCCGACACACTAAAAACTAGTTGTTCCGGTACGTTACAGAGGGCTGGTAGCGCATCAAATTAAAACCTGGCAGGCATTTCAAACGCTATAGGGTTATATTATAATACAAAATTTAGTATGGTCGTTAAGTTTTCCCAAATTTTCTAATGTTCCGTACAACTTTCTATTTTTGTTCTTCCAATAGGTCCTTCACCTGATAGTAACAAACACACTTCACGTTCACAAAATAGGGATTCATTTTAAAATAGATATATAAGATGATACTCGTAGATAATTTAATTAAAACATTTGATTTGCGATCAAATACAAAAGCATAGAAACCGCAATGCAGTAAAGCGAAGTCATCTCATATTTATAGGGCAGCAGTTTCCTGCAGTTTGCAAGATGTCTATTTATAACTGAAGTTGGACAGGGTTGACGACCTGCTGCACTATTGATCCACTCTCTGTTGGCGCCCCAGTTATACTATAGAGGTATTATTATTAATTCGTTTCCCTGTTTTAAACTGTTTGGTATTTTCAATTTATATGCAATTTGTATATGGAAATGACCAATTGATGTGTACTAACATTCATAATGATCCTGGCTGTCTCACCAAACGGTCAGTCCCCAAACTACATTATCATCTGTTCACACTTGTACCTACAGTATGTAAGTACTATTCCCTATTCTGTGCTACAGGTACCTAGGTAGTGTCTGAGCACCTGACTAGCTTTGCGAGCAACTTAACATTGTTTGCCATATCTTTAATTTATTTACAGGCGCTCAAGTATTTCTATAAACATTGAACTTAGATGATATTTATAGTTTTTTCTGAACGTAGCTATTTTGATAAAATAAGGGCTGGTTTTTATTTTGATAAAATAATTATCATTGCCATTGAACGAGACAATGCGGTCAGAAGTAATCCCTTAAGTACGCAATAATGTTTTAAAACAATATCAACTTTAGTCGCACATACACAGCCAACCATATATGTATATAACTCATCGGGGGGGTATCATCAGATACGGTGAGCTAGCAACCCGCCGTCCTTACAAAAGCAGGCTAGAAGGATGAAACCCAACGTCAAAGGTGCGGGATAATACACGACCCAACCGCGTGACAGAGGCCACATAGGTGGCCAAAGTCCGCTGGCGCCACAGGGAATCCTTGCTATCCTGACGCCACAGGGAATCCTTGCTAGTGTGTACCTGGGACGCCCGGCAATGGACGTAGGGGCGGCCGCGGACTTGTGCCGGGGACTTAAAAAAGACAGTAGAATATTTAAGTGAAATGGGAACTTTTGTTATTTGTTTTATAATGATGTATACTAGACCTCCACCAATTTTCAGCACTGTGCGAATTTAGGCAAGCCTACATTTTTTTTCCGTTTATTTTGTCTGGACTATTTCTAGCATTAACCGTTGCGGAGAAAAGCCAAGGAGGGAGGTACATAACGAAACTCAGAGGGTTCCGAGATTTGAACTACGGAAAATTGTGCTAAAACGGGGAAATATATTTCTTTTGTCCGTTGCGTGAAATGCGTTAAAGATAGAACAATTATCTACTGAGCACAAAGAGAGGCAAATTAGTGAGTTAAAATTCCATTTTAAAAAGAAAACGAAGTTGCAGGTGACCGAATAAACAACAATATGTAAGACTGAAGTGTATTTCACTCACTTAGATTAGTTGGCTGGGGTAGATTGGATGTATAGGTAAAAAAGGCGTAAGCTGAGCTTTGCATTTGTGTGAGTGCACGCTCTTGAACGTATAATGTGACTTGTTTTACACACACACATGTGTTGTACACACAGCTACAAACAACCTTTTTGCTCTACTTTTCGCGATCACTCACACAAATGCAAAGTTCAGCTTACGCCTTTTTACCTATACCTACCTATAATTTTTTGTCCTGGTAAAATTCTTCAAGTAAACTTATGACAGTATTCACATTGTAAGCCATATTTAGGACATCATTAATGTTGAGAATAACTTATATAATTAAGAACTCTTGTCCGTAAACATAATTTACCTATTTCACTTCGGTTTACAATTTAACTTTCCTGAGTTTATAATAGGTCTTTACCTATGAAATTGCCGTTTGGGCTTTGGTCGACAATGACGAATTAAAGGTGATTGTGGAAGCCGATGATACACAATTTACGGCTGAATTAGCAGCAGCTTTCGACGTTAGCGTCAAAACAGTATTGGTCCATTTGCTTCAAATTGGCAAGGTAAAAAAGCTTGACAAATGGTTGCCCCACGAACTCAACGATCGCCAGCGCGTTGCAAGAACTGGGGTTGGAAGTTTTCCCTCATCCGCCATACTCACCAGACCTTGCGCCTACAGACTACTACTTTTTTCAGAATTTGGATAACTTCTTGGCGGGAAAGAAATTCAATACCCGAGAGGCAGTACAAAATGCCTTTGAAGAATTTGTTGCCTCCCGTCCAGCTGATTTTTTAAGAAGGGCATCAATAAACTGCCGCTTCGTTGGCAAAGATGCATTGATTGCATGGGTGATTACTTCGATTAATACAAATAAAAAATACATGAAAAAAAAATCGTTTAATTTTTTTCATACAAAACGGCAATTTCATAGAATTTCATAGAAGACCTAATATGTGTCCGTATATTTGTGAGGCAATTTGCGTACTGAGGTCATTGACCTGACCCCTGCAGCTTCCCCCACGTTAAACTGTCACTCTACTGTCGCTTACTCTACGGTATAGTACGTGACTCTGTGCCCAAGATCCCAAGAAAACTACTAAACAACACAATAACAACACAGTTTACAGAATAATGAATTTACAATAATCTACATAGTATTTAGCTACATACTTGTAAACAGTCATTATCTACCTATACTAATATTGTAAAGTTCTAGGTACAACTTTGTTTGTTTGTGTGGTTAAACGCCCTAATCTTAGGAACTGCTATATAAACCATCACATACAAACCAAAAGAAGCGGAACAGTAATGGAAACTGTTGCAAAAACAGTACAATAGTAGGTAATGATAAATGGTAGTTAGGACAATATGGAGTAGCTTAGAAACAAATTCATATAAAGCATCTGAAGTTTTACACGTTACGTTAGTGATTTTGATTGGTTTTTTTTTTCGCTGTGTCCATATTGGACACTTATGATATAAGACAGCTGCTGTCTTTTTGACAGCTTTTAGTTGATTTACATTTTATTGTGCCATATCCGCAGTGAGGGGAGAAGTTATACGAGTAATACTTCTTAGTAATTAGGCCAAACAGATCATGTTCTACTGTTTCTCAACATTACCTTACAGAAATTTCACGCAAAGACGGTAAGCTAATTTGAAAGCGATGTGTCCGTTGCTATTCTAATAAAAAAATGGATGGTTTGAATCCTTTACGCCCTGTAAGTTAGTAAATACCGAATGTAGAGTAGGCGCTATAGGTAGTTGAGTATGCAAAATGTGAGGACCGGCAACTATGGTCGGATTCTTATACCTGAGACCCCAAATAATAACAAAACACATCTTGCCACCAGCTGTGATCGGAAGTATACGCCATATAAAAAACACGCCTTCCAAGTTTTAGGTTTCTACGATCATTGGCTTAGGCTCAGCAGTCAGTCATTCGGGACAAATACATGTTATATTGTAACATGTGCAAAACATGTTATATTGTATGGTTAACTGTAATTAATATTGATTGACGATTCAACGTTCAGCCTAAACCGCTGATCGTAGAAACCTAAAACTTGGAAGGCGTGTTTTTATATGGCGTTTACTTCCGATAAGAAAGGATTTTCCAAAATTCTACTCCTAAAGGGGTGAAAAAGGGGGGACAAAGTTTGTACGGGACAACGTGACACCTCAGAAACTACTGCACCGATTTTAAATTTCTTTCGGAAATATAAAGTTACATTTTTAGCGATTATCATAAGCTATATAACATCACGACAGAGTTAATAGGAGCGGACCAGCATTGCGTGTAGACTATACTTTGTTGAACGTTAATAACCGCAATCTCTCAAAATGGTAATTTTAATTAATTAATTAATTAATTAATTTTTAGTTTCAACGTCGATAGATGCCGAAACACACTGAAAACCTAAGCGCGCCATGCTTACAGTTAGCTCGGAGAAGGGTGGTGAAGGGAGCGGGAAGGGACCATCACAGCTGGTGGCAAGATGTGTTTTGTTATTATTTGGGGTCTCAGGTATAAGAATCCGACCATAGTTGCCGGTCCTCACATTTTGCATAGGTACTCAACTACCTATAGCGCCTACTCATGCCTGACTTGCCTGAAATGCTTTTGCTTGCCTTGTTTCAACGATGCACATAAATAATATAAGTACCGTAAATCCATTTTTGAAAAATAAAATACCATGTTTATTTACTTATAATAATAATAAAAATAACCTGGCAACACTGCTACAAAACAGTCACATTTTTTTCTTGAGGAGCATTTACTAAAATATTTTACCTTTAACCTACAATAATACAAAAATATCATTCAAAACATAATAAAAGTACAAATATATATCTATTACAAAAAAATCAGCATGAAGAAAATCCGGAAAAAACACAAACATATATTTTATAAATTATAGTACACTTTGACACATTATGTCAGTGTAACAAACTGAAAATGATAATATGAAAATAAGATGAAAATCAAGAAAAAATATAATGTTGACCAGAGCTGGCGCCAAAAAAGCACAATTACCTACCCCGGACTTGTCGCACAGCTCTGCCTTACAGTCGTCGACAACTGTGACTACTGGTGAGGCGTCGAGCTCAAGCAGCGACGAGTTTTTCTCTCCGCCGACGTCGCCTCTACCTGTACGTCGGCAGGGGAGAGGCCGGCCACCGACTGGCTTGGGACCCCGAGGCCCTCTGGCTTCGATTACGGACCCCGCTACCGGTGGTAATGTGCACCGCATTCGATGGAACTTCGGTATGAATGAAAACGTGATGCGGGCATATTTTGTGGCTACAGAGGGGGGAACTAACCTCACTGCGTACCGTGTTCGATCTCCGATAGTTATTCGTCATCACGACTTCGTCAGTAATTGCACAGATGAAACCCTCAGTGTCTCCGAAGAGATCACGAAATCGTAACCAGGATACAGATGCTGTGGAATCAACATCGGGCCCATTTAGAGCCCGATAAAATCGACCATGCAGTTCCTTACTCTTCCATATTTCCTTCCGATCTGATACACTTAATATTACAGGTTTGCGCCAGTTCTCTTTCGCAAGGGAGAGCGGGGTCAGTCCGTTGTCTATTGCCACAACATCTCGATGCACAGCCACGTCCACCTGCAGGAAGTACTCTAAGGTTGCATATCTCGCGGTTATGGAGAGTCTTGGCATTTAAAAATCCTCGACCCCCACATTTCCGTGGTATATACAACCTCATTACTGACGAGCGTGGGTGGTGCATTCGATATGAAGTCAATAGACAACGTACTTTCCTATCCAGAGCTTCTAATTCCGTCTGAGTCCATCTAAGTATGTCAAAAGAGTATACTAAGACTGGCATGGCCCAGCCATTGACAGCACGCACCTTGTTACCGCCTGACAAAAGACTTTTCAGTACTTTTTTCAGACGGCCAAAGAAACGATCCTGCAACGTCTGTTTCATGTCAGTCTCAGCAATACACAAAGCTTGGGACATACCTAGATATTTGTAGGTTTCGGTTGCGTAAAGCGACCCAAATCGTGTGAAATCTGAAAGACTGACTCCTTCAGATTCCATAATCCATATTTGACATGCATGACCGCACACTTATCTACCCCGAACTCCATACTAATGGCCTTACTAAAAGTTTCAGTAACTTTTAGTAATGCCATCAAATCGGGGCCATTAGGGGCAAATAACTTTAGGTCATCCATGTAAAAAAGGTGGGATAAAATTTGACCCCCTCTCCGCATCCGATAGCCTAACCCTGAACCCTCAAGTAGCGTACTAAGAGGATTCAGTGCTAGACAAAACCACAACGGACTCAGACTATCGCCCTGGAATATTCCTCTCTCGATCCCTATTGGTACACCACCTCCTAGAAACTGACGACACCCTGGATAAACTAGAACCGTATTCCATTGTCTCATACATGACCTCAAAAAGATGCACAGAGTTGCATCAATTTTATACAACTCCAGCCCCTTAGAAACCATGTATGAGGCACAGAATCATACGCTTTTTTGTAGTCAATCCAGCATGTCGCAAGGTTCTTTTGGTTGCGGCGTACCTGCTGACAAACAGCCATGTCAAGAATAAGGAGCTCTTTAGTACCACGTGCCCCACTTTTACATCCATTCTGAGAGATTGACAATATATTGTTGTTTTCTATATGTGAATAAATTTTGGCTCTCAGAATGGATGTAAAAAGTTTGTACATAGTTGGTAGACAGGTAATCGGTCTGTAGTTTCTGGGGTCTGTGGTACTACCAGACTTGTATAGGAGGTGAGTAACTCCAGTAGTTATAAAAGTTGGAAGCGAGGCTAACTCAAGGGATGACTGGAAGCAAGATGCCAAACAGGCGTGTGAGCTACGGAACCATTTTAACCAAAAGTTGTGCAGTCCGTCTGGTCCAGCTGATTTCCAATTTGGTAACGAACGAACTGCACAACCAATATCTTCTTCAGATATGTTTATAGGTTCCATAGCTTGTATTGGTTCACACGCCCGTTCTACATCTTCAATCCACGCACCCTGCGTATGACTGACGGGCGTCGACCATATGCTTTTCCAGAAGGTAACTCTAGCATCAGCATCTGGTAGACTCCCATCAGTCACATCTGAGTTATTATTATTATTCTCTTTATTAACACTTAACACATATTTATTACATTTTTAAATAGATTTATAAAAATAATACATTTAAAAATATAAAAAATAGTAACCCACCGGCATCGGGTACAGGGACCAAGCTACCGGTGGTTAGGGCTCCAAAGACAGGAACTTCCGCACAATACGGGCCGTATTCAACAGAACCGCCTTCTGCATCAAGCCCTTGATCCAGCTGCCTAACGCGAGCCTCTGTAGGTGGAGGTATAGGCTCTTGGCTATTAGACCATGCGCAGATACGACTATCGGAACAATAATCGCCGAATCCACATCCCACATGTCGACAATCTCGTGAGCTAGGTCTAAATATTTAATTTGTTTATCTTTTTCTGCTTTCACGAAATTCTCGTCATGTGGCACAGTGATATCGACAATTACTGCAAGGCGCTTTAATCGATCCATTATCACTATATCAGGTCTGTTAGCTATAACAGTCCTATCAGTGATAATAGATCGATCCCAATACAATGTGACATGACCGTTCTCAAGAACTGGGTCGGGCACATACTTGTAATAAGGTACCTCCACGTCGACAAGATTATACTTTAGAGCAAGTTGCTGGTGGATTATCCTGGCTACTTGGTTGTGTCTGTGCAAATACTCACCGTTCGCAAGACGGGAACAACCAGAGATAATATGTCTTAAAGATTCTCCGGGACGATGACATGCCCGACAGATGTCTAGCGTCCCATCTTTGACAATAAATCTCCGATAGTTATTCGTCATCACGACTTCGTCAATGATTGCACAGATAAAACCCTCAGTTTCTCCGAAGAGATCACAAAATCATAACCAGGATACCGATGCTATTGAATCAATATCGGGCCCATTTAGAGCCCGATAAAATCGACCATGCAGTTCCTTGCTCTTCTATATTTCCTTCCGATCAGATACACTTAATATTACAAGTTTGCGCCAGTTCTCTTTCGCAAGGGACAGCGGGGTCAGTCCGTTGTCTATTGCCACAACATCTCGATGCACATCCACGTCCACCTGCAGGAAATACTCTCTAAGGTTGCATATCTCACGGTTATGGAGAGTCTTGGTATTTAAAAATCCCCGACCCCCGCATTTCCGTGGTATATACAACCTCATTACTGACGAACGTGGGTGGTGCATTCGATATGAAGTCAATAGACAACGCACCTTCCTATCCAGAGCTTCTAACTCCGTCTGAGTCCATCTAAGTATGCCAAAAGAGTATACTAAGACTGGCAGGGCCCAGCCGTTGACAGCACGCACCTTGTTACCGCCTGATAAAAGACTTTTCAGTATTTTTTTCAGGCGGCCAAAGAAACGATCCTGCAACTTCTGTTTCATGTCAGTCTCAGCAATACACAGAGCTTGAGACATACCTAGATATTTGTAGGTTTCGGTTGCGGAGAGCGACCCAAATCGTGTGAAATCTGAAAGATTGACTCCTTCAGATTCCACAATCCCGCCCTTTTTACATGCATGACCGCACACTTATCTACCCCAAACTCCATACTGATGGCCTTACTAAAAGTTTCAGTAACTTTTAGCAAAGCCATCAAATCGGGGCCATTAGGGGCAAATAACTTTAGGTCATCCATGTAAAAAAGGTGGGACAAAATTTGACCCCCTCTGCGCATCCGATAGCCTAACTCTGAACCCTCTAGTAACGTACTGAGAGGATTCAGTGCTAGACAAAACCACAACGGACTCAGACTATCACCCTGGAAAATACCTCTCTCAATCCCTATTGGTACACCACCTCCTAGAACCTGACGACACCCTGGATAAACAAGACTCCATTGTCTCATACATGACCCCAAAAAGGTGCATAGAGTTGCATCAACTTTATACAGCTCTAGCACCCTCCGAAGCCAGATCATGAGGCACAGAATCGTACGCTTTCTTATAGTCAATCCAGCATGTCGCAAGGTTCTTTCGGTTGCGGCGTACCTGCTGGCAAACAGCCATGTCAATAATAAGGAGCTCTTTCGTACCACGTGCCCCACTTTTACATCCATTCTGAGAGATTGACAAGATGTTATTGTTTTGTACATGTGAATATATTTTTACTCTCAGGATGGATGTAAAAAGTTTGTATATGGTAGGTAGACAAGTTATAGGTCTATAATTTTTGGGGTCTACCAGACTCGTATAGGAGGTGGGTTACTCCGGTAGTCATAAAAGCTGGAAGCGACGATGACTCAAGGGATGACTGGAAGCAAGATGCCAAGCAAGCGTGTGGGCTACGGAACCATTTTAACCAAAAGTTGTGCAGTCCGTCCGGTCCAGCAGATTTCCAATTTGGCAACGAACGAACTGCACAACCAATATCTTCTTCAGATATGGTTATAGGTTCCATAGCTGGAATTGGTTCACACGCCCGCTCAACATCCCTAATCCACGCATCCTGTGTATGACTGACGGGCGTCGACCAGATGCTTTTCCAGAAGTTAACTGTAGAAACAGCATCAGGTCATCAGCATCAGTCACATCCGAGATAGGTCGCTCCCACCCTCTATATACCCACCTCTCATTTTTTTGGAACAAGCGATTCTGAGTGTATCTGTCCACTCTTTTTTTGTACCGCCTTATGCGGTTCGCCCACGCATAAACTTTCTGCTTCAGGTAATCGATGCGCTCTGTGACCCGAACAGAGTATTCACAGGGCCTAATATTAGTTCCCACGAATGCACGGGTCACAAAGCGCATGACTCTCGGGCGTGTATTGCCCGTCCTGAAGCAGTGTAGCTTGCCAATGAGCACCCTAGCCTCATTGATGCGCCGTTCAGTTCTGCACTGTCAAGCTGGTACAGCAGGCTTTGGTCGAATAGCTGTTTCTTGTTTAAAAAATTTAACACCAGCTATTCGACATACTGCAACAGCTGCACAGTACAGAATGGAATGGGCATCAGTAATGTTTCTGCAGTTGTTAAAAAACGATGTTAACATCGAGTCTAGGGCACACACTAGCGCCACATTTTTTTATGCGTGGGCAAACGCGGAAGCCGCGGTCTACACTCAATAGGGACAGATTGAAACTCACCAATCGCTCGCTCCAAAGCGCTCCTTAATTCCTCATTGTATTGAGTACTTACAGGTATAGCAGCATCACTCACTTCTTCACCAACATGTGAGATGATGTTTTCTTGCGTTATTTCAATATGGTTACTTTGTAATGGCACAGGTAATGGTTGCAATGAAGAAGGCGTGATACCACTACACACTTCTAAGCGTAGCCTCTCAAGTGTAGCGTCATCCAACAGGTGCCAGCGTTGTATGGCGCGCACCTGATCCGATAGGCGTTGTGCCGATACGTTGACATCTGGTTCATGTACCTGAAACAGAGGTAGCATGCGAACACGGTACGCAGTGAGGTTAGTTCCCCCCTCTGTAGCCACAAAATATGCCCGCATCACGTTTTCATTCATACCGAAGTTCCATCGAATGCGGTGCACATTACCACCGGTAGCGGGGTCCGTAATCGAAGCCGGAGGGCCTCGGGGTCCCAAGCCAGTCGGTGGCCGGCCTCTCCCCTGCCGACGTACAGGTAGAGGCGACGTCGGCGGAGAGAAAAACTCGTCGCTGCTTGAGCTCGACGCCTCACCAGTAGTCACAGTTGTCGACGACTGTAAGGCGGAGCTGTACGACAAGTCCGGGGTTGGTAATTGTGCTTTTTTGGCGCCAGCTCTGGTCAACATTATATTTTTTCTTGATTTTCATCTTATTTTCATATTATCACTAGTGGTCGCCCGCGACTTCGTCCGCGTGGTAATTTGGTTTTATCCCGTTCCCGTCGCGCCGCGGCATATTTTTAACAATTCATACAATCTATCTATATCTATATCTATATCTTATATATATATATATATATATATATATATATATATATATATATAAAAGAAAGTCGTGTTTGTTACAACACTTATAACTCGAGAACAGCTGGACCGATTGCCATGGTTTTTGATTTGTTGGATTTGTTTCCGTCACGAATAGCAGAATACATCTTAAAAACAATGAAAGATGCTGATTTGTTTATTACATGTAAAACATTAGTTGTACAATCCTGTCAAATAGTGTAACAACTATTTTTTTTTTTGGAGCTTATGGCCTGGTTGCTGAGAACTTTAAGCAAAAAAATTATTTTTTTCTGAAGACATCATGTGTGCGTTCAGAATTTTTTTTTTTGTAAAATGTGTACAAAGTTCAGGTAGTGTTATATTTGTTTGTTTTAGCCATTAATTTTCGAAACTTATTTATTAATTATTTAATTTTTAATTCCAGAAAATAATACCTAATATTTATTCTACAGTAAAAACATAAAATCATCGGAAAGGAACAAAATAAAAAAGAATAAAAAATCAGTTGGTAAAGGTTATAAGAATAAGGAAAAAAAATCTACAGGTTAACAAAAGTGTAAATGTCTTTTTATAGGTTGTATATGATTTTTCTTGATAAGATATTCATACGTAGTGGTTATATACTCTTTGAGCTATTGTCTATGTCTCGAAAGTTGTCACTGTTATTATATTTGGTGGTTTTATGCGAGTGCACATTTTAATAACAATGCCGCGTCCTAGAAGATCTAATCTTTCCCAGCGAAGCCGTAATGCAATTAGGCAACGGAATATCGCGAGTCAATTATCTGATGGAGAATGAGAAATTGCACGAGAACAGCGCCGCGTTAGTATGGAGCAAAGAAGGGCCTTAATTCGTGCTTCTCAAACACAAGAGCAAAGAGAAAGAAGCAAGAGCCCGTGAAACGGCTAGGCGAGAAATCGTCGAGCTTATCGTACAGATGAACAGAGGAATAATCTTCAAAGTGCAAGAAGAAATGGTTCAAGTAGGTATTGATTTGAATCGAGCAGCGTTTCTGTATGATTGCACCATCGACTACAGCTTGCATCGTTTAGTTTGCATTGGTCCAATGGACGTTGTTTGCCAGCATTGTGGAGCATTGAAGTTTGCTGGTGAAACGCCTGGTTTGTGCTCCCTTAGTGTTAAAGTGAAATTGCCATTATTGGTCCCGCCACCAGAGCCATTGTGCTCCCTGCTTTATGGCGAAACACTAGAATCACGACATTTTCTAGCGAACACTCAAAAATACAATGTCTGTTTCCAAATGACTTCATTTGGGGCGGAAATTATCGAAGAACACGGATATAATCCGGCATTTAAGGTAATTTACGTTAAAAACTTTATTTTCTATCATTGTAAAAAAAATCTGGAATGTAGTTTGTTAGATTTCTGTATTTGTCTCTGAAATAAAAATGGCATGGTATTATTAGAAAAAAAAAGTGTTTGTAAAAAAAGTGTTTGTAAATCTAACTATAACTATGGTTTTGACTTTACATATTTAAGGCCAGATTTGCCATCGCATTGGATCATTGCAACCTATAGAAGATGCACAGCATAAATTCTTGCAAATATACTTCATGGGCAATATGGAAGAACAACCTAACCGGCGTCAAGGGATCAACACAGCTACGAAAAGAGCAATTCTCCAAGATCTGCAGCAAATGCTTCATGAACATCATGCATTGGTCAGGCTGTTCAAGACTGCTTTAGAGCGCATGCCAAGTGATGACTATAAAGTTGTGATCAGAGCAGATAAAAGACCAGCTGGAACACATGAACGCACATTTAATGCTCCAACAATCGATGAAGTGGCAATCCTGATTGTTGGTGAAAACTTGGAAACACGTGATATTGTACTTACACGATGCAATACTGGGCAACTACAAAGAATATATGAAACACACCGTTCATATGACGCGTTACAATACCCGCTGATGTTTTGGCAAGGAGACGATGGATATCACTTTAATATCAAAATGATTAATCCATTGAATGGTAAGATCAATATTGTTGTTTTCATTTTAACTTGATATACATTTTATTCTGTTTGCTTTTAGTACTCAAAAAAAGTTGTAATTTCTAATTTAGTAGAGAGTAGCTGTAAAAGTCGTTAACCTATTACGGGTTCTAAAATACAATTTTTGCTGCATTTGTTTCAGGTGAGGAAACTACCAAGAGTTCGATGAATTATTACGCATATCGTTTGATGATTCGTGAAAATTCTGACAATTATTTGTTGCGATTTCGTCGACTGCTTCAACAATATTGCGTTGACATGTACGTTAAAATCGAAACGGAGCGCCTGACTTTCATTCGGTTGAATCAAGTTAAATTGTGTTCGGAAGAGTATATCCATTTACGCGATGCAATTAGCACAGAAGGAGATTCAGAAAATGTTGGTCGATTGATAATTTTACCGGCGACATACATAGGTAGCCCGCGTCATTTGCATGAATATGCGCAAGATGCAATGACATATGTTCGTAATTATGGTCGGCCAGATCTATTCATTACATTTACATGTAATCCGAAATGGATAGAAATTATTCAATTGCTGCTTTCCTACAAACATCAAGTGATCGACACGACATCACCGCACGTGTTTTCAGGCAAAAAATTCGGTCACTAATGAATTACATTGTTAAGCAACACGTCTTTGGGAATACTCGATGCTGGATGTATTCAATCCAATGGCAAAAACGAGGCCTACCGCATGCTCACATTCTGATTTGGTTAGTCGAAAGAATTCGGCCAGATCAAATAGATGACATCATATGTGCGGAGATTCCTGCTCCTGAAACCGATCCAGACCTACATGATGTTGTAGTCACGAATATGATTCATGGACCGTGTGGCACTATCAACCGACAATCACCGTGCATGGTCGACGGCAAGTGTTCCAAACGGTATCCACGAAAATTGACGGCAGAGACCATTACAGGCAACGATGGTTATCCATTGTATCGGCGTCGATCGCCCGATGATAATGGTAGAACTATCACAACTAAAGTGAAAGGAAACGATTTCGTAGTTGACAACAGTTGGATTGTTCCATATTCGCCACTTCTTTCCAAAACATTCAAAGCACATTGTAATGTTGAGTATTGCAATTCGGTCAAGTCAATTAAATACATTTGCAAATATGTCACGAAAGGGAGCGACATGGCGGTTTTTGGTGTCCAAACATCCAATACCAACGATGAAATCACGCGCTATCAAGTTGGTAGATATGTGAACTGCAATGAAGAAATTTGGCGTATATTTTCATTAACTATTAACGAACGTCATCCCACTGTTTTACATTTGGGGGTGCATCTAGAGAACGGTCAGAGAGTATATTTCACAGCGTCGAATGCTGCTCAACGTGCCGAAACACCTCCAGCGACAACACTGACCAGTGTCTTTGCGATTTGTTAAAGCGATCCGTTCGCACGAACTTTGCTTTACTCAGAAATGCCACGTTATTACACTTGGTACGCTACATCGAAGAAATTTCAACGTCGGAAGCAAGGCGATGCAGTTCCTGGTCATCCAGATATGCGTTCTACTGATGCTCTTGGTCGTATTTACACAGTTCATCCGAAGAATGATGAATGTTTCTATTTGCGGTTGTTGCTGGTACATGTTCGAGGGCCAACATCATTTGAATCACTACGAACTGTTAATGGTATCGTGTGCCCCACATTTCGTGAAGCATGTCAAGAGCTAAATTTGCTTGAAAACGATACTCATTGGGACACGACAATCGCTGAAGCAATTATTTCTGCATCTCCAAGTCAGATATGCACATTATTTGCTATCATCATTTCAACATGCTTCCCATCGAACCCACGTGACCTGTGGAACAAATACAAAGATAACTTGTCAGAAGATATTTTACATCGAATTCGCGTCAGCTCAAGAAATTCCGATCTTGAGGTGAATGAGGAGATCCATAACCAGACTTTGCTCTTGATCGAAGATATGTGTTACCTCATGTGCGGAAGTTTGTTAGTTAGGTTAGGAATGCCAGCGCCAGATCGCGGAATGAATGACGCATTTAATAGAGAATTGGAACGTGAACGTGAATATGATCCACATGAACTAATCCAATCAGTTCAAACGAATGTACCTCTGTTGAATCCTAAGCAGAGGGAAGTCTATGATACACTGATTAATGCAATTGATGATGGAAATGGCGGCTTATTTTTTTTGGATGCCCCCGGTGGAATTGGGAAGACATTCCTCATGTCATTGATTTTGGCCACTGTACGTGCGAGATCCGAAATTGCGGTAGCAATTGCTTCTTCTGGAATAGCGGCCACATTGTTAGACGGATGCCGTACGGCTCACTCAGCGTTAAAATTGCCATTAAACCTTCAAACTACTGAACAACCGACATGTAACATTTCGAAACACTCCGCAATGGCCAAAGTTTTAGTAGCATCAAAAATCATCATATGGGACGAATGCACAATGGCGCACAAAAGCGCATTGGAAGCACTAGACCGAACATTAAAAGATCTGCGCAATGACTCGAGATGTTTTGGTGGTGCAATGATTTTATTATCTGGCGATTTCCGAAAAACACTACCAGTCATTCCAAGATCTACTGCTGCCGACGAAATAAACGCTTGCCTCAAAGCATCAAATCTGTGGCGATATGTAAAGAAACTTCAACTGTCTGTAAATATGAGAGTTGCATTGTTGAACGATCTATCTGCTGATGATTTCTCGAAGCAATTGCTAACTATCGGTAATGGCCGTGTTCCTGTTGACAAATCGAGCGGTTTAATTTCATTTCCTCCAAATTTTTGCAATTTCGTATCATCAAAAGACGAGCTTATCAACAAAGTGTTCCCGGATATCATTGCTAACCACAAAAATACTAAATGGTTAAGTGAGCGAGCAATTTTGGCCGCTAAAAATAAAGATTTAGATGACCTCAATTTTATAATTCAAAATCAAATCGTAGGTACTCTGTATTCATTCAAATCGTAGGTACTCTGTATTCATTCAAATCTATCGACTGTGTAACAAACGAAGAAGAAGCCACTAATTATCCAACTGAATTTTTAAACTCCTTGGATGTGCCTGGTTTACCACCGCACAATTTAAAACTTAAAGTTGGCTCGGTAGTCATCATGCTTAGAAATTTAAACCAACCAAAACTGTGTATTGGAACGCGTTTGGTAATAAGAAAACTGATGAGCAATGTGATTCACGCGTATTCCAAGGATTCCAATGATCCCAACGGATATGCCCTTTGAGTTTAAACGAATTCAATTCCCGATTCGTCTTGCCTTCACCATGACGATCAACAAATCACAGGGCCAATCCTTGACTATTTGTGGCCTCAATATAGAAAATGCATGTTTTTCTCATGGTCAATTGTACGTGGCATGCTCACGTGTCGGCAAACCATCCGCTTTATTTATTTTTGCGCCTGACCAAAAAACAAAGAATGTCGTTTACCACAAAGTGCTTGAATGAAAATCCTATTAATGAATTAATCCGAGTTTTTTTTTTTTTTCAAATCTGCACAACATAGTTTTCAATAATTTTTTTCTGATATAATTTATGCTTTCGATTGTCGGCACTTGGTGGAACATATCATAATGTATTTTTTTCTGACATGAGTTTGAAGTAATTAATTATTATTTTATATTTTTTTTTATTTTTATTCTCATTCTGTATGTATGTTTTCATCATCATTCATCATAATAAAATACTTTTTTGTTTCTATCTACATAAATATATTATTTTGTATCATTGTTTTACGTTCATCAAAGCCTAAATTAGTTCAGCTAAAAAGTAGCACGACATTCATTGACTGTTAGGCGGTACGAAGTTCGCGGGGTCAGCTAGTATCTTTATAAATTGTAGCCTATGCGTTATTTTTCTTTTTTTTTTTTTTTTTTTTATATTTGGTTCGCCAAATTGACGCCGCCCGCCTGGTGGTAAGTCGTGACGACGTCTAGCGATTGTGGGCCACTCTCACAGCACACATTACTATTGAGAGTGGCCCTCAACTTGACGACCTACTGATGTGCCTCTTCACGCTCCGCTTAAAGAACCCAGGATTATATGTGGGAGGAAACACGTGCACAGGCAGGGCGTTCCAGGCCACTATCGTTCGGCAGAGAAACGAACGTTTAAAACGTTCGGTTCTCGCGAACATGCTATCCACTGTGTGGGGGTGGCATCTCTGCCCGGCACGAGTCGTTCGGGATCGGAAGGAAGAGGGTGGGATCAGATTGAAGAGCTCTTCAGAACACTCGCCGTGGTAAATACGGTAGAATGCGGCCAAGGAAGCTATTGTTCGGCGCTGAGCTAGCGGCTCAAGGCTTCCCGTTACCTCCGGACAACCAATAATACGGATAGCCCGTCGCTGCATAGCGTCGAGAGCGTCCAGCAGATACTTCGCGGAGCCGTCCCAGAGGTGAGAGCAGTATTCGACGCAGGGTCTAATCTGCGTCTTGTACAGCAGACACCTCTGGTCCGGTGTAAAGAATCTCTTTACCTTATTCAGTATTCCTAGTTTCCGCGAAGCTAGCCCTATACATCTTTCGATGTAGTTTTTATTATTGAGCTCTCGACGAACGTCTATGCCAAGGATATCAAGGTTGTCCTTCATTGGTAATAATGCATTCTGAAGAGAGGGTAGGGGAAGGAAAGGGGATTTCTTCGCAGTAAATGCACACGCCTGTGTTTTGCGGGCATTGAACTCGACCAGGTTCTCGGTACCCCATTGAGAGATACTGTCGAGGTTACGGTCGAGATCAGCCACGAGTCGTCGTCTCTCCTCCTCAATCTCAGATCGCCCCGCCGTCGGACGAACCGAGTAACTCCCGTGCAGTGTGCTGTCATCTGCATAGCAATGAATGTTCCCGAGGGATAGCATATCATTGATATGCAGAAGAAAGAGAGTTGGTGATAGTACGGACCCCTGCGGTACCCCGGCATTCACTTGCAAGAAGCGAGAAGCCTGGCCATCGCAGAGGACCCGCACTCGGCGCTCGTTTAAAAAGCTGGCAATCCAGCTGCACAGTTGAGGAGGTAGACCATATGCCGGAAGCTTGGAAAGGAGCGAAGCATGCCAGACCCTATCGAAGGCTTTGGCGATGTCCAGGCTAATAGCCAAGGACTCGCCGTGCCTTTCCATAGCCCCACCCCAGACATGCGTTACGAATGCCAGAAGATCACCCGTTGATCGCTTTGGCCTGAAGCCGTATTGTCGATCATTGATTAGCGAGTGATCCTCTAGGAATTGCATGAGCTGCTTATTTATAAGGAGCTCAAGCACCTTGCAAATGACTGAGGTGACAGCTATGGGTCGATAGTTGCCTGGATCGGACCGATCCCCTTTCTTGGGGATCGGTTGTACGTTCGCCTCCTTCCAGACCTCCGGCACGAGCCCTGAAGAGTATGACAGGCGGTACAGACGCGTTAATACTGGAGACAACTCAGCTGCACATTTTCGTAGCACCACCGCCGGAATGCCGTCAGGGCCACTGGCTTTCCGCGTGTCGAGTGACCGCAGCACTGCCCGTACATCACATTGCCTGATAACAATATCAGGCATTGTGTGGCCACAGTTGGCGATGGCGGGGGGCTGCAGGCCACGGTCGTCGACCCGGGAATTAGCCGCAAAGAGGTCTGCGAGCATATCCGCTTTCTCTTGGGCTTTGTGAGCCAGTGTTCCATCTGGGTAACGCAGCGGTGGCAGCGAGGGCTGACAAAAGTTAGATTGCACGGCTTTGGCCAGTTGCCAGAATCCACGGCTGCCCGTGGGATGGGAAGTGAGCTCCTGACCAAGCCGCGCGACGCGCTGGGCATCCGCTCTCTTAAAGGCCCTCTTACTCGACTTTGTGGCCCGGTTGTACGCTGCTTTGAGGTGGCCCACGTTTGGGTCGCGCACAGCCCGGGCCCTGATCCAGGCGCGATATGCCGACTGTTTTTGTCGAACAGCTTTGGCACAATCTCGCCCGAACCAGGGACGGGCTCTGCGGATACTGGCGACATCAGTGAAAGGGATGTAATAATCCATCCCTAAACTGATCTCGCCAGCAATAGCAGAAGCACTATCCGAAGGAGCCTTTCCTACAAAGCAGCGCTGGCTCCAGGGGACGGACGCAAAATAATCGCGTAGACCGTCCCAATCCGCTGACGAGTAGTGCCATAGTCGTCGTGACGTTTGCACAGGACGTGCAGGAGGTGACACCTTCATGCCAGCGTGAACAACACAGTGGTCGGAACTACCCAGTGGGGCTCCTACCGAAACACTGTACTGGGCTGGGCGACTCGTCAGCAGTAGATCCAGCAGAGCGGGCGCGTGATCTGACCTGTCTGGTATCCGGGTGATCCCGCATACCATCTGGGTCAGACCGTGGGAGAGAGCGAACGCATGGGCGGCTCTACCCGCATGATCAGTCTTGAGGGACCCCAGCCATTCAATGTGATGGCCATTGAAGTCCCCCAGAAACACTAGGTCAGCGTTCGGGAACCGCACCTGCGCTTCATCAGCCGTCTCGCTGAGGTACTGGAAGAGCTTTGTTGTCTCAGAATCCCCTGTGTGGGATCGGTAGACGCACACGTAGATCTGGCTCATAGAGCCATGGTCTACGTGCAGCCAAAGGACGGAATTGGAGGGGTTCTCTAGGCAGCGCAACCGGCGGCAGCAAACATCCGCCCTAACGAACACGCACACCCCGGCTTTGTCTCGAAATTGTTCCTCGATGACATAGCCGGGGTAACACAGGTAAGACGTGTCGTCAGGGCGGCGTATTTGTGTCTCCGTGAGGAACATCACAGCGGGCCGTGCCGTCTCAAGGTGGTGGTGGACGGTATCGAGGTTCGCATGGAGTCCACGGACGTTAGTGAACTCCACCTCGAAATGTGAAGTTGTGGGGTTTCCTAGGTTCGCTGTGTAACGTTTATTTCTTTTTTGTTGCACTGCCATTGTAGATTTTGAAGAAGAAGCATGAAGACAGGGCGACATTTGGTGCAGCAGTAAGTGACAAAGCGCAGGGGCTAGCTTTGTCTAGAACCGTGTGGTTAGGTCGGAGCCGACCCGCCGGACGGAAGGGCTCCCAAACCCCCCTGATGCAAGGCCGCCGCTACCCCACACCGGTTACCACCCGGAGCGGCGATCCCACATCAGGATTATGCGCAACATGTGGGGCAGCCTCCTGGGGTGGTTGGCCCCAGGCGGGCCCCATGACTGTGTTGCGGGCGGCCGCGGCAACGCCGTTGCTAAGGGTCTCCCTGGCCGGCGAATCGACCCACACCACCCACACTAGACTCCGTTTCGCCCCCACTGGTCCCATGCCTGCTGCACCATACATCGCCCCGGGCCCGGCGGTGCAGCTGCTGAACCCCTAACGCAACCCAGCCTGGGCTGGGTTACTTGGGGGGCTTTAGCACAGCTGCACGGTGGTACCCCCCCGGACCAACACTGTTGTACCACCTGGTACCCACGTAGGGGCCGAAGCCACTCCATAGGTACCGTAAATTAACGAGCCTCGTCCGTTTATCAGCAGGTGCGCCACTAGCAGGTGAGGTCGCTGGGGCCCTATAGATGTTGGTAGAGCCCCTTTGCACCCATTTATTCTGATGTATAAGCTATATTATTGTAAAGTTTCATTAAAATCCATTCAAATCAAATCATCAAATCAAATCAAATACTCTTTATTGTACACAAAAACATAAACAAATATATACACATATTTTTAAAAAGAATGTACAACAGGCGGCCTTATTGCTAAAGAGCAATTTCTTCCAGACAACCTCAAGATGGAAAGAAAATTGTTAAAATTGATAGGGGTTGTGCACAATGTAATATAAATATTATAAATATTGGATATAAAAATAAAAGGTTTTACAAAGAGAGTAGATGGTTGTGAAGTTCAAGAGATAGATAAGAAGATAAAATATTAGTGAGGAAAATGCCTGTTTTAAATATTAAAGGATACTTTAATATATAGATAGATAGAATAGAAGATATAGATAGCGTTAGCGAGTTTCTAGTTAACGGAAGTGAGATAGTAATCCTTTACCATATTTTTAAAAGATACTATTGTTTGAGCGCGTCTGATATGTAGCGGCAGGGCATTCCATAGACGAATTGCTTGAATAGTGAAGCACTTGTCAGAGAAACTAGTGGAATGCACCGGCATTTCCAATATTAAATTTTCTGATGACCTCAGAGATCTAGAATGTGTGTCATGGAGGAACTTGAATCGTTCTTTAAGATATCGGGGGGTACAAGGATTGAACAGTATATTGTATAATAGAGATAGGATATGAGTATTCCGGCGAAGGCGAATTGGGAGCCACTTGAGCATCTTGCGGAATTCGGATACACGGTCATATTTGCGTAGACCAAATATGAATCTAATACAAACAAATATTGGATAGAAACAGGCGTTACTTGGCGAAAATCCATGACAAAACAATGATTCGATTTTTTGTGCAACCATTCAACAATTCTGTTTGTTTGTCTGGTACTTTCAACTCCGAATTGACTGTACAAAGGTCGATTCGCAACAAACTTAGGGACGGGGATGTGGTTCTGAGTAAGGCTGATAAGGGTAACACCGTGGTTTTGATCCCGAGGGAGGATTACATAGCAAGAGTCAATGACATCATTTCATCTGATGATTTTCAACACTTAACCTTTAATCCTACAGCTAAGTTCCAGGCAGAACTAAAGCTTGCTTTGAAATCCACGACTTATTTATTCCCTGAGAACTCTTCGTTGCATAAAACTTTGATAAACATGAATCCCAGTTGTCCGTTGTTTTATGGCCTTCCAAAAATACACAAGGAAGGGTGCCCAATTAGACCTGTTGTCGCATACAGGGGCGCGCCAGCATACAATTTGTCGAAGTTTTTGAACACAATCATTAAAGAAGCAATAGATTTTAACCCAAAATTTTCTATAAAAAATAGTACTGACCTCATAAACAAGATTAAAAATATTAAGTTACCGTCCAATGCTCAACTTGTGTCTTTGGACGTGAAAAGTTTGTTCACTAACGTACCGTATAATGAAGTATTAGATATTTTAAAACACAAATTAACAATAAAAAGGATCAATTTTAATAAAATAGAAGAAATTTATAACCTAACAAGATTGTGTATGACTCAGAATTACTTTCAGTTCAACAACAGTTTTTTTCTACAGAGGAATGGTTTGGCTATGGGATCGCCACTCAGTCCTTTAATAGCTGAAATATTTATGGATGCATTCGAGACTAACCACATAGTTGGGAACGTTCATGTCTTGTACTATTTTAGATATGTGGATGATATTATTATATGTTGGACAGGAACAAAACGTCAGCTCAGCGTCCTTGTCTCCAAGTTGAACTCAGTACACCCTAGAATTGATTTTTCACTAGAGTTGGAGTCAGATTCCACTCTCAATTTCTTGGACCTTTCAATTACTAGAAGGAACGGTATTCATGAGTTCCGTATCTACAGGAAACCAACAGTTACAGACACAGTTATTCCTTACTCATCCAATCACCCATGGCAACATAAAATGGCAGCTTTCCACAGCTTACTGAGCAGGTTACTGGCGGTACCGTTGAGCCCACAGGCATTTGGTGAAGAATTGTCCATCATTTGCTACATAGCACAAAGTAATGGCTATGACGTAGGAATGGTCCACTCATTATTAAATAAAAAACGCAGAAAGGCTAGTTTTCATTTATTACATCCGATTCAAGATCCACCTAGGAAGTACACGGCCTGTTTGCCGTTCGTGGGTCCCGTCTCGTTGAGTATAGCTAAGATCATGAGGGAAAGTAGTATATTTGTTGCTTTTAGAACTCAGAACACCTTGAGGGAGCTGTGTAATAGCAAGGATTCGGTGTCGGTCTCACGCAGATCAGGTGTTTATTTGTTGAGTTGTGATGAATGTGGTTTGAAGTATGTGGGACAGACTGGCAGGTCCTTCGATATTAGATATAAGGAACATAGAGCGGCGTCCCGCAATGGTTGTCCTGAGAAGTCCCTCTTCGCGAAGCATCTTTTTGACACTGGTCATTCCTTGAACAATAGTAACACTTTTAAAGTTTTACGTTTATGTGAGAAAGGGTTCAAGTTAAGTGTTTGGGAAAGGCTAGAAATAGTTAGAAGAGATGCGGACACCTAACTCAACGAACAAATAGATTTTCACACATCTCCCTAACTTAATCTGTTTACGAACAGACAGACACATTAATTGTTGTTGGTTTGTGTGTGTCATTTGGGTTTTCTACGCAACTTATCAAAAGACAGTAATTAAATCAAACAGATAAGGTCAAGTATTGGTGAATACCTATTTTTGGAACTTAGTTAGCATGATCTGAGGTTTCTACCCACATTAGTTATTGTAAAGAATCCTACATCGCGATAATGAAATTTGCACGCGTTTACTTATAAGCAAACACGTTCCAACCACGAATTTTGCTGTTCTCTCTGAGACAGTCTTGATAATGCCTCGTTTAGAGGCGAAACAATTGTCGACGTTTTGTTGTCCTTTTAATTCTGCGAAAAATTAATGCCATTATATAATTTTAAAAAGTTTTTTCTTAAAACATTTTACTTACCATTGTTTTCTAATACAAACGTTTTGGAGTCGCTCAAGCTTATCAAGTTGCTCCTCTGTAAGATCAAGATAGCTGACATCAGCGTAATCAAGGATTGGGAGTAATAACGATTGTGCCAGCGCAGTTTTAGTGGAAATCGGAAGCAGCATTCGCAGTCTACGCAGGGATCCCGTAGATGCAAATACTTTGTGTCTAACCTCTTGTAGCTGATAATCCCAGGACAATGTATTATCAATATGGACACCCAAGTTCTTAACAGTGTCGCTTATTTCGACAGGGGTACCATTAAAAGTCATTTGGGGCAACTGCGTAATATCAAGGCGTGACATAAACCAAGAGCTGCCAGTAATAATTCCCTTGGATTTGGATGGATTAACCTGAAGACCGTGATTGTTGCTCCATTCACAAATGCGCTCCAGGTCCAGATTAATGGTATTGATTGCATTATGTAGCTGATCCAAGGGAGCCTGCGTATATATCTGAAGATCATCTGCATAAAGGTGGTAGGATGAAGTAATATGTTTAGAGATAGTATTAATAAAAATAGAGAATAATAGTGGAGATAAAACGCCGCCCTGTGGTACACCGACTGCGACATCACACCAAGAAGAAGACAATTCCTCCAGACGCGTACGTTGACGGCGACTAGACAGGTAACTACGAAACCAGCCAATTCCCGTTGGAGATATGTTAATAGAGCTGAGTATACCAAGCAAGATATCGGGATCTACGGTATTGAAGGCGTTACTAAAATCTAACAAGCACAAGACCGTGAGATTTCCCGCCTCCATGCCTAATCTGATATCATCCGTGACGTTGACTAAAGCCGTAACAGTACTGTGGCCAGGACGGAAACCGGACTGGAAGGGATTGAGAAGAGAGTTCGTGTTAAGGAATTTGGTGAGCTGAGAGTGAACAAGGCGCTCTAACACTTTTGAAAGGAAAGGTAAGATAGATATAGGACGGAAATGAGTGTTAGATGAAGGATTGCGTGTCTTAGGTAAAGGAATGATTTCAGCCTCCTTCCAAGCAGTAGGGAACTGACTATTAGCTATAGAAAAGTTCAGAATATGGGTTATGATAGGAAGGATTTGGTTGAGAATAGGTAAGATCATGTTACGGCTTACACAGTCAATTCCAACTGCATTCGGTGTTATAGACAGTATGCTCTTCTTAACATCACAATCGGTGAATTGTTCGAAGACGAAAGCTGAGTGCTGTGGAGTTGGAAGTGATGAAAGATTATTCAGTGTTGCTACGTTAGTCGTCCCTGCTAAATTAGACAGTAGCCATTCAGTAGTTTTTACGTGAAAGAGTAACAAACATCCATCCATCCATCCATCCATCCATCCATACATACCTACATACTCACAAACTTTCGCGTTTATAATATTAGTAGGATTTTCAGTTTGGTCAGTGTAACAATGGATGACGCTACACTTGAGAGGCTACGCTTAGAAGTGTGTAGTGGTATCACGCCTTCTTCATTGCAACCATTACCTGTGCCATTACAAGGTAACCGTAATGAAATAACGCAAGAAAACATCATCTCACATGTTGGTGAAGAAGTGAGTGATGCTGCTATACCTGTAAGTACTCAATACAATGAGGAATTAAGGAGCGCTTTGGAGCGAGCGATTGGTGAGTTTCAATCTGTCCCTATTGAGTGTAGACCGCGGCTTCCGCATTTGCCCACACATAAAAAAATGAGGCGCTAGTGTGTGCCCTAGACTCGATGTTAACATCGTTTTTTAACAACTGCAAAAACATTACTGATGCCCATTCCATTCTGTACTGTGCAGCTGTTGCAGTATGTCGAATAGCTGGTGTTAAATTTTTTAAACAAGAAACAGCTATTCTACCAAAGCCTGCTGTACCAGCTTGACAGTGCAGAACTGAACGGCGCATCAACGAGGCTAGGGTGCTCATTGGCAAGCTACACTGCTTCAGGACGGGCAATACACGCCCGAGAGTCATGCGCTTTGTGACCCGTGCATTCGTGGGAACTAATATTAGGCCCTGTGAATACTCTGTTCGGGTCACAGAGCGCATCGATTACCTGAAGCAGAAAGTTTATGCGTGGGCGAACCGCATAAGGCGGTACAAAAAAATGAGAGGTGGGTATATAGAGGGTGGGAGCGACCTAACTCGGATGTGACTGATGGGAGTCTACCTGATGCTGTTTCTACAGTTAACTTCTGGAAAAGCATCTGGTCGACGCCCGTCAGTCATACACAGGATGCGTGGATTAGGGATGTTGAGCGGGCGTGTGAACCAATTCCAGCTATGGAACCTATAACCATATCTGAAGAAGATTGGTTGTGCAGTTCGTTCGTTGCCAAATTGGAAATCTGCTGGACCGGACGGACTGCACAACTTTTGGTTAAAATGGTTCCGTAGCTCACACGCTTGCTTGGCATCTTGCTTCCAGTCATCCCTTGAGTCATCGTCGCTTCCAGCTTTTATGACTACCGGAGTAACCCACCTCCTATACGAGTCTGGTAGACCCCAAAAATTATACACCTATAACTTGTCTACCTACCATATACAAACTTTTTACATCCATCCTGAGAGTAAAAATATATTCACATGTACAAAACAATAACATCTTGTCAATCTCTCAGAATGGATGTAAAAGTGGGGCACGTGGTACGAAAGAGCTCCTTATTATTGACATGGCTGTTTGCCAGCAGGTACGCCGCAACTGAAAGAACCTTGCGACATGCTGGATTGACTACAAAAAAGCGTATGATTCTGTGCCTCATACATGGCTTCTAAGGGTGCTGGAGTTGTATAAAATTGATGCAACTCTGTGCATCTTTTTGAGGTCATGTATGAGACAATGGAATACGGTTCTAGTTTATCCAGGGTGTCGTCAGTTTCTAGGAGGTGGTGTACCAATAGGGATCGAGAGAGGAATATTCCAGGGCGATAGTCTGAGTCCGTTGTGGTTTTTTCTAGCACTGAATCCTCTTGAGGGTTCAGGGTTAGGCTATCGGATGCGGAGAGGGGGTCAAATTTTATCCCACCTTTTTTACATGGATGACCTAAAGTTATTTGCCCCTAATGGCCCCGATTTGATGGCATTACTAAAAGTTACTGAAACTTTTAGTAAGGCCATTAGTATGGAGTTCGGGGTAGATAAGTGTGCGGTCATGCATGTCAAAAAGGGTGGGATTGTGGAATCTGAAGGAGCCAGTCTTTCAGATTTCACACGATTTGGGTCGCTCTCCGCAACCGAAACCTACAAATATCTAGGTATGTCCCAAGCTTTGTGTATTGCTGAGACTGACATGAAACAGACGTTGCAGGATCGTTTCTTTGGCCGCCTGAAAAAAGTACTGAAAAGTCTTTTGTCAGGCGGTAACAAGGTGCGTGCTGTCAACGGCTGGGCCATGCCAGTCTTAGTATACTCTTTTGGCATACTTAGATGGACTCAGACGGAATTAGAAGCTCTGGATAGGAAAGTACGTTGTCTATTGACTTCATATCGAATGCACCACCCACGCTCGTCAGTAATGAGGTTGTATATACCACGGAAATGTGGGGGTCGAGGATTTTTAAATGCCAAGACTCTCCATAACCGCGAGATATGCAACCTTAGAGAGTACTTCCTGCAGGTGGACGTGGATGTGCATCGAGATGTTGTGGCAATAGACAACGGACTGACCCCGCTCTCCCTTGCGAAAGAGAATTGGCGCAAACCTGTAATATTAAGTGTATCAAATCGGAAGGAAAAATGGAAGAGTAAGGAACTGCATGGTCGATTTTATCGGGCTCTAAATGGGCCCGATGTTGATTCCACAGCATCTGTATCCTGGTTACGATTTGGTGATCTCTTCGGAGACACTGAGGGTTTCATCTGTGCAATTACTGACGAAGTCGTGATGACGAATAACCATCGGAGATATATTGTAAAAGATGGTACGATTGACATCTGTCGGGCATGTCATCGTCCCGGAGAATCTTTAAGGCATATTATCTCTGGTTGTTCTCGTCTTGCGAATGGTGAGTATTTGCACAGACACAACCGAGTAGCCAGGATTATCCACCAGCAACTTGCTTTAAAGTATAATCTTGTCGACGTGGAGGTACCTTATTACAAGTATGTGCCCGTCCCAGTTCTTGAAAACGGTCATGTTACATTCTATTGGGATCGATCTATTATCACTGATAGGACTGTTATAGCTAACAGACCTGATATAGTGATAATGGATCGATTAAAGCGCCTTGCAGTAATTGTCGATATCACTGTGCCACATGACGAGAATCTCGTGAAAGCAGAAAAAGATAAACAATTTAAATATTTGGACCTTGCTCACGAGATTGTCGACATGTGGGATGTGGATTTGGCGATTATTGTTCCGATAGTCGTATCTGCAAATGGCCTAATAGCAAAGAGTCTCGACCTCCATCTACAGAGGCTCGCGTTAGGCAGCTGGGTCAAGGGCTTAATGCAGAAGGCGGTTCTGTTGAACACGGCCCGTATTGTGCGGAAGTTCCTATCTCTGGAGCCCTAACCACCGGTAGCTTGGTCCCTGTACTCGATACCGGTGGGTTACTGTTTTTTATATTTTTAAATGTATTTTTTATAAATGTATTTAAGTAGGTATTACATGCAGATTAAATTCAATAATTACTATCATAATAAATTTACATTAAACTTCTTAAAATAAAAGTTATTATTAAATATAAATCAAAATATAAATTTATTGTCTCATTCACCGTTGTTGCTAACTGCTTCGTTGATCAGATCAGAACCCCTTCTTGGGTCTAGGCCTCCTCCAGCTTATTCCAAGTTCACTGCCTTTCTTTCCTCGTTCATTTCCTTTAGTATATTTTTCCTTCATAAGCGTATGCTTTTTGTTTTTTTTTATTTTTTTCTTATTTGTGTTATTTTTTGTTACTATTTTGGTACATTACTTGATTTATTTGTGTTTGCTGGAGGGTTACGGTCTCTTTCCCCACGGGGACCAGCCGGTTTGGGGGAGCATGTTTCTTTAATAATAATGTTAATTCTTACTAGTATGTTTTCCCTTGTATTTTTTTTTTTCTGTCTTCGGTAGCTAGTTGTTTTTGTTGCTATGATTCGATGATGTTGGGATTTTTAAGACTGAGTTCGAACGATTCCTCATCATATCGAAAGCATTTTTTCTGTTAGTGTTAGCTGAGTTTCTTTTTCCTTGTTTTTGTTTTTTTGGCTGTTTAAATTGTGGTGACGTCGACACCTCTCTCTTCCTCGTATCTATAACTTTTGGATTCTCTTTTACAATCAGTTTGTCATAATTTATGTATGCTAAATTTCCCTTACTTCTTTCTTCTATTAGTTTGGTTTGTAGGGATTTTCTTATTTCGAGTGTTTCTTTTGAGTAATCTTCAGTTATATACACCTCTTTTAAATTCTTTTTGTTTCTCATGACTTCTTTCTTTTTCCACTCACTTGTTAATGAATGGAGCGTAGGCCTTGGGCTCTCATTTTTTTTCATACCAATTCGATGAATTTTATTTATTTCAGATTCTTCAACAGCTATGCCTAATTCTTGTAAAAAGCAATTTTTTATATTTTTGAATAAATCCACTGTAGATTTCTCCGTTTCTGTCAACCCATGTATAATTATATTGTTTCTTCTATTTTCTCTCTCTAATCGTTCCATTTTTTTTCAATATTTTCCACTTTAAGTTTCAACATTTTGTTTTCTTCTAAAACTAATTTTATTTTTTCATTCATTTTATCAAGTATTGTATTAATTAATTCAGTTGATTGTTTTTGCATTTCAATTTTCATCTTTTCAAATAGCAGTTGGAATTGCCCTTCCATGTTTTGCGTGTAATGGAACGTATCCGAATTGTGACGTAGAATGTCAATGTCAACTGACAGCACTCAGAGATCTACTGTGACTATGGATGTAGGTAGGTAGTAGAATAAAATCACTTTTATTTTTCCCTATGGAAAAATCATATGTTTTTTTCACATATTGCATAATTTGAGGTTATGTTCGAGACGTCCCCATCACTAAAATAGGGCGTTTTCACACGATATCGTGCATTTTATCGTGGCGATATCATGACGATATAGGGGAGGTAAGGGTGCACTGGGCATGTGTTGTTAAGCAATTTAAAAAATGTTTCAATTGTCATTATGCAGATGGGTACTTCAGTACCTACCTCATCAGGTCAGGGGTCTAAGTCGCGTAAATGACGATAGGTCGTCGACGATATGTAACTGACGATATCTTCCACTTTAGCGTGGCGATATCGTGACGATATCGTGACTAAACAAGGAGTCATTTCACCTGTGATTAATCACAGCATATGAGCATATGATTCGTCACGGTTCGCATCTGTTATCTCGTTCAATTTAGGGGTCGGGGGGGATTGATGATTGATGGTGTATTACCAGGATATAGTTCCCAGACCTACTCATAGTACCTAGATATGTAGGGGAACATAGAAACACGTCCACGATTAAAGTTTTTAGGAAGTGGGATGGGAATTGGGATTTTTTTTAGATAGAATAAGTCTCGGTCGGGGTGCAAGGGAACAAAAATTTGCTCAAAATTGAGCTGGGAAGCTCTGTTACCGGAATATAGAGGCTTCAAGTTTTGTGAAAAGTGGGATGACAATTGGGAAGAAAAAATTGTGGGAAGATGGGGCGAATACTTACTTAGGGTACTATGTGGCCGGAAAAATGAGGGTGAAATTGACCTGGGATGCTTAGTTTTCGAGATATGGGGTACTGGGAGTCTTGGGTATTTTTGCAGGATGAGAATTCCCGGGATTTTTTTTGCAGGCGAATGGAACTTGTGATGGGAGGGGGTGCAGGGGGAAGAAAATATTGCCCAGAATTTAGGTGGGAAGCTCAGTTCCCGGGATATAGGGGCTGGGAAGTTAAGAAGTAATGTCGAGAGTAACTAAATTCAACTTAACCTAATGATAATAGTACTCTGCAGTCATTCGGTTTGGTGCCTTTCAGGCACCATCCTGGCGCGTTGCTTGTGTGTTTAGCAGACTACCGATTTTTTTACCAATTACAGTTGCAACGTCGTAGCATGGCGTTTTACGTTAATTTACGCGACTTAGGCCCATGACCTGATGAGTTAGGTACTGCAGTACCCATCTGCATAATGATAATTTAAATTGCTTAACAACACATGCCCAATGCAATACCTCCCCTATATCGTAATCGTGCAATGTGAAAACGCCCATAATCATGCCATTGTCACGTCCAAGAAAAAAACGGCATCTAAAGTTACCTGTCATTTGGTTCACATGTGATATATAGACGTGGAGGTGGAGGTACAAAAATTGTACTGCGTATTGATACGGCCCCTGCTAGGAAGTAAATCAAACGACGTAAAACAATTAACGTTACTTTATTGGCAGGGAACCTAGGGTTTATATAATACTAGTAGCTAATAGTGTGTCGGTCGAATAGGATCACATATACTATTTACGGAAGTGCCCGGTGCACTTAACTGTGGGTCCACAGGCGATGGCGGTCGGCCGGCAGGATCCGCTGGTGTCCTCCAATCAATCTTGTCCTAGCTGGCGAGATGCTCCGGGTCGAAGGCCACGGAGCGACGGCGCAGCGTCTGGCTGCTCAGCAATCGTATATTTTCACAAGTATGGCTTTTCTAAGCCCCAAGGTAGTTCTGGAATTGACACAAGCAACGGATTAGATACCGGCTCGGCACCGCTTGCCGTAGGCCCCACACGTAAATCGCCGTACAGGTTCCCTAGTTGTCGGACGCGCTGCACAATTATTCACATGAGGTTACACGGTAAGGTTACACACAACACAGGATTATACAAACATGGGAATAGGGAAAACACAGACAGGTAGTTGGCTCATCCCTATATATCGGTCTCCGACCGGCGGCAGAAAATCTCAATGCAAGAATTAACTAATAATAAACTTTAGCTATAGGCCCAATACAAATGTGGGTACATTTCAAAAGATTATTTTTCTACCTATTACGTATCGGATACGAAGTTCCTAAGAGTCTGCGTTATGCGTATTTCCCATCTGACAATTAAAACTTTATGACGGTTCACTAAATTAGGGAACCCTAAAATGACGGACCCTAAATGGCAGTCAGGATAATAAAATGTTATATAATAGTGCATATTCCAGATAGGTAGAATATGACCTAGATATTTGACTTTACGTTAAACACAATATAAATTTAGAAAATATAACGGTTTCCCGCTTAAGGCCGCGCCCCAAATGGTACTTATGGCTTCACAATAAAATATGTCGGGTAGGTGAATTATCTTAACCCGTATTCTCCTTCTTGATATTCACAATTTAAAATTATAATACTATGGTTTACTGCTTAAGGCCGTAGGTGAATAGCCCTTAAGAGAATTTTAGGTAGAAATATTGTTAACAATTTATCGGTATATTCGATAGGGCAATGTTACTAGGTCCTATCATTCCCTACGAGTTTATAAAATAGGTAATTGCATAGACAACATATATAGATAGGTAATACTTATATAATCATAGCATTTAGGGTTGAGTAATTTAACCTAGAAATAGTTTTAACAATTTATCATTAAAAGAATGGTAAGTAAAATGTTTTAAGGAAAAACTTTTTAAAATTATATAATAGCATTAATAATATTTTATCTTTATATTCGATAGGGCAATGTTACTAGGTGCTAGCATTCCCTACGAGTTTATATTTTTTTTTATTTTATTTATTTATCATATAAAAAATAATAACAATATCAAATCGTGCATGAGCATTATAGAAACCTCTGCGGTTTATAACTAATACTCATTTGAGTCTACTACAATATACAACATTATAACTAATCTTGACTAAATAACAGCGAACGGAATAAAAAAAAAAAAAAAAAAAAACATCGTTCACAGCTAAATGCTAAATATACATTATAGGTAGGTACTTCAATATTCATGATGTTAGGGATTTTAGAAAGTGGTTTTTTAACTTATGTTTTACATTTTGGGGTACAACGCTGTCCAAACATTGCAATTCCGGCGGTAGTTCGTTAATAAATCTAGGAACTAGGTAAGCAGTCGTTCGCTCACCGTAGGTATTATTTGCGCCGTGTGTGCATAACTTGTTTCGAGCTACTGCCCGAGTATATACAGGATGTTTTATTTTGATTCGATATTTTTGATCGTGATAGTTTTCTTTTAATAACATATACTTTACCTGAGTTTGAACTGGTAGGATTTTGCAAAAGTTAAAGAGGCCATTATCGTCAACATCAAACTGCTGTTTAATATTTGTGGATACAATGTTACGAAGAATTCGCCGCTGAATATTAAAAATACTTTGTAGGTATGTGTTATATGTGCGACCGTAGCTGCTAAGTGCATATTGAACATAGGATTCTGCTAGGGAGCTATATAGCATTATTTATATATAAAGAGGTAATTACGTATACAACATATATATATATATATATATATATATATATATATACAATGCATATATAATTATCGCATTTAGGCGTGGAGTAATTTAACTTCACCGTCCTAAATGTTTTCTCGTATATTTTGTGGCAAGAAATACAGCATCGTCTGATTTTGATATTTACTTCGATAAAAGTTTATAAAATAGGTATTTACATTATACGCGATTGAAACTACAATAACCGTGGCTCGAATCACCTCGGAGTCCAAACAACTATAGGTTTACCTTAAGTTACTAATAATCTATGAAATAGCTATTTGGTAATATTCTAATTATATATCGCGCCGTGGACGTTATACGTAAGTTATTCTGTTCACAGCACTTACGCCTGATTCGGGAACGGGAAACTAACTGCACAAGTTGCACCACTATTAAATAATAATATCAATCCAAATCTATTCTGTCTGAATTACTTGGTTAAATCTATTATTTTAAATGTTATAATTTAATACTTCGTTAACGGTGGTTACGTCAGCTGTGCGTTGATGAGATTTCTATTATGCTAATTCTGTGTCTCCGCTCGCTCTGCGCGGACTTATATGACCTCGGGACAGGTAATGGAGTCGTACCGACCCCTTCTCCGGGCATCTAGTGACGCGACAATCCACGCATCGATGACCGCGCGCGCAACGTTATTGGTTAGCTGGCTAATCCTTATCGGTACGATCTCGCCCGACTCATAGAACAATGAGCTAAGGAATTTCTCATTGCTTGAACCGGTCCGCTGATATTCTAGTAGATTCTAAATTAGTGTTGTTACCAAACGCAAAATGTGTAATGTCGATGTTCACACATCGTAACAGTATCATATATACGAGGATATAGGACAGGGAACCTGTTATATTAATATTAATGTGTATATAGAACTAATTGCAATAACAGTACCTAGTGAAGAGTGTTAAGGGGTAACATCTCCAGGCCTTTTTAGAACAAAGACGCGACTAGTGGAATCACGGAAACTGCGATATGGTAAAAAACGTCACATTACGAAATGCCGAACCCTGTGTGTGTATCGAGCCTACAAGCAAATGAGCACACGAGCGAGTGAGTGCGGAGCCGGGTGCACCACTCTCTGTCTCTCTGTCCCTGTCCATCAGATTTGCATAGGGGGTATGCAGATGCTACATATGCTCCAATGTCTTAATCATACTATTCATAATTCACAAAAAAAAAATAGAAACATAATCATCAGATTTTTGGTAAGTGTGCTTAATCTGACGCGTTCGAGTAACTACAGGAATCCCTTCTAGGCGTGCCCTACCATGAGGCCAGCGTCTCGCCTCTGCCTACAGCTACTCATCCATTATCGGTCTCATCGCCGGGCGCCGCGATGGTGATGTTTCACTAAGTGATCTTCGGCACTTACCCGTGGTCCCACCGCTACGACCCACTGGTGGGACAACGGGGAATTTTATTTCTCCGTAGTCCAACCACACTGAAGAAAATTTGAATTTATTCTATTTGTCAGTTACAGTACACTACAGTACAGTACAGTTACAGTACAGCACAAGGCTCTTATGTTGTTATGTATTCCTGGTATATTTGAGGTTTGTGTCTTTTATAATGGACAATCATTTTCATCTGTACTCGGTGCACATGTTGACACATTTAAATAAACTAAACGGATCAAGATTCGAATGAGATTTCGAGAGTGCTTATGTAGTTCTGTAGTCCTAGTATTTTATTCAAGGTGCGTGTCATTTTCAGCGTGGGCGAGTCAGCGCCGGGACCTCGTAGTGGATCTGGGCGTGGATACACTCTCGCTGGAGACCATGCTTCAAGCCATGGTCTCCAGCGGGAGTAGGTGGAACGCGGCCGTGTCCTTCTGCGAGCAAGTCATGCTCACGAAGGAGGCGGCTGAGAGGGAGAGGGAGCGTGCCCTCCCGGCCACGTTCCGTAGTCAGCGGTGAGGGTGCCGCAGACTCATCTACGCCCAAGACCATCGACCTCCATGATCGGGGTCTGAGGACAGGGGGATCACCACCCGCTGTCCTTACAGAAGCAAGCTAGAAGGGTTGCGTGCTGCGGAGCCTTTGCCCCATAGCACGCAACCAGATTCACTCACTGACGCGGGATAAAACCCTACCCCAACGACGCGGGAAGCTCATCCCGACCTAACCCCCGCAGCGACCACAGAGGTGGTCAAAGTCCGCCAGGCACCACTGGAAATACGTGGGAATAGCTACTTGTAGCGGAAATATATACCCAGTAGTTCCATAGATACACAGACAACAAAAGTACTAGGAGTACAGAACTACAAAAGAGCACTCGCCGACTTATATCTCGCTCAATTTGGTTTATTCAAAATTTGTTCGAAGAAGTTTTGTTCAGAAACCGTTCACCTTTAATCGTGCTTAAAAAATATCATATAGATTCTTCAGTTTTATGCGTTGATGAGGTAGACAGAGCTGTTTATTGTACCTATATTTCGTTAGTCACATTAATGGTGAGGCCCTCTTTTATTATAAATGACACGCACCTTGAATAAAATACTAGGACTACAGAACTACATAAGCACTCTCGAAATCTCCGTTTGTTCTTTCATCTTGTTCGATTCATCAGTTCGATCGTCGAACTAGTGAGAATTGTTTTTTCTCATTTGTTCGACTGTCGAACTACTCAGACTTTCTTTCTCATTTGTTCGACTGTCGCCGTCGATCTTACTTTAATCTAGGAACCAAAAAACAATAAAATAAAATTTAAAATACGCTGTTTTCACTAAAACTGTTTATATTTGTTTACATAATAATGTGTGTACATATACACCACATTCTTTTTTTTTTATGTTTAGGTCGACAAATTGACGCCACCCGCCTGATGCTAAGCTGAGGCGACGTCTGGCAATTGAGGGCGACTCTCACAGTACACAGGAATACTATAGAGAGTGGCCCTCAACTTGACGACCCAGTAATGTGCCTCTTCACGCTTCGCTTAAAGAACCCAGTGTTATATGTTGGAGGAAACACGTGCGCAGGCAGGGCGTTCCAAGCCACCATCGTTCGGCACAGAAACGAACGTTTAAAACGCTCGGTTCTCGCGAAGACGGTTTCCACGGTATGAGAGTGACATCTCTGCCCGGCACGCGTTGTTCGGGATCGGAAGGGAGAGGGTGGGATCAGGTTGAAGAGCTCTTCAGAACACTCACCGTGGTAAATACGGTAGAAATCGGTCACGTTAGCAATTGTTCGGCGCTGGGCTAGCGGCTCAAGGCCTCCCGTTACCTCCGGACAGTCTATAATGCGAACAGCGCGTAGCTGCATAGCGTCGAGTGCGTCCAGCAAATACTTCGCGAAGCCGTCCCAGAGCCGTTCATCTGCGTTTTGTACAGCAGACACCTCTGGTGCGGTGTAAAGAATCGCTTTACCTTGTTCAGTATTCCTAGTTTCCGCGAAGTTTCCAGTAACAGGGCCTTTAAGAGAGCGGATGCCCAGCGCGTCGCGCGGCTTGGTCAGGAGCTCACTTCCCATCCCACGGGCAGCCGTGGATTCTGGCAACTGGCCGAAGCCGTGCAATCTAACTTTTGTCAGCCCTCGCTGCCACCGCTGCGTTACCCAGATGGAACACTGGCTCACAAAGCCCAAGAGAAAGCGGTCATGCTCGCAGACCTCTTTGCGGCTATTCCCGGGTCGACGACCGTGGCCTGCAGCGCGGAAAGCCAGTGGCCGTGACGGCATTCCAGCGGTGGTGCTACGAAAATGTGCAGCTGAGTTGTCTCCAGTATTAACGCGTCTGTACCGCCTGTCATACTCTTCAGGGCTCGTGCCGGAGGTCTACCTCCTCAACTGTGCAGCTGGATTGCCAGCTTTTTAAACGAGGGCCGAGTGCGGGTCCTCTACAATGGCCAGGCTTCTCGCTTCTTGCAAGTGAATGCGGGTACCGCAGGGGTCCGTACTGTCACCAACTCTCTTTCTCTCTCAGTTGAGGAGGTAGACCATATGCCGGAAGCTTGGAAAGGAGCGAAGCATGCCAGACCCTATCGAAAGCTTTGGCGATGTCCAGGCTAACAGCCAAAGACTCGCCGAACTTTTCCATAGTCTCACCCCATACATGCGTGACAAATGCCAGGAGAACACCCGTTGATCGTTTTGGCCTGAAGCCATATTGCCGATCATTGATTAGCGAGTGATCCTCCAGGTATCGCATGAGCTGCTTATTGATAAGGAGCTCGAGCATCTTGCAAATGACTGAGGTGACAGCTATGGGTCGATAGTTGCCTGGATCAGATCGATCCCCATTCTTGGGGATCGGTTGTACTTTCGCCTCTTTGCAGACCTCCGGCACGAGGCCTGTAGAGTATGACATGCGGTACAGACGCGTTAATACTGGAGACAACTCAGCAGCACATTTTCGTAGCACCTCCGCCGGAATGCCGTCAGGGCCACTGGCTTTCCGCGTGTCGAGTGACCGCAGCACTGCCCGTACATCACATTGCCTGATATCAATATCAGGCATAGTGTGGCCACAGTTGGCGATGGTGGGGGGCTGCAGGCCACGATCATCAACCCGGGAATTAGCCGCAAAGAGGTCTGCGAGCATGTCCGCCTTCTCTTGGGCTTTGTGAGCCAGTGATCCATCAGGAAAACGCAGTGGTGGCAGCGAGGGTTGGCAAAAATGTAATTGTACGGCTTTGGCCAGTTGCCAGTATCCACGGCTGCTCGTGGGATGGGATGTGAGCTCCTGACCAAGCCGCGCGACGCGCTGGGCATCCGCTCTCCTGAAGGCTCTCTTGCTGAACCTAGTGGCCCTATTGTACGCTGCTTTGAGGCGGTTCACGTCCGGGTCACGTGCCGCCCGAGCCCTGACCCAGGCGCGATATGCCGACTGTTTTTTCTGGACAGCCTCGGCACATTCACATTCATTCGAATCTCGATCCGTTTAGTTTATTTAAATGTGTCAACAGGTGCACCGAGTACAGATGAAAATAATTGTCCATTATAAAAGATACAAACCTCAAATGTGCCAGGAATACATAACAACATAAGAGCCTTCAAGATTAGAGAGACTGACCATAATATAAAGTCATAAAATAATAATATTTTAAAGGGTTATAAAACCAAAACATTGAAGTAGTACCACGGGAATTTTTTTCTTCCCATAGTACTACTATAGACTGCTTGGTAGTACTAAGGGAAGAAATAATACCCGTTTTAGGTACTACCAGTAGTACTACGGGGAACAAAGGCTTTGCGGCACATCTCTAATGTAGTGGGACTGCGGGTAATTTTTTTCCCCATAGTACCACCACAAGGCAGTGGGACCACGGGGAAAAAAAAATCCCCGTGGTCCCACTAGTGGGTCGTAGCGGTGGGACCACGGGTAAGTGCCCGTGATCTTCACCTCAAGCGGTATACTCGCTAACAGAAGTGATTGGCGATATATAGCGATTTTTTGCATGTAAAAAGATTAGTACACCTCGCGTCAAAGACGATTTATCGATCAAAAGCGAGTAAAAGCAAAAATACCGATGCGCAAACACACCCCTCCCACTCTCGTCTAGCGTTCTTTTTACGTGGACACCATTATAGGAATAACGCAAAACTTCCAGCGTGACTGATTTAGCAACTATGCTACCAGTTAGCGCATGCGATGTAGTCTTCATTGTCATTCTAAACACGAGTCATGGAGCTGAGGGATTGGGTTATTTTAGTAAACATGCATTGTTCAACTATTGGCCCACAGACGACGCGACGTGGACCGCCACTAGCACAACGACATACATATTGATGCTTATTGCTAAATTAGCACATTTTTTATGTTTTATGTATGTTAAAATGTACCAACATTTTATCATAACTCCGTAGTGACTTTGAATTGTTATGGAGCAATTACAGTTTTATTCATATTTTATACAGAAGTTGTATGATATTTTGTAATACGTAGGTACAAAAAACTGGCCAAGTGCGTGTCGAGCCACGCATAGAATAGGGTTCCGTAGTCACGCATAATAGCCTTTACAGTCTACAGCTACTATTGTCTGGTCCCGGTTAGCGGTAATAGGCTCGTCATATTACTACTTAACGAAATGCGGCGTATAAGAAACCTCTGCATACTCCCTCATGAAAACAGGCAAGATAATTTTGTACGTCTTACCCCAGCCGTTCTATGACGTATGTAACCACAGCTGCCGGTTATATTTAATAGCAATCCATCAAAATATGAGTAATCATTTCGGTGTCGTTAAACAATAAAAAATAATATGTTAATATTTATAGACCGGTTTATAACTAAGTAGGTACTGGTGTTTATTATTTTGTTGCAGGTTGAGTCGTGAAGGTTCCCACCATAAGTTATTAAAGGTACCTATGTGAATAATTAATCCGTGGCCGTAGTTGATTCGTTTGCATAGTTATGTTATGTACCTACTTTAGAAACTATATTAACATAGTGTAAAACCAAGTCGTCCGCTGTATGTCTGTCCTCATGTGTGCTTTGATTTTTAAAACTACGGATTTTGATGCGGTTTCGAAATTCAAGTTTCGGAACTCTTATACTTAGTTTGGTCATGTCTGTCCGTCCGTCTGTCCTCGGCTTTCCTCCTAATCGGTGATTACTAGAAACATACAACATTGCACTTTGTCAACGTAGAAGTTACTATGTGTATTTACTACGTTGTAAAAAGTGCTAAAAGAAAATTATGAAAAATATTTCTTTTTGGGGTACCTCCTTTACAAGTAACCAGAATTAGATTTTTTTCCTTGTGTCTACCCCGGAGTGTGGGGTATCATTAGATAGGCATTTTAAAAACATTGAGAGGTTGCTAATACTATTTTTTGGGTTCCGTAGTAAAAGTCTCGGAACCCTTATAGTTTCGTCATGTACGTCCGTCCTCCAAAATAAAATAAAATCTACCTCCCTTACACGTAACCAGAATTTGTTTTTTTCCTTGCGTCTACCCCGGATATCATAAGAATTATAATTAAGACGAAGCGCAGCGGAGTCTTTCTCATACTTGGTCTCAATCGAAAAACTTTGTGCCACAATACCGGTAGCAATTTTAAACCTATCGACTTGAAATTTGGCACGCAGATAGAACACATTAACGTACTTTGCTGTGTAGTTTTTGGTATATGTAGCTTATATAGATTTTGATTTATCAAATATTAAAGTAACCTACCTTTCACAGTACTAAAAAATCGATTGTTGCATTTCCCGCGCCAAATTTAATAATATAAAACTTCAAATTATTTAACTATGGAACTATTCATCCGATTGGTGTGGTTTATTTATGCCGTAATGCAATTAACCTACCTTTCACTCCGTCTTATTTATTTCGACGTTCCGGCGAACCGCCTAGTAAGAAAGGTCTTTTTAAGTGTGCTTCAAGCTGTAATCCTCATATTTGAAATCTCAATGAAAACGAATTTTGTACAGCGCTAAAAAATAGTCATGAACTAGTCATAAATAGTCGTACATGTAAAAAAAATTGTCGCATTATAGTTTCGGCGTTACAGCTATAAGTTAATGAGGATTATGGTTTGACCGTCAAGCTGTTATCCTCATCTCTGGTGCAAGCAAACGGTAAAGCCTATCGAATTGGTTTAGGTTCCAAAAAATAGTCATGAAATAGTCGTAACGACATGCCAAATCTCAGAAATAGTCCTTAAAAGGTTCCAGAGATATAAAGGTAACCTGATGAGGATTATGGCTTGAACATTTGAAAACTTCAACTTTCTCCGGAACGCCTGCGATTTTCGGTTTAAAGTTTATGACAAAAAATAGTCGTGAAATAGTCGTATGAACTACTATAAATTTGAGCTGCTTAATTGAAAAAAAAAGTTTTCGTTTGCCCTACATTTGTATGGAGTACAGTCGTGTACAAAATTGATAACTTCATATGATATTATTGTGAAACATTTATAATTTGTATCCTTATTTATTACAATCGAAAGCTTGCAAATATGTACATAACTTGTATAAATCTCAATACATATATGTTTATAGCACAGCAATTAGTTTTGATCACAATTATCACAGTTAGTTCAATATGTGTTGGTGTTGGATTAGTTCATTCAGTTTGCTTCTAGAAAATTTCAATAGATGGCGTTGATAGGTTTAGTGCATTTTCTAAAATCACAAATTCCATAAACGAATCCGACACCAACAATAACAACAACTTTTAATTACTTACATCGAATAAAAGTATAATACTAATTAAATTAAGTACCTATTAAAGTGTAAACAATCATAATATCTTGTCACTGTCTTAAAAACTTACTATTACAAAAAAGTTTTAATCATGACAATCACAGTTGTTTCATTGGTATAATCACAGCAATGTCATATATGTATAAAAATAGCACTTGTTAGATATAAACAAGTAACAATTATTAGTAATAAATACAATATTGTCAGTGTCAGAAACCCTTGTGGACTAGTACTGTCATATTTTATACAGATTATACGCACATTATCCTAAATAAAAAAAATATTTGCATTAATCAGTCTTTATACATTTCTATGTTATATCTAACAATTATTTACGCCTTCCGAGTAGGTCTGCAATGTACATCAAATGTAATGAACTTATGATATGACTTATTCTAAAATACAAAATACACATATTGAACTAACTGTGATAATTGTGATCAAAACTAATTGCTGTGATATAAACATATATGTACTGAGATTTATACAAGTTATGTACGTATTTGCAAGCTTTCGATTGTAATAAATAAGGATACAAATTATAAATGTTTCACAATTTTGTACACGACTATACTCCATACAAATGTAGGGCAAACGAAAACTTTTTTTTTTTTCAAATTAAAGCAGCTTAAATTTATAGTAGTTCATACGATTATTTCACGACTATTTTTTGGCATAAACTTTAAACCGAAAATCGCAGGCGTTCCGGAGAAAGTTGAAGTTTTCAAATGTTCAAGCCATAATCCTCATCAGGTTACCTTTATATCTCTGGAACCTTTGAAGGACTATTTCTGAGATTTGGCATGTTGTTACGACTATTTCATGATTATTTTTTGGAACCTAACCCAATTCGATAGGCTTTACCGTTTGCTTGCACCAGAGATGAGGATTACAGCTTGACGGTCAAGCCATAATCCTCATTAACTTATAGCTGTAACGCCGAAACTATAATACGACTATTTTTTTTACATATACGACTATTTATGACTATTTCATGACTATTTTTTTGCGTTATCAAAATTCGTTTTCATTGAGATTTCAAATATGAGGATTACAGCTTGAAGCACACCTTTTTAAAATATTGGGGAGGTTGCTAAGACAATTTTTTGATTTAGGCGTCCGTTGCGAGATATTCAACTTTAAAGCGCATTTTTTTGTAAAAACTGATCGGCCCCCCTAGATAACTTTGTTAGTTTAGAAGTTATAAAGCCTATAATGGGTAGGTAACTACGGAACCCTATATTATGCGTGGTCCGACACGCACTTGGCCGGTTTTTTGATTTAAGTATTTGTTTGCGAGATATTCAATTTTATAGCTAATTGTTTTGATAAAACAGAGCGTCCCCCCCTCTTAAATTTAAACGGCTAGCTCGAAAAATCTGACAATATTTATGACGATAGTCCATGTTATAACATTTCAAGGATTATGTAACTATAACGGATTACAAATTTGTTTGTTCAGGAGTTATAGATGCTACTATGGATGACTCTTATCTATGGGTGGCCCGACAAGCACTTAGCCGGTTTTTATGGATAGAATGGGTCTTGAGGAACGTCTTAGTATAAAATTTGAGCGGGCGAAGTCACGGGCGTCCGCATGTATAATGTCTGTCACATCAGAGTTATTCGTTGTTATTTACTTAGCTAGGTCATTTCGTCAAAGAATACTCATGTCATTTGATAGTTTACAACTCTTTTCGGGACTTTTGAAACTTTAGATTTCAGTAAGCTTTTTAAAATATAAAATTAAACACAGAATCTCTTCGAAATTTTTTGCTTTAATTTTTTTATTAGAGTTTTTGACTATCCAGCCAAATTGTTTTTTTGAATAATTGTTGATGGATCCTGGATTCCTAGGATTTGCAATTTTAACGTCTTACGGCAATCCGCTGTTTATGACCTTCATGAATAAAACTTTTGAATCTTTGCATACAGAAAAAAAATAGTTTATAAAAGTTTATATAAGTTTTAAAAAAACCCATTTTATAATACATATTCAAGTTTGTTTTTCTAGTACTAAACGCATAAATAAAAACATCAGTCTATATTTTATTTTCTTTTATTTATTAGAGACAAAAAACAGTTACCTACATGCTATATATTTATCACAATATTAAACAAATAAAACCAGGCAAGCATAAAACCCACATCATTGTCCACGGATTGTCTATACTCGTAGTTGTAAGTGTTACAAACCAGTTATTTGAGAATGTTAAACGTATTTATATATAAATAGAACCTTTATGTTACCGTCTCTTCTATAGGTACCTGTCAATATATAGAGCAAAACAAAAAAATAAATAAATTTATGTTTCAATTTTAATCTGTATAATTTGCTGTAATAAATTGATTATATAGCAAGATAAGTGTCAGCTTTAAAAATTCAGCCCGTTTTTTGCGAATAATTAACATAAAGAGTCATTAAAATATAAAAACAAGTTTTATTGTTCTGTACCTGATTACTCCTACGTCCCATTTGATTGTTTTAGGGTTCTGTGGGTAATGATAAACAGTTCCTAAATCAGTCCTGTTAAATAGTTTACTTACTCAGGGAGCATAGTCTTTATATACAATCTTCAAATCGAAATTTCATCAAAATCGGACCCGGTCGTTTATAAATTGTCACTGAACACCCCATAAACGGTCTCTCCGTTTAAGAGGAGTTCAGTATCATTTTGGTAAATTCAAAACATAATGTACCCCCCCACCCCCCGCTGCCTCTAGCGGATATTTTAAAAATCTTCAGTGTAAATACGCTCACCAAAAACACAATCCGCCGAAGCAAAACAATTCCTAGAATATCTAAAACAACAAAAACATAATAATATTTGTAGTCAAATAAAATAATGTCAATGATTTTGATGCAATAAAAACTCTTCCGAGTTTTACCGTCCCGGGTTTGAATGAGACCTTAGAAAACATAATATTGCACAAAAAAACCGATTTCAACCGTAAACTAAAAAGCTATTTTGGATGTGTAAAGTTCTCTTCAATAAAAATTAATCAAACCCAAACACAAAGCAACTGCTGTAAATCGTTGATGAGTTCCCTGGACTGGCTTTCTGCTCCCTCATCAGATCGACTCCAAACCTTCAGTAAATAGTAGTCCTACTCGCCCTTACAATTTTTGAAGGCTATCCTCGATTTCTCCGGGATCCGATCATCAGGTCCCATTATAAGGATTCCAACAAAAATAAAAAGTATTATAATCGGTTCATAAACGACGAAGATATCCGCGAACAAACATAAAAAAATTTATACGATCGAATTGAGAAACCTCTTTTTTAAGTCTGTTAAAAATAGGCTACTAGAAGTCTCACTTTTTTTTTAGTACCTACTAATCTTGCGCAGGCGAAGTCGCAGTCAGTATAGAAGCCATAAGGAAGGAAATTATCTTTATTAATTTTGTAGATAGACAATTTTACTGAAAGGAGATTTCAAATTGATTTTAAAAAGGGATTTTACCTGCATTTACAGATTTCTTTAACCTGTCTGTATCGGGAATAGAACCAGTCAAATAATAAAAAAATCAGGTATTTTACGACACCGGTTATTTGCTTCCAAGTAGCTTACGGCCGAATACTGAAACGTCACTCAAATAAGCGGTACAGAAAAGTGACGTTTTTGTATGAAAAATTTAAGTTTAAGTGCTGCTCAAGCATTTAAACAACTCCTAAACATTTGAGTGACGTTTCAGTATTCGGTCGTGAGCATCTTAAATAAAAGTACCTACGGGTACAAGTAAGGGCGCGAAATTCATAAATAATCCTTTTCTATAAAGCGTTTTGATATGTTCGACGGCACGAAGCTTGCCGGGTCAGCTAGTGTATCGATTATAGATCTACGCTTATGTCACAGTTATGTCATCATGGTAATATGCTACTTAGGCTTTGTACATCGTTCACATTGACTTCTCGGAAGTGGACAACACTATTGTTTATTAAAGGGCAAGGTCAATACAAGTATATCAGTTATCAAAGAGTACCTATTGTTGTCGAGAAATAATGTTTTTATATTAACATTATTTCCCGACAACAACTTCTATATTTGGTACACAAAACATCAATCGACGTCCAGCACAAATATCTGGTAGGTACCAACATAATTAAGAATTAATTCAAATTTAACGTAATAAAATAATAGTCCCGATTATTTGTTTTTGCTATTAGGTAACTACTGCTAGGTACCTATGAATACGATTAGTATAATTAATATACAAATCCAATCGAAACTTCGTCGTCATTTTGGCTAAATTCAAGAACTTGTGAGATCTCATACTAAGCACTCGTGTGATAAAGTGGGGAAAAATTACATCGCAGGCGACTGAGACTCTGTGACTCAGTTGTAGGTTTAGGGTGGCCACCTTTCGACATGTCAGCGCTAACCTTCACCAAACGATGTGCTCCCCCGATGACTTTACAAATTTTTTGTAAGGCGCATAGTTTCCGAGATATCGCCAAAAAAACTGTTTTTACCCCTTTTTCCAAGATGGTGGCCGGGGGACAAGGGTGGCGACCCCACAAACTTGAGGTTAAGCTTCTATTGACCCCCACACATGTCCCAAAAATAAAATTGCATCCTCCAAAAAATGCAATATTCGGTCCTAAATTGTAACATTTTAATGGACTACTATTTAAAATACAGGAAGAATGTCGAAAGAATGTTGACTACCTCGGTGGCACAATGGTACTATGTACGGACTGCTACACTCGAGGTCTCGGGTTCGATTCCCGGGTCTGGTGGATAATGTATAATTCTCTTTAGAATTTTATCCAGATAATTATCCCAGAGTCTGGAACTTGTGCCCGGTAGATGGCAATAGGCTCGCCCCCTATTACATGGGACCTAACATAGCTGGCGAGATGTGGGTGTGTTTGCACACCTCTGCCTACCCCTTCGGGGAAAAAGGCGTGATACAATGTTATGTTTTTTATGTTATGAAGAATGTCAGTAGTTTTATAGCACTATGTTCCTGTGCAAATAGAAGTCGCGTTATTACATTGTAACATAACTTAATACTGCAAAACTGGTTCTAGTTGATAACTGCACTAGTTTTATAATGTATTCCGTCTAGTTGATATTTGTAATGACTTCAAATGGCAATGCCAATTAGATCTACATATTCAAGAAATAAATTTACGGAAAACACTAAAACCACACTAAATGAATAAATATGAATATTTTGGATCATCATCATCATCATTTAATTTTCAACCAACTGACGCCCTCTGCTGGGCACAGGCCTCCCCAACGAACGTCACAGCATTCGGTCTTGAAGTTCCCGCATCCAGGGGCTTCCTGCGACTTTATGATGTCGTCAGTACACCTAGTGGCATGCCTACCCACGCTGAATAAATATTTGATTCGACTCGAGAATCGAACCTGACACCTCAGAACGGCTGTCGCATACACATACCATTGCGTCACTGAGACAGTCAAATAGGCAACAAAACACTGAATACACTCTAAATTCACACAGAATTAAACGGTCTATGGACTTGTTGTGCAATTAGACTACATATATTATATATTATTCGAAGTCATACAAGAAGTTAGATGGGAAAATTTGGAGACCGCGCAGTGTAAGACCTACCATTGACCGACGACTTTGTAAAAACTGCTAGCGCTCGTTGGATGCCGCTGGCTAAGAACCAGTTACACTGGAAACTCATTGGAGAGGCCTAGGTATATGTTCAGCAGTGGACATAGATAGGCTGAAATTATTAATAATGTTGGCAAATCAATACCTACTATTTTTGATGTCACCACTAAATCGTCAACTCTTACAAATCAAAATCGGCTTGCGATCAATGACAAAATTATTTAAAAAAGGGCAGATATTTTACTAAAGCGCGCCTCGTGAAGACTCGAAAAAGAGCTAAATCGTGCTATGTTATGTTGTACAAATTGGCTTTTTCGCGGAAACAAATTTTGGGTGTCAGTTAAAACAGTAACTATACCCTATACCACAGAATAGGGAATAGCATGTAAGTACTTACATACCTATACCTACCTACTTGTAACAAATATAGGTATAGGCTGCGATACTGTTGACATTGCTTACGTTTCGTTTCACTTAGCGTCGCTAGTGAAGCGATGACTGCCAAAATAGTCACCGCGACTGAGTTCTTTAAAATTAAATGTCAGAATTTGCATAATGTTACCTATCGTATGGATACAGATGTACTCAAAATTATCTCATGGCCATTTTTTATTTCAATAATCTATAGGTACTTAATTACCAATACCTATAATTATTTGTTTTTTAATAGTCCGAGACACCCAGCACTTTAATTGGCTGTGCCATAGCGGCTGGCACGTAAGATTTTGTTGCCTTTCATCAACATTTAATCGCAAGGCAAAGGGAGTAATTTTTTTTCAAAATTACAATATAATCATTTGGCAATTTTGGACATAACCCGTTATATGTGTGCCTGGTGAAGTTAATAGGCTTGCCTCCTATTACGTGAGACTCCTACTCCGACTCCTCCAACTAGAGGAGCGTTTTTACTGTTGCTAATAATTTAAAATAAAAAGAAAAAAACCCCTTAGTTGTATCACACTTCCTTCATCATCATCATCATAATCATCATCATCATCATCATCATCATCATCATCAGCATCATCGTCATCATCATCATCATCATCCTTCATCATCACGGTTCCTTAAATATTTGATTTATTAGCATTTCTTAAACTTTCGTAAAACTTACACTGTTGTAACATTCCGTACATTTTGTAGCAAATCATACAAAATTTGAAACGTTCCGCATTTAGTCGCAAATTATACACTTTCGCAAAATATCAACTTTATTTATTGTTGGTCCATTTATCATCGTAATCTTAAAAACTTATATTATCCATATAGTATATTAAAAAAGAAACTATAAGAATTACAATATACATAATTATATACTAAAAATATTACATTACAAAATGTCGTTTAAAAAATCCTACGCGTCATTGCCGATTGGGAAGGTTCCCAGAATGCTGGTTGTGTTGCCACGTTGGATGGCGATACTTATTCTTTGGGCCAGAAAATAGCCAGCCTTCTGGTCCTGAGAAGCATCGATTAAGCGTTTAGCAATATTTACATTTAAAATTTTACACAACAATTTTGTTGTCTGTAAAGAAGAATGCCCAGTAGTCGTTTCTTTTTTAAAAACCTAAATAAAAAGTGTATGGCTACCTAAGTAAATTGATAAATCATATATTTTTTAAAAATCTTGTAATTCACTCGAACAAAATCGTATGTGGCGTTTAAACTTTGATATAATTCGTGGCGTAATCGTTTTTAAATGTCTTCTTACTCAAATGCACTATGTCGGACCGGATGTCATGATTTGAATTTTACGATCCTGGATTAATCCAGAAATGGTTAGTACCTATATCTTATTCAATTAAGTTTTGTATTCAGTACTTGTAACATACTTGAAATGTATGTGTAAGAGTAAATTAGTATATTATGTTATGTTCCACAATATTTAATAGATAATGTTATGCTGAGATGTCATGGCCCAAGACTGTCTCAGAGAGAACAGCGTTCTCTCTGAGACAGTCTTGATAATGCCTCGTTTGTTTGTCCTTTTTAATATTGCGAAAAATTAATGCTATTATATTTTGAAAGTTTTTAACATCTTACTTTGTCATGGATTTTCGCCAAGTAACGCCTGCTTCAATCCAATATTTAAAACTTTTATGTTGCGGGCCAAACAGTTGAATTTAGAGATTGTTGTTAATGTATCTGTGTTTTCAGACATAAAAATCTCACATTTATTCGGGTTCAGTTCTAAGCCAATTGACTGAAACACGTTCTTTATGAAAGCTAATTTATTATAAGCTTATTATATTAAACTTTATTTTAATCTGTTTTTAGTATTTGTTGTTATAGAGGCAACAGAAATACATCATCTGTGAAAATATCAACTTTCTAACTATCACGGTTCCTGAGATACAGCGCAAGACAGACAGACGGACGGAGAACGGACACCGAAGTCTTAGTAATAGGGTTCCCGTTTTGCCCTTTGGGTACGGAACCCTAAAAATTAACAGAAGTGACACAAAACAGTAAAGTTAATTATTATTATTTTTGTCTTTCTGTTTGCATTGCATGCTAGTTTTCAAACTTTATTGAATGGAGTTTCTTACGGTTTTCTGAAAAGAAAAGCCATTCGGTGATTTCAACATAAATTACATATATTTTAATTGAAGGGGATGTCAATAGTCTAATTAAATATTAAGATACCTTTGAAATACAAAAAAAGGAGTCTAATTATTCACAAGCGGCCATTTTAGGCCGTGTCCTTCTGCGAGCAAGTCGTGCTCGCAAAGGAGGCAGCCGAGAAGGAGAGGGAGCGTACCCTCCCCACCGAGTTCCGTAGTCAGCGGCGAGGGCGCCGCAGACACTACTATGCCCAAGACCATCGACCTCCATGACCGGGGCCTGAGGACGGCGGGATCGCCACCCGTCGTCCTTACAGAAGCAGGCTAGAAGGGTTGCGTGCTGCAGGGCCTTTGCCCATAGCACGCAACCAGATACACTCACTGACGCGGGATAAAACCCTACCCCAACGACGCGGGATTCTCATCCCGACCAAACCGCCGCAGAGACCACAGAGGTGGTCAAAGTCGCCGGGCGCCACTGGAGGTACGTTCTGCTTGTAACCAGAGATGCCCGGCAACGGACGTTAGAGCGGCCCCGACCTTGGGTCGCGGAAAAATAAGGGCGGCCATTTTATTCATTATTATGTCACTGAACATGTTAGTTTTGTTACAAATTTGTTTCTTTTTCTATTTATTTTCAATTGGTACTTTATAATTTAATTTGCATAAGTTTAATGATGTTTTAATTGACTGAGGGAGCGAAGCGACTGAAGTCTCTGTTTCAACTTGCAGACTGGGGAGAATTTCTTTCGTACCTCTACATGTCTACATCTCTACACCTACGGGTTCCGTCAGATCATGTTTGCGGCGGTATTTATTAACCGATTTTCATGAAACTTTACACACACCCTCCTTGCTTACAATGAATAACATATGAATGACATTTTTTTTGATTGGATGAAAAATGAAAGAGTAATAATGAAAATTGAAAAATAAATGTTCTAAACAAAGCTCCCGAAGTCTACGGTCTGTCAAGAATGAAATCCGTAACCATAGCAACCCATATAAATAAAATCAAAAGTCATGCAAATAAATACAATTTAAGAATAAACAAAGCCGCTCCCGAAGTCTACGGTTCACAGAACCACTAGTTTAAGTTGCAGTTACTATTATGTACAAAGGGACAACTAGGACCGATACTTATGTACACACATTATGCACCTTAAAGAAAATCTCTCTAAATCATATTTTTAAAGAAAATCTACATTCATATTAACACTTTTCCAGCTAAAAAACAGGTTAGTTTAAAGTGTCTGCTTCTATACTTGTAGTACTACCTACCCATAATATATATATAATATTCTGTGGTGTCTGTAGATATTTTAACCAGAATTCACAGACAAATCTTCTACTTACAACCTTTATTTCTGAATATGAGATTTGGCATCGAAAGTTTCAGACCCAGGGCCGATAAATTTTTTGATATTTTTAAAGGCACAAGACGTAGAAAATTATTTCACGCGGAAGGTGCCATGGACATCAACTAGTATTAAGTATACATAAACTGTACGAAAAGTTTTACAGTAAATAACCTGGTTTGATGAGTGAGGATATATATCTAATAATGATAACATTAAAAAACATCCACCTTAAATGACAAAGCATCTGTTAATTAAATCAGTACCTGCATTAAAGATCAAGGCTAATATTTTTATATATAAGCTATGCACTCGTAAGCTCGACACGATTCAGGACTCTGTATCTATCTATCAACATGTTCACCAAATTCGTAAGTTGTGTAAATTTTAAAAACTATAATTGATTTTTACGAACTTTAACGGGCTATAAAAGGTACTTGATTCCTAAAAAATAGCATAAAACAACATCACGAGATGTTGTAGAAATAAAGTAACGATTTTGCTGATTCTCATGGATCACAAAATTGTGCAAAGAGGTTGTGAAGCCTTAAAATATATTATAGCTAGCTATTATGTCCCGGCGAACTTCGTACCTACTGAAAAAAGCCTTCGCTCAAATCAGTCTATTTAATACTCACTGCTGGGCATAAGCCTCCCCCAAAGAGGGGGAATTTAGCGTACTACACCACGCTGACTAGATGGGTTGGTATAGACCAATAAATAATAAACCTTCCTTCTATAACAAGAACAATTTAACAACAATTGAACATAAGAAAGAGGAGAAGATAGATAACCTATGTGTATTTTGTACCTTTCACAGTTCGCTCTCTTCGCTCTGTTGGCGGTGGCCTTCGCGGCACCCAACCCCGAGCCCCAGGTGCTGACTTACGCTTCTCCACTAGGATACGGGTATCCAGTTGCCGGCTACGTGCCATCCGTGTACTCGCCAGCTGTATCATACGCTGGTGTGCCAACTGCCTATACTACTCAATACTTAATTAAATAGATCTTTGGTATACGTTAAATATTACTACCTACCTACCTAAACCTACCATGAATGTTGTTTTTGTCATGCAAATTTCTCAGGCTCTGATGTAAAAAGAAAACCACAATATAATTTTGATTAGTAAGCAATAAAAAAAATTGTTTCAAATAATTTTGTTTTCTTTTGACCTAGTTAATAGCACTAATAGAAAGTTTTGATGTGACCTCTCACTGTAGTTTCGACATAGGGCGTTTTCACATTGCACGATATCGACATTTAGATGGTAAGTAATACTCTTTAAAATTATAATTCACCAAGAATTACTACATCCAGGAACAGCGGTATTTTATACAAAGAGAATACAATAATACGTAAGAAGAGACGGGACTCCCATAGTGCAAAATAATCTTACAAAGTGTCAAATCAGGGATAACGTTATGTAGCCAACCTAACAAATGTTACACATACAGAGTCGCCAACATAAGGGAGAAATAGAGATGTGCCACTTAATATTATTTTATTTATCTTACTATCGTACTTTTTTAAATAATTTTATATTTTCGCAGACGCTATACTCCATTTTTCAACTAAAGTACTGCGTCATACAAGTTACATGTTAAAAATGAATAAGCGTTCAATTTCCCGGAGGCAGTACATTTAATTAAAAAACGGAGTATAGGCTCAGTTTGGGTTTTAAAATGATAAGTTCATGAAATTAAATATTTATTTAAAAACATTACATGTATATTAAAAATATTTGTAATTTCTTCTTCAATCAATATTCTGCAGCTATATATGTGTAACATTATGACCCTTTTTATTTAAAACTCACTTTAGTAGGTTAGAAGGTTTTATATAATCTACAATCTGCTTCGCTTCTATTGTGTAATGATGATCTGGTTATCTGAGCCTCCAATACATCCTTAGTCCATAGCACCCAACAGTCCCTCTTGTTCTCCTTTCTGTAAGTATAAATTAGAGCTCAAGCAACCATTGTCACTTGTCTAAGTATCCTACATTCTAAACTATGGTAAACTTGGTTTCATCTTTTCTTTAGGTAAAAGGAAGGGTTAGGCTCTTTAGCATTCAATTGAATGAACCAGGGAATGATTTATCTAAGGGCAAGTAAGTTACTATACTCACTTTATACTATACACAATGGTCAGACGGTCCTGGTGGATCATCGGAGGCAGTCTACACTTTACTGTACAACTCTTTCACTCTACTCAATGGTCGGACGGCCCTGCTGTGGATTCAATACATCACATCAGAGGAAGCCGTCCGTACTTTGAGGACGTCTCCTCACTCTGATCTGGCGGTCCTGATGGGGGTCACATACACCCCGTCACAGGAAGCCGCTCACTTTACTTTAGGGACGTCCCCAACACTCTTTAAGGACGTCCCTCATCTCTTTACTTGGCACCTAGATGAACATAGGACGTCTCAATCCATCCCCAATTAAGTAAGTTACATGAAACCAATACAAAGGATATCAACGTCCCGGCATCTGTCTGGTGTGTCACTCACACTCTCTTTCTTTAGTCTCTTTATAATTCTATTAGTCTCAACAGGTTACTCAATTCAGTATCACTTTAACGGGTCAAACTTACTTTCACGGTTGGATGGAGGTTACTTTCCATCCATTCGTACAATATCATGAGAATGAGCTAGAAAGGTTATTGCAATGTGCTGACAAGTAAATTATCAGAGCAATAGCTTTAAATTACAAGTCAACCTACCCCGCAACTTTATCATCAAGCTTCTACCAACTATAACATGCAGCTAAGACACTAAACAGAACTCATTTGATATACTTAGCTTATAGGCCGACAGGAATCAGGTCACCTTTGCATCTTTATAATTACACTTTAACAATTCGCGGCTTCGTTGGCTCGCGTCATTGTTGAAAATTGAATTATATTTTTTAGAGGTTAGGTAGGGTTCTCCGTCGATGGATCCGTTGGATGTAACCGCCCGCATTCCAGCGATTACCTAGTTATGAAGATAAGGTTTTACATCACGTTCGAACACAAAAACACATTTATCAAATGTTTTGAGCGATAATTTGTCTTTCCATCATTCTTTCATGCTATGTAGTTATATATTTTGTTATCGTCCGGTGTTATTGTTCTCATCCATAGGAAATCTGGCCATGAAAATCCGTTTTGTGCCGTCCTTTCTTCCAGATTTTAAACTACATATTTCACACTTTCTATACATACTTCATATTCGATTTTAATAAACAATGTATAAAACAGTCTTTTCTAGAGAACGGTCTTACAAAAATTTTAATAATATTCAGCTATTCTCCCAATTATTTCACTAATAACATTCAAAGAAAAACATTATTATTGAAATTGAAAATAACGATTAGACATCCACAGTGACACATGACATTTCATCAAGGAACGAGCGGGACAGATTGAGAAATTGAGTGAGACAAATATTGAGCCATTAAAATTTATCCCCGTTTCATAATAGTTTTTTTTGTATGTAGTTGCAACAGACTGATTTTATTTTCTACCGACAGTCTGTAAATTAATGACAACCTATTATCCTTCTTATTAGCAACCAGTATCTCCACGCAAGGAGGACCCTAACTATCAAGCTCGACTTATACCTAAGTCGTCTATGAGACAACCCTTTCATAATCAAAGAAAAAAATATTAGTTCACTTCCCTGCAACTAGACCCAAGAATCGGGCTCTTCTGACATCGAGTAGCTCTCGACTCGTTCTAGAATATGTCACCATCAGGTAGTCCTGGTACACCACAACTAGTTCATTGGGATCCAGCTTGGACAGTACAACAGACGCTTGGTTACTGCTGGGGTAGTCTTGACCATCGTTTAATGTTACAAGTTTCGTCATCTGGATGTTCACGACAGTTACTGTCCAGAAATGAACAATGCAAAGAAGAAGGTACTTGCCCTTCTTCTCGGGTGTATGGTAATTGAATAGGCGGATTTCTTAACCTTCAAAAAGTGTGTACTACTGCTCCTATTTTAATTAAAAATATTCTGATGTGAGTTGATTTGAGTGGTAACTTGGCCAAGTATGTGCAGTTTTGTATGTGTGAGATACAGCGGGGCCAAAATTTTTTTGTAATTTTACACAGTACCTACTTATATTATTTATATATATTTATAGGCAGCATGTGAGGAATATTATCTATATTATCTTGGTTTAGGGACAGTTATTTATGTCCGTTTAGATTGAGGAGCCACTTGGCGTATCTTAATGAAATTTATATAGGTATTTAGTCTTACTAAAAATTTTGTAGCCTCAATCCTCGAATTTGTAGTATAATACTTCAAAAGTTCCCTACAATTTTTTTCGTAGGGTGTCCATGAAATATTTTTATTACTTATTTTTTTATATAAAAAAGACTGACTGACAGACGGACAGCGAAGTTTCAGTAACAGGGTTACCGTTTTACTCTTTGGGTACGGAACCCTAAAAGCAAGTAATCAAATCTAGAAATTTATTGGATATAGAAAGATTTGAGAATAGTTTAGATTTACAATTGAACCTGGTAGGTGTCGATAGCTATCGCAGTGAACTTCATACCGCCAATCGTACCGTCCGATTTGGTTAATTTTGGTTTTAAAATAGTTGTTGAAGATCAGGGAAGGTAGGACGGCTAGTAATTAGGTATTATTCAACTGCGCGCGTCAACAATGGTTGTTTTTTTTTCACTAAATAAGTACACTGATATTACATAATTTAATCCAATAGGTTTAATCGCGGTTTCTAAATCTCGAAATCGGCTAAAACGTATAAAAAAAGCTTAAAAAAAAATTGTACGTAATTTAATCCTCTACCTACAATATGGTGATACATAAAATGTGTGTTTCGCGTCAGCAGTTTTGTCGCCGTCCGTGTCGCCGTCATCGAGTGCACGCACACTTGCACCCGCCCCCGCGGCCCCTACCTGTCAAGCCGCTCGAACCCTGCGCCCTGCTCCGCTGCCCGTGCCTGCAGCTCCCGCGAAACTACAAGGTTTTGTTAGCGTAATCAAGACCGCTCCACCGAAGCCACTACCTGAGAAGGTATCGGATGTGGCTAATGATGAGTTTGTGACGGTGCAAAGTAGGAAGCGCCGATCGCGAACCAAAGCGAACCATTGCGGCACAGATGCAACGCAGTCCAGCACAGCGCTGCGTGCCGCAGTACCGAGTACACTAGTGTATATATCCCGCCTACACTACACCACTAAAGCGGAGAACATCGTGGAGTACGTCGCGCAAGAAGGGCAACTTCGCGCCGAGACTACAGCTGTTGGAGTCGAGCCGCAACGTCAGTTTCCGGTCGTTCGTGGTGCGAGTGCCCAACAGTCACCTGAGCCTCGTCATGCAGGAGAACTTCTGGCCACAGGGCGTGGTATTCCGTCGCTTCCGCGGATCGTTACCACCGGAACGCAAAAGGACCTAAGTGCGATAGTGAAGTGGCTACTAACACTAGTCTTAAGGTTCTATCACTAACACAACTTTATAATATCTATCTATGTATTCTTAGTTTTAAGGTATTTATCTATGGGCCGTAGAATAAGTAACCACCTGTAACTTTTCTATTTGTTGCCTGAAATAAATAAATAAATAAAAAAAATAAAAATAGCGAGAAACTCATAGAAAACGAGACATATGCTAAAAACGATTTTTGTGACCTTTTGACTTCAAATTATAAAAGACGCGGGCACCCTACCTTATATAGGTTTTGACACAACTTTTAGGATGTATAAATATAAGTTGGTATGTACCTACTAGTTTCCAGCCAGATTTGAAGAATTCCGAGATTTTCGTTAATTTTATTGGCCTATTATATTAATTGTTCGATAGGTCTTCGAAATATGGAAGAAGTTTACTCTACAAGCTCCTTACATCTATTCTGAGAAGTAAATTAAATTCACATATAATGTGAAATGACATCTTAAATAGTGCTCAGAATGGATGTAGGGCTAGGTCACGTGGTACTAAGAAGCTACTCCTTATTGACATGGCCATTAGCCAACAGGTTAAGCGGAGTAGGGGCGCCCTCTCTACTGCCTGGATTGACTACAAGAAGGCCTATGATTCGGTGCCTCATTCATGGCTGGGGAGGATTTTAGAGTTGTATAAAATTAATCTGACTCTTAAATCCTTCTAAGTCTCGTGTATGGGGCAGTGGACCATAGTCCTTCGTCAACCAGGTAGTGGTGAGTGCGCTTCTGGTCCGCATGACTTGATAAGGATTGAGCGTGGTATATTCCAGGGCGACAGTTTGAGTCCATTGTGGTACTGTTTAGCACTGAATCCACTTAGCACATTGCTGAAGGTTTCAGGGCCAGGCTATCGGTTTCGTAGAGGGGGTGAGGTTATTTCTCACCTGATGTATATGGATGACCTCAAACTATTTACACTGAAACACCAAGATTTGGTGGCATTATTAAAAACTACGGAAGGTTTTAGTAATGCCATTAAGATGAAGTTCGGTGTTGATAAGTGTGCGGTCATGCATGTACAGCGGGGGAAGGTTGTAAATTCACAGAATTTACAACTTTCTGAGTTAATAACTCTCAGATCTCTCACCGAGACCGAAACATACAAATACCTAGGTATGTCAGAGTCATTGGGTATAGCGGTAGAGGATATTAAGAAATCGGTGAAAGACCGTTTTTTTGGCCGCCTTAAAAAGTTCTTAACAGGTTTTTGTCTGGGGGTAACAAAATGCGGGCTTTCAACGGTTGGGTAATGCCTTTATTGTTGTACTCCTTTGGCATATTTAGGTGGACTCAAACGGAACTAGACGCCCTGGATAGGCGAGTCCGTCAACAACTGACATTGAATCAAATGTTACACTCACGATCTTCTGTCATGAGACTGTATTTTTTTTTTTTTTATGTTTGGTTCGCCAAATTGACGCCGCCCGCCTGGTGGTAAGTCGTGACGACGTCTAGCGATTGTGGGCCACTCTCACAGCACACATTACTATTGAGAGTGGCCCTCAACTTGACGACCTACTGATGTGCCTCTTCACGCTCCGCTTAAAGAACCCAGGATTATATGTGGGAGGAAACACGTGCACAGGCAGGGCGTTCCGGGCCACTATCATTCGGCAGAGAAACGAACGTTTAAAACGTTCGGTTCTCGCGAACATGCTATCCACTGTGTGGGGGTGGCATCTCTGCCCGGCACGAGTCGTTCGGGATCGGAAGGAAGAGGGTGGGATCAGATTGAAGAGCTCTTCAGAACACTCGCCGTGGTAAATACGGTAGAATGCGGCCAAGGAAGCTATTGTTCGGCGCTGAACTAGCGGCTCAAGGCTTCCCGTTACCTCCGGACAATCTATAATACGGATAGCCCGTCGCTGCATAGCGTCGAGAGCGTCCAGCAGATACTTCGCGGAGCCGTCCCAGAGCCGACCCTGCGTCGAATACTGCTCTCAAGCAGTATTCGACGCAGGGTCTAATCTGCGTCTTGTACAGCAGACACCTCTGGTCCGGTGTAAAGAATCTCTTTACCTTATTCAGTATTCCTAGTTTCCGCGACGCTAGCCCTACACATCTTTCGATGTAGTTTTTATTATTGAGCTCTCGACGAACGTCTATGCCAAAGATATCAAGGTTGTCCATCAAGGGGAAGGAAAGGGGATTTCTTCGCAGTAAATGCACACGCCTGTGTTTTGCGGGCATTGAACTCGACCAGGTTCTCGGTACCCCATTGAGAAATACTGTCGAGGTTACGGTCGAGATCAGCCACGAGTCGTCGTCTCTCCTCCTTGCACATTGCCTGATAACAATATCAGGCATTGTGTGGCCACAGTTGGCGATGGCGGGGGGCTGCAGGCCACGGTCGTCGACCCGGGAATTAGCCGCAAAGAGGTCTGCGAGCATATCCGCTTTCTCTTGGGCTTTGTGAGCCAGTGTTCCATCTGGGTAACGCAGCGGTGGCAGCGAGGGCTGATAAAAGTTAGATTGCACGGCTTTGGCCAGTTCCCAGAATCCACGGCTGCCCGTGGGATGGGAAGTGAGCTCCTGACCAAGCCACGCGACGCGCTGGGCATCCGCTCTCTTAAAGGCCCTCTTACTCGATTTTGTGGCCCGGTTGTACGCTGCTTTGAGGTGGCCCACGTTTGGGTCGCGCACAGCCTGGGCCCTGATCCAGGCGCGATATGCCGACTGTTTTTGTCGAACAGCTTTGGCACAATCTCGCCCGAGCCATTGACGGTCTCGCGGATACTGGCGACATCAGTGAAAGGGATGTAATAATCCATCCCTAAACTGATCTCGCCAGCAATAGCAGAAGCACTATCCGAAGGAGCCTTTCCTACAAAGCAGCGCTGGCTCCAGGGGACGGACGCATAATAATCGCGTAGACCGTCCCAATCCGCTGACGAGTAGTGCCATAGTCGTCGTGACGTTTGTACAGGACGTGCAGGAGGTGACACCTTCATGCCAGCGTGAACAACACATAGGTCGGAACTACCCAGTGGGGCTCCTACCGAAACACTGTACTGGGCTGGGCGACTCGTCAGCAGTAGATCCAGCAGAGCGGGCGCGTGATCTGACCTGTTTGGTATCCGGGTGATCCCGCAAACCATCTGGGTCACACCGTGGGAGAGAGCGAACGCATGGGCGGCTCTACCCGCATGATCAGTCTTGAGGGACCCCAGCCATTCAATGTGATGGCCATTGAAGTCCCCCAGAAATACTAGGTCAGCGTTCGGGAACCGCACCTGCGCTTCATCAGCCGTCTCGCTGAGGTACTGGAAGAGCTTTGTTGTCTCAGAATCCCCTGTGTGGGATCGGTAGACGCACACGTAGATCTGGCTCATAGAGCCATGGTCTACGTGCAGCCAAAGGACGGAATTGGAGGGGTTCTCTAGGCAGCGCAATCGGCGGCAGCAAACATCCGCCCTAACGAACACGCACACCCCGGCTTTGTCTCGAAATTGTTCCTCGATGACATAGCCGGGGTAACACAGGTAAGACGTGTCGTCAGGGCGGCGTATTTGTGTCTCCGTGAGGAACATCACAGCGGGCCGTGCCGTCTCAAGGTGGTGGTGGACGGCATCTAGGTTCACATGGAGTCCACGGACGCTAGTGAACTCCACCTCGAAATGTGAAGTTGTAGGGTTTCCTAGGGCCGCTGTGTAACGTTTATTTCTTTTTTGTTGCACTGCCATTGTAGATTTTGAAGAAGAAGCGTGAAGACAGGGCGACATTTGGTGCAGCAGTAAGTGACAAAGTGCAGGGGCTAGCTTTGTCTAGAACCGTGTGGTTAGGTCGGAGCCGACTCGCCGGACGGAAGGGCTCCCAAACCCCCCTGATGCAAGGCCGCCGCTACCCCACACCGGTGACCACCCGGAGCGGCGATCCCACATCAGGATTATGCGCAACATGTGGGGCAGTCTCCTGGGGTGGTTGGCCCTAGGCTGGCCCCATGACTGTGTTGCGGGCGGCCGCGGCAACGCCGTTGCTAAGGGTCTCCCTGGCCGGCGAATCGACCCACACCACCCACACTAGACTCCGTTTCGCCCCCACTGGTCCCATGCTTGCCGCACCATACATCGCCCCGGGCCCGGCGGTGCAGCTGCTGAACCCCTAACGCAACCCAGCCTGGGCTGGGTTACTTGGGGGGCTTTAGCACAGCTGCACGGTGGTACCCCCCGGACCAACACTGTTGTACCACCTGGTACCCACGTAGGGGCCGAAGCCACTCCATAGGTACCGTAAATTAACGAGCCTCGTACGTTTATCAGCAGGTGCGCCACTAGCAGGTGAGGTCGCTGGGGCCCTAAAGATGTTGGTAGAGCCCCTTTGCACCCCATAACCGTGAAGCGTGCAGTCTGAGGAATTACTTCCTACAGAATGGGTGTGGCATTCATTGCGATGTCGTAATGGTTGACAAGGGCCTGACACCTTTCTCCTTGGCTAACGAGAACCCTGTACATCTTAGCTTATTCCACAATATAGAATAGTCTAGTCACGTGAAGGTGCCGTGAGTTGTCGATATTATCCGGTGCGCCTTAATATCGGCCAATGTTCCCTGCGTCCTGGAGCCTCCTGGTCTCAGTAGGACTGAAGGCAAGCGGCCGGACGGTTTGACCTTGATACCGTGGAAAAACGGAAAATATCTGGTGTGGGACGCTACGTGCGTCAACACTGTCGCGGCGTCTCACCTCGGTCGAACCGTCCACGCTCCAGCTGCAGCGGCTGAGGACGCGGCGGACAGGAAACGGGAGAAGTACGCCGCAATGAAGCTGCGTTATCTATTTATGCCCGCAGCGGTAGAGACCTTGGGCAGTTGGGGCCCCGAAGCCAAGAGCTTCGTCGTGGATGTAGGGCGGAGAACTAGGGAGTGGACCGGTAACTCTCGCTCTGGGTCGTTTTTGGTGCAAAGGTTGTCCATTGCCATTCAGCGCGGCAACGCTGCTAGCATCACGGGCACTTTTGCGCCAGGAATGATGCGGGACGAGTATAATGATTTTGTTTCGCCTGACTGCGCTATTGTATCTGGGTAAACGTATTTTTATAATATAGAAAATCCATAAACACTTCTAATTTTAACCAAAACATACCCAAATAAAAGCAGACTTTATAAAATGTTTTAATCTATACCTACATTATAAGTATATATATTATATCTATTTTCTATCTATTTTCTACTTTAATTAATGTGCCAATAATTGGACGAGTATATGCCAATATTGGGAATTTCTTTGCCAATATTTGGATTTCTGTAGTCTTTTGGAACAAAATATTTATTAAATACTATTCAATCACACAACAAATGATTATCAAAACAAAGATTTAAGTATTTACTTTGATCCTCTCACATGTTTTGTCTGCTAGTTTTTGTAAATGATATTTTATGGTTATTTAATTTCGGCTTGACACGAGCACACTACCAATAATTGGGTAGCTTACCCTATATAGGTACAAGATTGGATATGATTTTTGAAGTAAAAATTCGTTACGCATACTGAACTTTGAGAGTAAGCTGGTGAATGCTTGTTTTTCTCAGTGTCAATGACCTTTTATATCAATCTATTTTTATATCAATCTATTTTTATATCAATCTACTTATTGGGTATAAAGTATAAAATTTTCAAAATTTGTGAATGGAGTTTTTTGCGGTTTTCTGAAAAGAACTGCCCATTCGGTGATTTCAACATAAATTACCTATATTTTAATTGAAGGCGATGTCAATAGTCTAATTAAATATTAAGATACCTTTGATACTAAGATGCCTTTCCCTTACAGGTTCGAGTCCTGCCATTGTCCTGACATTTCAGTATTTGTGATTTTTTCATACTCGTAATTTATATCTTAATAATTTAGAAATAGTTTAAGCAAACCCATTGCTTTGAAATACAATACGAGTCTAAAGTTAATACTATCAGGCGTTACTTTTCGGAAGTCCATAGTTAAATAAAATAAATCTAACTACTTTGCAATATTCCGCCACATGCAAATTACCCAACTCTCGTATTTATTCATGCACAAGTCCGCCCTCCAATCCCACTTAGGCCGAAAGAATAGAGAAATAATTTTGAAAATAGAATAAATATGAGAGTTGTGTTATCGTGCAAAAATAATAAAAAACCTCGACACGTGTTTCGCCCCCAACCAGGGGCATCATCAGGAGATGTCGATGGCTCGGCGCACGGCGACCGAATGAGCCACAACTCGTAAACCGCACCTATTTATATCCTAGGTTTTTTATTTCTACCCACAACCATAATACCAAATTATTTTATGTCTACCCACCACCGTTGTTTGAATGACGTATACCTACCCGCAGCAAAGGGGAAGAGGCGAAATTAAGTTGATCATTTAAAATATTAGGGTTCAAGCGTCTATGTTTGTAGATTTCTAATTGTTCCAAAACCGAAAGCCTCAGTCCTTTGTTGCAGGTGTGCAGAACGTCATAAGTGTGAGGATTAGGTAGGGAGTGACCGGAGTCCAACAAATGTTTTGCGAAATGAGACCGTTCTGGGCGATTGTTTCTAAAAGCTGATATATGTTCTTTATACCGCGTCGCGAAGCTACGGCCGGTTTGGCCAATATAAACACCCTCACAATCCCCACACTTAAGCCTATACACACCTGACTTCCTGTCATCCCCAATTTTCTCCTTAACATTGCAAATGTTTCTCCGGATAGTGTTGTGATTTAGCAATTTGCTAAATCTAATGGTTACAGTACCAAGCCATCGACATCTCCTGATGATGCCCCTGGTTGGGGGCGAAACACGTGTCGAGGTTTTTTATTATTTTTTGCACGATAACACAACTCTCATATTTATTCTATTTTCAAAATTATTTCTCTATTCTTTCGGCCTAAGTGGGATTGGAGGGCGGACTTGTGCATGAATAAATACGAGAGTTGGGTAATTTGCATGTGGCGGAATATTGCAAAGTAGTTAGATTTATTTTATTTAATACGAGTCTAATTATTCAAAGGCGGTCATTTTATTCTTTATTATGTCACTGAACATGTTAGTTTTGTTACAACTTTGCTTCTTTTTCTATTTATTTTCAATTGGTACTTGATAATTTAATTTGAATAAGTTTAATGATGTTTTAATTTAAGTTGCAGTTACTATTATGTACAAAGGGACAACTAGGACCGATACTTATGTACACACATTATATCTCATAATAATCTCTGCAGTCCGGGAGATACTTTTAAAGATCTACATTCATATTAACACTTTTCCAGCTAAAAAAAGGTTAATTTAAAGTATCTGCTTCTATACTTTGTAGTACTACCTACCTATAATATATATATAATATTCTGTGGTGTCTGTAGATATTTTAACCAGGATTCACAGACAAATCTTCTACTTACAACCTTTATTTCTGAATATAAGATTTGGCATCAACAGTTTCAGACCCAGGGCCGAAAAGTTTCAGCGGTAGAAATCCATTTCACGCGGAAGGTGCCATGGATATCAACTAGCATTAAGTATACATAGAATGTACGAAAAGTTTAACAGTAAATATCCTGATTTGATGAGTCAGGATATAATATATCTAATGATGATAAAATATAAGCATCTGTTAATTAAATCAGTACCTGCATTAAAGATCAAGGCTAATATTTTTATATATAAGCTATGCACTCTTAAGCTCGACACGATTCAGAACTCTGTATCTATCTATCAACATGTTCACCAAATTCGTAAGTTGTCTAAATTTATTTTAAAAACTATAATGCTTTTCACGAACTTTAACGGGCTATAAAAGGTACTTGATTCCTAAAAAAATAACATAAAATCAACATCACGAGATGTTGTAGAAATAAAGTAACGATTTTGCTGATTCTCATGGATCACCAAATTGTGCAAAGAGGTTGTGAAGCCTTAAAATATATTATAGTTAGCTATTATGTCCCGGCGAACTTCGTACCTTCTGAAAAAAGCCTCCCCTCATCTCAGCCTATTTAATGCCCACTGCTCTCTAACCTCTAAGCCTCCCCCGAAGAGGGGGAATTTAGCGTATTACACCACGCTGACTAGATGGGTTGGTATAGGATTTTATATTGAGTTAACACCCAAACTCTGAAACCAATAAATAAACCTTCCTTCTATAACATAACATAACATAACATAGCATCACGCCTTTTTCCCCGAAGGGGTAGGCAGAGGTGTGCAAACACACCCACATCTCGCCAGCTTCCTTCCTTCTATAACAAGAACAATTTTAGATAAATCGGTCTATTCGATTCGGTCGGATAAGAAGAAGATAAGAAAGAGGGGAAGATAGATAACCTATGTGTATTTTGTACCTTTCACAGTTCGCTCTCTTCGCTCTGTTGGCGGTGGCCTTCGCGGCACCCAACCCCGAGCCCCAGGTGCTGACTTACGCTTCTCCACTAGGATACGGGTATCCAGTTGCCGGCTACGTGCCATCCGTGTACTCGCCAGCTGTATCATACGCTGGTGTGCCAACTGCCTATACTACTCAATACTTAATTAAATAGATCTTTGGTATACGTTAAATATTACTACCTACCTACCTAAACCTACCATGAATGTTGTTTTTGTCATGCAAATTTCTCAGGCTCTGGATGTAAAAAGAAAACCACAATATAATTTTGATTAGTAAGCAATAAAAAAAATCGTTTCAAATAATTTTGTTTTCTTTTGACTTAGTTAATAGCACGAAAGTTTTGATGTCACCTCTCACGGTAGTTTCAACATAGGGCATTTTCACATTGCACGATATCGTCTATAATATCGTGACGATATCGTAAGTAGCAGCAGTAACTTTTAAGGTAAGAATGTAAATTATCGTGGTGATATCATCACAAAATCGTCACGATATCGTGCAATGTGAAAACGCCCATACACTTTATTTTATCGTTTTACTTCCGATGGCTCCTACTTCGATGATAACTTGTGGTTGTGTGTTTCAGGAGAAATAGCCCTGGATTCTCCAAAGTTATAATGCTTCCAAAATCTTTTTATCCGATTCTCACGAAACTTGCCACAAGGGTTCATGGATTTAATTAATTTTTTCACCGTGAGTATTTTTGGAGTGGGGCGAAAATACGGTAAAATCATAATGTTTTAATGTGTTTTCGGGTAAGAAACTACTTAAAACAATATTTTTATCGCAAGTTTCTGTTGATTGGGAGGAAATTCCCAAAAAAAAACAATTATGTTCGTGAGGTCTACTGTTTGATCATGGGCGACACCTAGTATGTATCTGGTAACAATTAACAATAACAAACTTTTCTAATTAACGTTGGCACACTTCTCCTAATATTGGCACTATAAAGTTCAGATCGAAGTTCATATATTATTTTATATTACCACAGATATAAGAATACTATACTGTACTATGTTACAATGGTACATGTTATGGAACAATAAATTCATCAATATCCTATTATTGGGAGTAGAATATGGAGTAGTAATAATATGTTTTGTTACATTTTAGTACGTCCTTTTTTTTTGAGTTCCACGCGCGCGCGGTCCGCTTTTACGTCCGTTGCCGAGGGCCTCTGGGGAACACTTTTAATGCGTCCTAAACAATGAAACACGAAATAAAAAAACAAACAGACAGACATCACACCTATATACCCGAAGGTTTTGGCAGAGATGCATTACACACCCACACTTTGCCAGTAATTTCGTTCATCCCACGTCATAGGTGACAAGCCAATTGCCGTTACGGGCAATATAGAAAATATGCATAGATGCATCTGCGGTTCAATGGTGGAAGCCGATGGTCATCACGCACTTAGTTGTCACCGTTCCACGGCTAGGTTTCCGCGGCACCATGCCCTCAATTATATTATCCGGCGCACCTTAATCCTGTGTACTGGAGCCTCCTGGTCTCAGTAGGACTGACGGCAAGCAGCAGGTTTGACCTTGATACCGTGGAAAAACGGAAAATGTCTGGTGTGGGACGCTACGTGCGTCAACACTGTCGCGGCGTCTCACCTTGGTTGAACCGTCCACGCTCCGGCTACAGCGGCTGAGGACGCGGCGGACAGGAAACGAGAGTAGTACGCCCCAATGGAGCCGCGTTATTTTCTTATGCCCGTAGCGGTAGAGACCTTGGGCAGTTGGGGCCCTGAAGCCAAGAGCTTCGTCGCGGATGTAGGGCGGAGAATTAGGGAGAGGACCGGTGACTTTCGCTCTGGGTCGTTTCTGGTGCACAGGTTGTCCATTGCCATTCAGCGCGGCAACGCTGCTAGCATCATGGGCACTTTTGCGCCAGGAATGATGCGGGACGAGTTTAATGATTTTGTTTCGTCTGACTGCGCTATTGTATCTGGGTCAACATATTTTTATAATATAGAAAAGCCATAATCACTTCTAACATACCCAAATAAAAGCAGACTTTATAAAATGTTTTAATCTATACCTACATTATAAGTATATATATTATATATATATGCTTATAATAAATCTGTAGAAGTGAAAATTCTCTACATTGAACATATCAAAAAAATAAATGGCAGGAGGTGTTACTAGACCGACACCGAGCCCAAAAATGTGATTAAAAAAATTTTTGTCAGTCTGTCTGTTCAGGCATCACGCAAAAACTACCGGTTCGATTGGGATGAAACTGGGTATAATTATTCTTTATTATCCTGGGCACCACACTGGGTACTTTATCTCCCGGAAAAGTATAAACAATAAAAATCAAACTTAATTTTGCGGTTCGATCCCTTGACCCGAGCACTGTACCAACCGCAAATAATAACTTTGTCGTAGCTTTTTTTAGTTTTTTTATATTGGGTTCGCCAAATTGACGCCGCCTGCCTGGTGGTAAGTCGTGACGACGTCTAGCGATTGTGGGCCACTCTCACAGCACACAATACTATAGAGAGTGGCCCTCAACTTGACGACCTACTGATGTGCCTCTTCACGCTTAGCTTAAAGAACCCAGGGTTATATGTGGGAGGAAACACGTGCACAGGTAGGGTGTTCCAGGCCACTATCGTTTGGCAGAGAAACGAACGGTTAAAACGTTCGGTTCTCGCGAACTTTTGTCTGTTTGTCTTAATGTTTGAACCCGCTAATCTCAGAAACGATTTGATTTTTGATTTGAACTTGCGGTTTGGTTTTCAATCGCTTCTTAAATAAAAAAGTTATGTAGATCTAAAGTAACACGCAGGTGGAGCTGCGGGCAACAGCTAGTATTATATATATATTTCTAGGGGTTGATTATTGATCACCTACGTATTTATTAATATTTTTAATGAGAATAGACTATCTATTTTCTACTTTAAATATTTTGCCAATAATTGGACGAGTATACCTATGCCAATATTGGGAATTTCTATGCCAATAATAGGATTTCTGTAGTCTTTTGGATTTAAAAACAAAATATTTATTAAATACTATTCAATCACATACGAGTACAAATGATTATCAAAACAAGGATTTAAGTATTTACTTTGATTCGGTCACATGTTTTGTCTACTAGCTTTTGTAAATGATATTTAATGGTTATTTAATTTCGGTTTGACACGAGCACACTACCAATAATTGGGTAGCTTACCCTATATAGGTACAAGATATATTTACAATAAGAATTAAAATATACAAAATATACATAATTTTAGACTAAAAATATTTACATTACAAATATAGTTTAAAAAATTCTCCCCGTCATTGCCGACTGGGAAGGTTCCCAGAATGCTGGCTGTGTTGCCACGTTGGATGGCGATACTTATTCTTTTGGCCAGAAAACAGCCAGCCTTCTGGTCCTGAGAAGCATCGATTAGGCGTTTAGCAATGTCTCTATAAAGGCGGCGAGCACTCGGACCCCATGACCCCAGTGTCTCAACCCCAAACGGCTCAAATATGTAATCACCTGCTAGGTAAGCATATTTACGCTGTTTATAGTACAGATTGGATATGATTTTTGAAGTAAAAATTCGTTACGCATACTGGACCTGGAGAGTAAGGTGGTAAATGCGTGACGAGAGCGTTATGAAAAGTTAGATCAGGTGAGGCGAACGGGAAGTTGAGAGGGAGATATAAGTTAGTTGTTTGTTTGTTGTTAGTTAGTTGCTTTTTGTTTGTTTGTTTGTTTGTAGTCCCTACAGTAATATTACTGTAGGGACTACGGACACTTAGCCAGCCTTAGGGTGGGTTACCATTTCTTACATAGAGTCCCCTCCGTGCCACGGAGAACAAGTTGGTTCTGGTTGCCATACGAACATTTGTGGCAGTCGTTACGGTTAGTTGGAGCAAAACCTGACTGGTATAACTACAAAACTTCGATATCGCCCATGGTTTGCTGAGGTCAAATGGCAGTCGCTCCATGGAAAATATCGAAGTTCAGCTACTTCACAGTTAGACTAGAAAACCGACCCCAGCGGGGTTGGGAAAAGGCTCGGTGGATGATGATGATGATTGATGTTTTGGTTTTAATTATCTATATCCTAAATGATTCTAAAGGCCTAGGGCCCTAACTAAGGCTCTCACTAACCTACGGCTAGTAGGCTAAGGTACACGTATGTTCACGTGTCAAACAAACTGTCACTGCTGGGTACTACTGGCTAAGGTTGATGAGCGGGCGTTGTCGCGCTTATTTTATATTGGTTGTTTTCAGTGTCAATGACCTTTTATATCAATCTACTTATTTGGTATTAAGTATAGTGTATGGTATTCTTTTATTTGTGCATTTATTTACAAATACTGTACTGATACTAACTAATGACAGACTATGTACAAAATTATAAAGTTGGTATAAGTGTAACTATGTCACGTGAAAAGTTTGAACTAGGTACCAATTGAAAATAGTTTAAAACCACAATTTCAGTTTATGAAAAAAATAAATTTCGACCGAAAATTTTAGCTGTGTAACTATTTCAGATTTCTAACACCATTTACAATAAGGACACATAAGGTGGATATTACGCTCCTAATGTTTCAAATTATAAAAATAATAATTTGTGCGCGCTTTACATGACTCGCAGTGCAAAGATAAGGGAATGGTCACCGGCTCGATTCCCACCCAGAACCAGCGGATTGTTGGTTTTAGGTAAGTATCATAGTATAAATATGACCAGAATTTAGGTAGATGCTCGTAGTAGAAAAGAAAAATAAGTTGGATTTTATTTGCTTTAATAAAAACAAAGTTACGTAAAATAGTTATATAAAGGCTAGCGTGTGTACATCATTTTTTGTAGGTACGGAAACAAATAGCGGACGCGAACAATTAGTTTATCTGACGTAGTAAGGATATTGACTACCGAAGATGCCAGGCACACCAGAATATGCGACAGCTCCACCATATGGCGAATACACGGAGGGAACGACGCCACCAGGGTATACGTAGTCAAGTCCTGAAGCGTAAGTCAGCACCTGAGGATTGGGGTGGGGTGCCGCGAAGGCCACCGCCAACAGAGCGAAGAGGGCAAACTGAAAAAAAAACCATACAGATTGATATAAAGTTATTAGCTGAGCAGGCAAACGTTGTTTTGCTTTAGGAGTGGACCACTCTTATCACTTAGGGCTTCAAAAACAGTACGTCTGATTCTCAGACATTACAAAAAAATGCACAAAAATTATGATAAGAATAGGTTTCGAAGGAGTTTGGCAACAAACACCGTGACACGATGGTCCTATGACAGATTATTTTCCTAGCGGAAGCCCAAGGCATCGCCCGCGTTTCTTCTGAAATAAAAGTTGCCTGTAACATCAGCGATTAGCCAGAACAAACACACAGACCGACAGACAAATAAAAATTACTTCTACTTTTTAACTTTGTATTGTATTTGTATGGACACACACACACGCACACACATATCACGCCCGAAAGGGTAGGCAGAGGTGCATTATACACCCACAATTTGCCAGTATTTTAGTCCCACGTAATAGGTGGCAAGCCTTTGTATGGACATGTGCAAATATCTAAAACTACTAGCTTTTGAATATCTTGGTAAGCAATGTTTATTCATTAGGTACTTGTACAATGTCAGACCTTCGGGTTCGATGCTCAGGTCGGAATAAAATGATGAACAAATTTTTGTAAAAAGGTTTGGATGTTTGTAGGTATTCTATGTGCCTTTAGAAATAAATAACTACATGTAATATACCTATGTTGTATCAGTTATATAGATCTCTAAGTTTTATTTGGGGTTAGATGGCCAAACTTACTCGTATTTATTTGTTAAAAATTATTAGACAACTTACGAATTTAGCGAACATGTTGATTGGTCGATGCAGTGTACTGAATCATGTTGAGCGTTGAAGTCCAGAGCTTATATATTCAAATATTAGCCTTGATCTTTACTGTACAGATTATTTTGTTTAACGCAATGCTTTGTCATTTGAGTTTGATGAACTTTGATTTTCTTTAAAACTATATCCTGCATCGCCAAATTAGGTTCTTCTAGAACTGTTGTCTTTTTTTTTTTTTTTTTTTTTTTTTAATTCCGCGGCCAAGGCCGCGGCCTCTCTAACGTCCGTTGCCGGGCGTCTCTGGTTACTAGCAGAGGGTATGTCCAGTGGCGCCCGGCGGACTTTGACCACCTCTGTGGTCTCTTCGGGTGTTGGGTCGGGACGAGAATCCCGCGTCGTTGGGGGAAGGGTTTTATCCCGCGTCAGTGAGTGAATCTGGTTGCGTGCTATGGGGCAAAGGCCCCGCAGCACGCAACCCTTCTAGCCTGCTTCTGTAAGGACGGCGGATGGCGATCCCGCCGTCCTCAGGCCCCGATCATGGAGGTCGATAGTCTTGGGCGTAGTCGCGTAGTCTGGGGCGCCCTGGCCGCCGACTACGGAACTCGGCGGGGAGGGTACGCTCCCTCTCCCTTCCAGCCGCCTCCTTCGCGAGCATGACTTGCTCGCAGAAGGACACGGCCGCGTTCCACCTACTCCGGCTGGAGACCATGGCTTGAAGCATGGTCTCCAGCGAGAGGGTATCCACGCCCAAACCCACTACGAGGTCCCGGCGCTGGCTCGCCCACGCTGAGCACTCCACCAACGTGTGGAGTGCGGTGTCGTCGTCGGAAACCTCGCAGTGTTGACACCGGGGTGTGACCTCACGATGCATGCGAAACAGATAGCTACCGAAGCATCCATGCCCGGCAACGATCTGCGTCGCACGATACGTGAGGTCACCATGCTGCCTCTGCAGCCAATCGTCCATGATCGGTCTCACCGCCGCGATGATGGTGGTACCCCACTTGGGTTGCTCAAGTCGCACCCTCCATGACTCCATGAGATCCTGGCGGAGTTGGGACCGCTGGTCCTCGATTTCTCGAGACGCAGGCCTGGGTTTCCGCTCCAGCGCCTCCTTGCGCCATTGGAACAATGACGCAAGGGCTCTCGCTTCCAGGTCCCATGGAGCGGTCCCGGCTAGGAGACATGCAGCCTCTCCGGAGATCGTGTGGTACCCCCGTATGGTTCTGACGGCCAAGGTTCGAAGTGGTCTGTTTAACAGAGTCACGTTCCCCTTGACCGCCAACCTATCCGCCCATACGGGAGCCCCGTATAGGGCCATACTCCGCACGATCCCCAGGTACAGTCTCCTGCAGGAAGCGTTGGGTCCCTTTAGGTTGGGCATCAGTCGCGAAAGCGCGACCGATGCCTGCGTCACCTTGGGGACCAAACTTCGGAAATGTGGTCCGAAGTTCCATCGGCTATCAAGTACGATCCCTAGGTACTTCATCGAGGGCTTGATGCCGATGCTAACGCCTCCCACATTTATGCTGGAACCTTCGGGTGGACCGTTCCGAGGTCTGTGAAAACACAGAACCTCGGACTTGTGCAAGGCCACCTCCAGTCCCAGCTGCCGTATCCGACCCACGACTCGAGCAACACCCGTCGTGACCTTGAGTGCTGCCTCCTGGTACGTTGCACCCCGCGCCGTGACGAGGGTATCGTCGGCGTAGCACGTTACGCCGACGCCCCTAGGCAACGCACCCCGCAGCACCCAGTCGTAGCCGATGTTCCACAGAAGCGGCCCCAGGACCGACCCCTGTGGAACACCGCACGACACATCTCGCCGAGCTGGCTCGAGCCAGCTGGGGAAAGCTATGGCCCTCTCCGAGAGATAGGCCCCGACAATACGACGGAGGTAGAGAGGCGTTTCGTGATAAGAACTGTTGTCTAACTAATGATTGGTCAATTGGTTCATTATGATTTTTGTTTCTTACATTATGTTACGGTAGCACTTGTTTAAATTATGAATACCAAGTAACCTTAAAAGTAATAAAACAATTTTGAATTTTGTCATGTTTTATTCAGTTCAAGTAGTTAACTCAAGTTTTAAAGGATAAACAAAGATGGCCTAATTGTTAATGTAGATCGCGTACGGCGTTGTAACTCTTGTGCACGTTTGTCTGGTTCATAATTTATTTTTCCCACTGGGGATACATTTGTATAGAATTTCCGTTATTGTTTTTGTGTTCAAGGGCGAGAACAGTGTTGCCCTTTTTTATTAAAAAACTACCTACTGAAAATCTACCAAAAAAATCGCATTGATTATTTAAAACGAAAGGTTTCATCAGTTTATTCTATGTTTATACAGGTATAATAAAGTATTAATATACCTACCTACCAACCACGAACTACCCTTTTTTTTTTTTTTTTTTTTTAAATCCGCGTTCCGTTGTCGCGGCCGCACCTACGTCCATTGCCGAGCGCCTCCGGTAGAGACTGAGAGAATTCCCGGTGGCGCCCGGCGGACCTTAGCCACCCCGCATCTTTGGGGTCGGGTTTTATTCCGCGTCGGTGAGTGAAGGCGTGTATGGGGTGCAGCCCCACATCACGCTGCCCTTCTAGCCTGCTTCTGTAAGGACGGTGGGTTGCTAATCCATCGTCCTCAGGCCCCGATCATGGAAGTCGATGGTCCTGGGCGTAGTCACGTCTGCGGCGCCCTCGCCGCACACTTCGGAACTCAGCGGGGAGGGTACGCTCCCTCACCCTACCGGCCGCCTCCTTCACGAGCATTACCTGCTCGCAGAAGGAAACGGCTGCGTTCCACTGACTCCCGCTAGAGACCATGGCTCTTAGCATGGTCTCCAGCGAGAGCGTATCTACGCCCAGGCCCACAACGAGGTCCCTGCACTGACTCGCCCATGCTGAGCATTCCACCAACGTGTGGAATGCCGTGTCTACGCCGGAAGTTTCGCAGTGTTGACACGCGGGTGTGACCTAACGATGCATGCGAAACAGATACTCACCGAAGTTTCCGTACCCGGTAATGATCTGTGTCGCACGATACGTGAGGCCACCGTGCTGCCTCTGCAGCCAGTCCTCCATGATCGGTCTCACCGCCGCGATGGTGGTGGTTCCCCACTTTGGTTGCTGAAGTCGCACCTTCCATGTCTCCATGAGATCCTGGCGGAGTTGGGACCGCTGGGCCTCGATTTCTCGAGACGCAGGCCTGTGATCCCGCTCCAGCGCCTCCTTGTGCCATTGGAACAATGCCGCAAGGGCTCTCGCTTCCAGGTCCCATGGAGGGGTCGCGGCTAGGAGACATGCAGCCTCTAGGGAGATCGTGCGGTACCCTCTTATTGTTCTGACAACCACGAACCCTAAAATTGATAGCAATGCTAGGTTAGATAGGTACCCAATACATATTTCTTTGAATTCTAGAATGATCCTAGAGGAGGAAGAGGAAAGGTTATATCAATGAGCTTCCCTGTCAGATGTCCCACTATAAAATACACGTTCATCACTAAATTCAACCGAATGGTGCGGGTGCATCTCTCCGTACACATATTTCGCATATACCAGAAATCACTTTTTTCGACTCCATGATCATGGGAAATTAAAAATATGAAAACCGTTATTTTTCACGATCACAATAATTCATGTGAAAGTAAAAAAATAGATAAGTATCTAGGTATGATAACTTTAAAATCAACAATACAATAATTACAGACATATTAACTATTCTACTCAATAACTTTAAAATATACTAATAAGTAGCCAGTCAGCTGCACATGGTATCACTGAACACGATACAGCTATAAATGTTCTGGGAATATAAAGTATATATACAGTACTAACGTTATATAGTGTAACAAAGGGACCTAAAGTTTAATATAAATAACAAATTTGCTACCAAAATGTTTGCGAAACTGGTAAGTGTGTGTTTAATATTATTACTATTCTTTGAACTACTTTAAGGTGTACATCAGTTTTGGTATAAAGAAATAACATAGTTTAGTCTCTTGAGGGAAACAGGAACGCAAGCAAGTCTTGTTTTTGTCAAGTATTTGTTACATAAAAAAGAATCTTGGCTTGGATTCTTCTTAAAATTCATTGAATAAACAAAATAAAGTTTACGTGCACCTCTGACTACCATTTTATCAATTATATTTAGTCTCGCACAATAGGGGTTAGTCTTTTATATAACTTGATATCTTCGATCATTATTTATTTCAGTTGGTTCAACTTTTATCTCTGTTAAATTTTTCGTAATACAATATTCGCGGACATGTAATGAGTTGATTCTCTAATATTTGTGTGTGTTTGTGTATTTTAAGTTGGCGTGGGCAATATTACGGTGACGTTATAGATTTTTTGTTTGTATTCCTAGTAATATTTGGACACTATGCTACTTACTTCGGTTGCTCACTTACGGGGGTGCATCTGTCGATTAAGCCTAAGAAACTCCTAAGCGTCTCCTCCTAATGGTATCAGATTTTTTAAATAACAAACTTGAAAAAATGTATTTAGTAAATAATTAACCGACTTTGAAAAGTAAATACATAATTAAATGACTCGTTTACCGAAAAACGCGATTTAAAAATTCAAGTAGGTAGGTAAGAACCAAATGTTAATAAAATCGTGAATGTCATCGTAGCTTAGTGGTTAGCGTTCCCTATGTTAGGGAAAGGCCGCAGGTTTGAGTCCTGCCAATGACAAATTTAACACAATATAATATAGTAAAGACAAAAAGATGGCGAACATTTAAAAGTTAACTATTTTAAATTAACATTTTTTTAATAATATGTTTATAATAGAGAAGATGCCTACATCTTAAATCATAATTTAATTGTAAGTACTTATTAAATAAATAATTTCAAGAAACATAGATGCAAAAATTATACCCACCTAGGCAAGCTTATTATCTTTCTTGTTATTATTTTTAATTGAATTTCTAATAGTTACTAATATGGTAGTGCAATTACTAAGTATTACATACTCTGTGGTATAATGAATTATGTGACGTCATAGATTAGTATTTCATACAAATTTCTACAATAGTGTTCGCATTTGTAAAAGTAATTTTGATTTTGATTAATATTTTAATATTACTATTACATTAATATAAATAAAAATGTACCTATTTATAAATTAAAATGAATTGCCGTTCGTTTGTCTCGCTAAAACTTGACAACTCGAATATTCGTACAACTTTAGGAAACGTTAAACAGGTTAATTTAATGCTACAACTTGTAATAATAAAGAATTAATCATCGATCAAATATGTCTTTGGTGTACATATTATCATAGGTATGCCTAGTCCGCCGGGCGCCACTGGAAATACGTTCTGCTGGTAACCAGAGACGCCCGGTAACGGACGTTAGAGCGGCCGCTTTACTTGTGTTTATGTATTTTCGTTTGTCTTTGTTACCATAGTGTCAACAACAACAATTGTAGGCAATAATGATCACCACCTAAAGTTTCTTAATCCGAAAGCAATACTATTGGATATCAAGAAATTTATTCATGACTATGTTCCAATGGTTAGCAATCCTAATAAAAATATACACACGAGTGAATTTTCTTTAACATCCATTCCAGAAATAAACACGTCTTAAAGAGGTCCAGGTATTTTATTGTTTATCCGACAATTGTAATGCGAAACTACAAAGTATTAAGATTCGAAATATCTGTATACGAGATAATAATGTTGATGATATTATGTTGCTGACTATAACACAACATTTACAGCCTATAACTTGACAACCCAGGTGTTCCAGCGGTTAGCGTCGGGAACCGCTCACTTTATTGAGAGGTTTTTGCTCGAATTTCAATTTGCCTAAAACTATTGACCGACTTTTATTTTCGGTAAAATGAAATTTCGGCCAAATGTAGCTTCGGTAAAAAGTTTGTTGACCAAATGTAATTACATCGGATTAACGAAAAAAAAAAACGAATTGATAATCTGCAAACAATACAGTGGCAGTAGTGACTTCGGTAAAGTAAAATAAAACGAAACGATAAAATTTTCTAATTTACTAAAAATGAAATACGGTCAAATACTTTTCGATCATCTGATAGCTATCCGTTGAGTCACTGTCTAAAGCTAGCTACCGAAGACAGAGAGCCAGAGAACGGCAATAGGCTTGCCCTCTATCGTGTGGAACCCAATAAATTACTAGCAAAATGTGGAATGAACAACAAAAAGACAAAATAATAAGATGTCTATAATTTTTTAGTATAGGTAATATACTTGTATATTTTATTAACTTATTTAAAAATCTAATAATATGTATAGAGTCTAAGTACGTAGAGATATATTAAGTTCAAAGAGAAAAATAATAAATCCAAATAAATATTACTTTCAGATGATTTTATTTGCTGTTCTGGCGGTGGCGTTGGCACGACCCCAGTATTATTCTGGCTATGGTGGATACGGTGGTTATAGTGGATACGGCAGTTACCCCGGTTACGGCGGTTACGGCACCGGTTACTCCAACCTTGGTTACGGATCTTACGGAAGCTATAGTGGCAGCTACCCTTATGGATATGGATACGGATATTACTGATTACGTTGATTAAATACTTTAACATTTCAATCTTATTTGCCTGTACCTATGTCGCTACCTATTATATTTAATGATGTTTGAAACTGTGTTTTATTAAGGAACTATAGAGTCTGCCTCCACTTGTCTATATCGTTTACAATTTAGCCACACGTACTTCGATCAAATTGTAGATAGGTTATCAAAAAGCCAAGAAAAAGTTAATTCTCCCCCCTCCCCCTAAATAAAAAAGCTAACGATACAAAAAAATCATTTTTTTCTATCGTGCCCGAAAAAACATAAAAACATTATTTGAGCTATTTTCCCCCAATCTGAAAAAGTTCACTACGAAACAATTGGTTCAAGTTAAGTGCTATAACTAGTGCCAAGTTTTGTAAAGAATAGGACAATAAATGTGGCTTCTAGCCCGGAACACATTATACAAACAGACAGACAGACAGACGAACGGACGGAAGCAAAATTGTCCAATCTCAAAATGTAGACGTTTCGCTTGCTCCGTCATTAATATTTATTATCTTCGAATGTTAATTTTCTTTCTTGTGTTCACAATAAAAATTATACTTCGAAACAATAATTAAGAGGGTGTACGTTATTTTATCAATAAATTGTCCACAGATTTTATCAGATCTTCACGAAACTTAGCACAAGTGTTCCTTGATTTAATAAAAAGAAATCGTCCAAAATTGGTCTTGATGCTTATACTTGGCACAAGTATTTATTAATGGGGGGGTGGGGTAATTTTATAATAATTATGATGATGATGATATTATAACTTACGCCATATACTTACAGTTATACGGTTCAGTAATGTTAACTTGTTAGCTCTGGCTACTTCACGCTTGATATAGTTTAACAAACGGATAAATTGTTCGTAAATCAAAAGTAAAGTATACATTTAAGTCTTTGACATTTTATGTTATTTTTATAAGAATAGAGAGAATCAGAAAAAAATGCTTGTATTTGAATTTCTATAGCTATAGAAATTCAAATACAAGCATTTTTTCCCTATAATTATAAAAAACAAGCGCTAATTTTTGTCTCCCGATTTACGATTATATAATAGTTGGTCTGATTTGACTAATTTCAGTTTTGATATTTGTGGAAGTGGAGAAAATATCATAATTTACAAGGAAAATGCTATAAACAGTTTTTTATTCTTTTTATCATAAGGTTGATATTTGTATTTCGTGGAAGCCCTAAAATTATCGTGAATACCTCTCTCCCGAAAGCAAAAAAAAACCTGAAATATTTTATCGAAGATTACACTGTCAGACAAATGTCTAGACAATTATACTAGTGGTTCTGTGAACCGTAGACTTCGGGAGCGGCTTTGTTTATTCTTAAATTGTATTTATTTGCATGACTTTTGATTTTATTTATATGGGTTGCTATGGTTACGGATTGCATTCTTGACAGACCGTAGACTTCGGGAGATTTGTTTAGAAAATTTATTTTTCAATTTTCTTTATTACTCTTTCATTTTTCATCCAATCCAAAAATATCATTCACATGTTATTCATTGTAAGCAAGGAGAGTGTGTGTAAAGTTTCATGAAAATCGGTTGATAAATACGGCCGCAAACATTATCTGACAGAACCCGTAGATGTAGAGATGTAGAGATGTAGAGGTACAGAGGAAAGAAATTCTCCCCAGTCTGCAAGTTGAAACGGAGACTTCGATCGCTTCGCTCCCTCAGTCAAAAATGATAAAGTTATTCTTAATCTCATCTCGCTATAAATATGAATTTATGTCAAGTGTAATAAAGAAAAAATAAAACTAATAACGGCCTGGCCACGGGTTTATTCGATGGTATGGACCCATATCCAATAAATAAGTAAATACTGATAGCTTGTCCATACAAGCTATCAGTATTTACTCAAAATATCAGTATTTCAAAACAATTTAATCGTTAGTACTTTAGGAGCTTTCTTTGGCTTTGTTTTCAAACTAGTTATATGGCTATTAAATATTTTAAACACAATTTCTAAAGTTCAAAATTTGCCGGCTCATATAACATCAAAACACCCTTCGGAATCACCAAGCACCTTTGTCGAGAAACTCCGAAGGCCTTAAAGGAAATCAATGTGTAGGTAGTTAACAAGACTGTAATAAACAAAGCAATATTATATTATAAATAGGGCACTGTATAATTATGTATGAATAACGAGTTGTTGCCGCGTGTCGATGGATGCCGCCTAACGCGGATGTCGTACAAGATGTATACTAGTTAGGTACATGAATTCATTCATTGCTCTGGAAATCAAGGACACTTTTTATCTCAGTACGACATGACAACTTGGTAAGGCGTGGTCGCACAAAGAAGTATATAAGCTGGGGCACATCGGTAATGATTATCACTTGAGACAAATCCCAAGTTATATCACAACATAACCATGTTCTTCAGACTGGTAAGTTTAAATATTACAACAATAATTCTTAATTATATTTGTAAAAAGATTTAGTTTCGAATAATTTGCGAGAAGTATTTCCAGAAAACTAAAAAGTTAATGACAGATAAATTTAAATGCTTTATTTATTGATAAGTAACATTTTAATTTTCAGTCAAATTCTAAAAATGCTTTCATTAAAATATTGTGGTAGATTGTATGTGTTGTAAATCATTAACGAATTATTTATTTCTTTCATTATCTTTTAATAATTTTTTTATATTTTTGTGTTGATTAGATTACAAATGTAACAAGAGTAATTGAACTAACTTTTAAAATAGGTACCTATTATTTCGGGGTACCTACTGTTTGGATGACATTATATTAATTTGTGGTAGTCAAATAATGTGATATAAAATAATAAGAAACGAGTTTGTAATAATAATAATTTCTTTTAATTTAAAATTTATGTACAGTATATATAGAGGGATAAAATAAAATTCCTGTAGAAGTAAGTATGTAACCTCGGACTGCCCTCCCTGAGGTCTCGGGTTCGATAAAATGTTTGTTTCAGGGTTTGAGTATATTCTATGTTTATTTAGTATAGTATTTAGAAAATATATAAGTATATTCATCGAAGTATGTTTAAAATATAAAAAACTCGACACAAAGCTCTATTCCAACCTGTCCGGTCAGTGTATTATATTTAGGCTTAATCCCCCTCCCCTTTGGGGGCTGAATCCCTTTGAGGAAGGCCTATGCCCAGAAGTGGGCGTCAAATGGGTTGATGAAGTACGTAATTTGATCAGTAAATAGAAGGACCTAATTGTTCGGTCATTTGCTACAAAAACTTACAAACGATGTTCATCCTCTCTAAACTTATTAAAACTAGTGGTTCTGTGAACCGTAGACTTCAAGAGCGGCTTTGTTTAGAAAATTTCTTCTTCAATTTTCTTTATTACTCTTTAATTTGTCATCCAATCCAAAAATATCATTCAAATGTTATTCATTGTAAGCAAGAAGTGTGTGTAAAGTTTCATGCAAATCGGTTGATAAATACGGCCTCAAACATGATCTGACAAAACCCGTAGATGGGTACAGACGAAAGAAATTCTCCCCAGTCTGCAAGTTGAAACGGAGCCTTCGGTCGCTTCGCTCCCTCAGTCAATTATGTTATTAAGATAATACTTATGTCAGGTTTTATATCTTGCACTTGCAAGTTGTGGCTAAATTATTGGCATAAAAGAAAGCGACTGTATTCTCGGCCGGGTTCTTTGAAATGTGATATATCATTAGGACATTCAATAAATTCATTTCAGAGGACCCCTATGTTCATCTTGTTCGGGATATTTCTTCTATGACATTGCGTAACAAGCTGTCCAGTTATTGTCAACCTTTGCCTTCTCAATATTAATATCAACTTTCGTGACGATGCTCATTTTTTAATGTTTTTTTTTTGGTTAACATTGTAACACATACGTTAATCATGTATCGGAACCTAGTTCATCGTTGGTTATCAGAAAAACTAAACAGTACTTCGTTTTAATTCTCATTTTACTTGTTCTGGTAAGTGAACTACGTCATTTACTCCACAACTAATCGATGAAAGGAAAATGAAATCGATTTTCCACACATGCTAGTTAAAATACATTACACAACTTCATTATTGCAAACATCGAATTATTAATGACAACCTATTACGATTATTTACTGATTTGTGGTTAATTAACCGTACTTACTGTTTCTAAGCAACCCTGTCGGAGACGGTAACGGGTTACTGGTAATCAGTTAAGATGGATTGTTGAAATTATGGAAAGTTAGGTAGGTATATTATCACACTCATTATTTCCTCGACGTCTCACATTGCTAACCCAGCCCTTTGGACTTGGATTTTTGCGGAGCGAATGACTGGTTACCTGGGCAAAAATCCAGGCCCACACGCTCAATTGCAACCCCGAACAACGTTTCCTAGTCCCGCACCGCGAACTAGTTCAGAGTAACTAGTTCTTCTGTGAGGGAAAAATTAAACATCACCTTGACATTGGCGAAATCAACGATGTACATCGATGGAGCCACATTTTTAAAAAAAGAAGAAGAAGAACCAGCCCTTTAAGGTTGCCGGTGGTATTAAAGGTGGTTTTTACTAAGTTTAGACATAGAATTTTAGATAACTTTTTAAGGCAATTAAGATAAAAACAAAAATAGTTGAAATTACGTAGATAAGGTTAAATTTTAGATAAAGTTTTAATGATTCATTATTTTTACAGTTCTTCATCTTCGCTACATTGGCTGTGGCTTTCGCCAGCCCCAAGCCTGACCCTCAACTCCTGACCTACGGTGCTGCCCCCTACGCCCCCGTTGCTTACTCTGGATATGGAGCTGCCCCCGTAGCATACGCCACTGGATACGGTGCCTACCCATACGCTGCTTACCCATACGCCTACTCTAACTACTTCGTCCGTTAATAAATTATGAAAACCAAATAACTTAATTTCCGCACAACTGATAATGATTTGCCAAATGTCGTAATATAAGTGTTAAGCAATAGTATTTATTTTGTTTAATTTTTTCGACATATTTAAACTACCATAACACGGAATTACACCCAATGAGTCACAATGCATACTGACTACATTACCCTTTCAAGTAAGATATCAACTTATAATCAGTTAAGTACTAACCTTCGAAGATACTGTTGCAGTTATAATATTGCGATCCATTCTGCATGTTATTGAATCGAGTATAACTTTCTGCATAACAATTTTATTACTATCCAGTTTGGCCTACATTCAATTGAGCTGATGATGAGAGCTGTGTGGTCTCTTCACATATACCTAGCATTCTCTCATATTTATGCTTATGTCAAGTTTATTAGTATAGTATAGGACACGTGAAAATCGACCTTCACCCGATTCATCTATCTGGTAACATCTGGTGACCAGATCAGACACTTTACTTTTTAAATATTATTCATTAAAAACGTGCCTAGATAATTTGCCTATCGAAAGTACATAGTATACATAGAAAACACCCAAATTATATATGAGTACCTTGGAATTGAACCTGAAATTCCGGAGTCAAAAGCCGATACTCTACCGACCGCGCCACCAAAGCCAAAGCCATTCTAATACTAAATACCAACAGGCAAGTTATCATAGGTATTGCCTGTATTTGAAAGCAATGGATTTGCTTCTACAATTCTTATAGAAAATATAAATCGTAAAAACGAATGTCATCGGCAGGACTCGAATTCGCGGCCTTTCAATAACAAGTTGAAGGCCCGCCGTTTGGGAAAGATCGCAGATTCTAAATATTTATCACCAGGCAGCAATTTGTCAAGTGGGCGAAATCTAGGGCGTCCGCTAGTATTTTTATAAAAAATATGTCCCATCTGGTTACCAAATGAGTAAAGGTTTATTTTCCACGGCTCTTAGACCAGTAGGACAAAAAGACGCGTGAGCGACCGCACGCCTCTTCACCCGTGTGATTTGGCCTTCCTAACCACATAGCCATTGTCCACCCAAAGGTTGTCTGTAAGAAATCGTTTTTAATGATAAGGTTGCTATTTGTATATTACGAGTATAGTTAAAACTAGTTTTTTCTTACATATGTATTTTATATTGATGCCGTTTTTAGCCCTCAGGAATTGATTTTCAGTCTTGTGTCGTCTTTCCAGGTTATCAGCATACCTATTATATTAATTGTACCGTGGGAATCCCACTGTAACTACGAAATACGGATTTCGAAAAAAATAAATAGAAGAAAACTTTTTCGCAGATAACTACTTTGTTACGTCAAAGCAAGCACTGTATCCTGCAAATACACGGTATTTAAAATTACAATAAAATGCGATATAGCGTTTGCAAAGTCGCGAAGATTATTATGGCAATACACAGTATATACACAGCATTTTAAGTTGCCGTGTTTTGATATTATATGACTTGTACCTTAAGGAAATAGTCTAATTTGCGTTGTAATATCTCAGAACTTTTCATACAAAGTAAAAAAAAGTGGGAACGTGGTACGATGTAATTCAAAACACTGTAACTCTAGATACAGTGTAATGGATTCACACGGTACATTTCTTTCAAATAGGTTTAACAGTTCGAGTATTGGAAAATAAAAATCAATAAAACATTCGGGTTTATAATGTTAGCATAGGCTCGTGGTCTAGTGGTAACCGACAATTTTATAGGATGGGTGATCAATTCTTAAGACATTGAAACCCCTCGGAGAGCCTGTTAAGCCGTCGGTCCCGGTTGTCATACGAACATCTATGGCAGTCGTTAGGGGTAGTTGGAGCCCTAAACAAAAATCCGACCGGAACAGTATTTCAATATCGCCCATGGATTGTGGAGGTCAGATGGCAGTGGCTTCACGGAAAATATCGAAGTTCAGCCGAATCGCAGTAAGACTGGAAAGCCTATCCCAACTGAGTTGGGAAAAGGCTCGGTGAATGATGACGATGAATGTTAGCATAGGATTTATGAAAATAATGACTGCGTTTTTAGTATCTACTCTATTATTAATGAGAGTTATTACTGTTATTAAAATATGTGGGACAGTCAACATCCTCAAAGAGAACATTTCGTTAAAAAAGGTTATTGACTTTCTAACTTTCGTTCCACAGCCTTATTCTATTTTTATGGAATTCAATTTCAGTATTTGATAGATAACTTTTATTGTACGCACATATTAGAGGAAGGTACATATTATATATTAGATGTCTACGTACATAAAATACTCACGACTGTTTCCCTTAAGCGTTAACTATCAACTGATATACTTATACTCGTATATAAACAGGACTTAATCATGATAAATATTAAGGGTATACCTTCTTATGATCACCACATAGATTGGTGCAATATGATAGTCAACCCGTTATAACAGTTGATGCAATCCAACCGAAATTTTGAGATGTAATAAGGTATCATGCCTTTAATATATTTCACGATAGTTTAGAAGCCAGTTATGAGTGTAGTGATTTGTAGTGGTCGCCTATTGATCGAACAATAGGCCTCGAGAACATTAAAAATGACGCTAGCCCGAGACACACATACAGAAAGAAAGACGGACGGAAGCAAAACAGTCCATAACATAACATAGCATCACGCCTTTTTCCCCGAAGGGGTAGGCAGAGGTGTGCAAACACACCCACATCTCGCCAGCTATGTTAGGTCCCATGTAATAGGGGGCGAGCCTATTGCCATTTACCGGGCACAAGTCAGTCAAACAGTCTACGCTAGTAACTAATCTACGCAGGTGGAGTTGCAGGAATCAGCTAGTCAACAAATAATGCCAGTTTTATCGCTTTGTTTACGAGGTATTGTGAACTCGTGTAGGCGATAGTACGATCTTAAAGCCAATATGAAGATGCATTACTGTTACTGAGAACGTTTACTATTATTAAGTTGCTTGAAGTCTGAAACTACAGACTTCGTGTATCATTTCATATTGTGAACACATCTAGGCGATAGTACGATCTTAAAGCCAATATAAAGATGCGTTACTGTTACTGAGAACGTTTACTATTATTAAGTTGCTTGAAGTCTGAAACTTCTACCGGTGTGGGATTTTAGTGCAAGACTTAATGAAGATGTCGGGTATACAAACTTGTGTAATTTTGTAAGTTTCTAATGTGGGTATTCCCACATTAGAAACTTACTTATATGTGTGCAATACACTTGGAATTGAAGCTAAAAAAAATAATTTGTGTTATTCATATTTTTATTAACAATTACACAACATAGCCTCAAAGAAAATATAATATCGCATCTTTCATCCAGGACAACACGTCGTAGTTACATTTAAAATTAAACTAGTGTATTTACATATTCGTAAGTATACCCAGCTGGTACTAATCCTTGAGATACTGTGGGCAGGGTATACGCAGCAGATGCCAGAGGTGCAAAATTAGGTACACCATAACCGTAAGCATAATCACTGTATGTCGCGTACGCAGCAGCTAAATCTGCTCTGGGATAAGTAGAGTATGCTGCAGATAGCGCAGCTGGAAGCGCTGCAGGGAATGATGCTGGAATCGCTCCAGAGAACGCAGATGGAACTGCTCCAGGAAATGCAGCTGGCACCGCTCCTGATAGGTAAGGCGATGTGTAAGCTGAGCTGTATGCTGGGAACGTTGACAGAGGAGATATGTATGGTGCGGCCGATGCTACTGCGAAGATGGCCATGATGGTGATCTGAAAAGTTTTTAGTCAGAATTCAAATTTGAATGTTTAAGATGTAGATGAATATATACGTTCTAGTGCCTATAATTATCACTAGACACGTAAAAAAACTGGGAAATGAATGGGAAAACTGAATGCAAGTTAGAAGTGCTAGACTTCCCCCGTGAAAGATAGCCCCATGCCAATGATCTCGGCGGTACTTGTTGTAATACTTACAAAAGATTAACTACCTACCTAATTGTTAAATATTTGTATAGATCTGTTTTGTTATTTGATAGTTTAAACTTACCAATAAAGCGTTCATCATTGTTGATTTTTTGTAGGTAGTAAATGGATCTCCTAAGATAGACAGTCTTCAATGTACACTGACTGTCATGAAAAATGTCCTACCTTTTATATAAATGACATGTGGCCATGTTTGAAGACAAATGAACATACCAGCATTGGATGAAATTGCTGTTGAATGTTTACCAAGGTCTCTTTAAATGGTTCTTAGTGAAACAAAAGAATAAATAATCTGTGGCAAAAGAATATAAAGCATACATCATACACATAGAATATATATGTTCCGAAATATTGTATATTGTGTTCTCCTTAAAAGTCTCGTCGAGAGACACAAAAGCAGATGAATTCGTTAGAACTCTGTATACACTAGGATGTTCCGTGAAAATGAACCGTGGAATGATCATAATGTCATTAGTTATACATCTTGTTACACGTATTTAATCATTGTTATAAGCCTCCGGAAGTAAATTCTTTGGAAACGGTTTCACTTTGTTTGAATTGTCCAACATTGTTTGCTAAAAACTTCATTCACTGATCGGCAGATCCATCACTTTCAGGCATGGCTTGCCTCTAAGACCTTAGTCACATACAATACATTGTTAAGTAAGATTTCTATTTTAAAACAAGCAATAAACCTGAGCTAGAAAGAAATAATAAACATATTATTATAAACTAAAATGCCGATGAGGTGCAGCAATGTTTCTTTTAATATCACTAATACTGAGAGGAAAACTTCTGCTCAAGATTTACCTATTACCCATAAGTGTCCGTACATACAGTACCTAACTGGTAAACTGCCTGTCTGGTCCAATCAATTCCGTGAAACAGGCTTGATTATAATAATATATATCTTCTATTATATTAGGTACAATAAGATAGGTCCTTATCCCTACTTCTTCGAACTCCTGCTCATGCCTCTAGTTGTTATGACAATTCCTTTACAATCAAGGCTGTCAGATTGTGGAACTCACTACCACATGATATCCGTGCGTGACGTACATTGGATATTTTTAAGAAAAGGGTAAAGGAGCATTTCCTTTCCCAGCTATGATTTTCCATAATTATTCATATCTCCTTCTTATATAGTATATTCACATCTGTATTTAGCTTATAGTATTAAGTTCTTATTTGTATGTATTTATTGTCTGTTATATGTATTCAATTTATCAGGTTAATTTATTTAATTTTCTTCTTCTATTATTTAATATTATTATATGTATACGTATATCCAGTTCCTATTTAAGAATAGGTACGCGTTTACACTTTCCTCTTCTCTGTTTAGTATTATCTATCTCCTCCTAAGGTCTGCTGGAAGAAAAGCCATTACTGGCTTAAGCACGCCTTTGTAAATATTGTTATTGTTTGTTTTGGGTTTTGTAAATCTGTACAATTAAGAATAAAAAAAAAGAATACATGTGGCGGTTTAAGGACCTACTCATTGCAAAGGTCTACTATGTAATACTTATTGAGTTTGTACGGGTTTAATATGTTCATTCCCCTTACCTATTCTTTTACAATTGCGTTCGTTAAAAAAAGCATTGGCACTACTTATTATAATGATCTTTTAGTCTGTATGAGACAGTCTACAATGTAGACTCTACATGGTCACAATGGTGACTCATTTCAGGTCTTTGATATACGTGTTGTGTAAAAAGTTAGAATTTTTCTTACGAATAAGATGAAAACGAATTCCAGTCTAGAAGAGCGATTGTGATTTAATATACCTGCCTAATACTTATTTGTAAGTTACAAAATTCCTACCTTTTTATTGTTGGTAGTCAGAAATTAGATCACTTCATAGAACGTCTAGGACGTATTTATAAGTCACAGGGGTCACACGACACGTCTTTCTATTTCTCTGTTCGCGATGAACTCACACACAAATACACACATATATCACGCCTATATCCCCGAAAGGGTAAGCAGAGGTGCATTACACACCCACAATTTGCCAGTATTTTTAGTCCCACGTAATAGATGGCAAGCCTATCGCCGTTACCGGGCTCGGACATAATGGGCTAGGTATGTCCAAAATTTCCGAATGAATTTAATAAAAAGTAGCAGCTATATTATAATTAAAAAAAAAAATTATACCTGTTGCCTTGCGATGAAATGTTGAATAAAGCCAACAAAATATTACGTGCTGGGCGTCTCGGACTATAAACTGATTTTTTTACATATCAGTGAATGAGTTGGCAAAATAGTTTTATTAGGTACAGAGCCTTTTAGAGAGATTCAATGCAAACCAACATACAAAGAAAAAATCAAATCTAGTATACATTTTGTGCTTTTTATTAATTTAGAATCGTGTGGATGTGGATATTTGTAGTAGCTAAAATTGTCCAGTAGGTAATCGCGGAGATATAAATTTACAAACAGATAAGAAACGATTTTAGATAAAAATGTTGTTAAAATTATACATGTAAGAAGGCAAGTACCCACGAGGAAATAATCGAATTCAAATATTAATGGAGCAATTAACAGTTCTTATGTAGAACAGTTGGAGCACACGTAACCTTCAACATCCTGGTGATTTGTACTTAATTCAAATAGTACGTTTGTTGCTGTGATTAAAACATTTAGAATTACTGTACTTTATGGTACCTAGTACCTACTTATTTTCAAACGGGTAGAGACATAACATTGCATATGCATGTACAGCCACTATCGTAGATATGTTGTCACTTTAATTTGATGCATATGAACGATCAGATATTAATGCTGCTTCCGTGCAGACAGATATTATTGAATATCCTGGGTCAAATATAATTGCCGATGTGTACATTATACATGACTGTATTTTATCAACGACTATTGGTTCCTCAGTTGCGTATGGTAAAAGAAAAATAGTAAGTACTTAGTGCAGTATTTTTAGAGTTTATTCGTTACAAAGACACAAGAGTTAATTTGTATGTTTACAAATCTTTCCTCTTTACAATATTTAGTAAAGATTTCATCATGTGCTTTTAAATTTGGCTGGTGTTTAATTTTCCAGATGATGTTCACTACTATTTTATCGAGATCTGTAGTATCTGTCTATTTTCCTGTGCTTTATCATGACAACCAGTGACCAGCCCTAAGCAGAAAATAGGATACCAACTGTAGGTATATTATACAGATTATAACTGTTTAACCGTAATATTAATAGTAAATATGTAGGTTAAATCTACCTGATAAGCTGATAACAAAAGGATGCATAGGGCTAAGATTAACTACAAGGGTTTTTTTAAGTTCCAAGGTCGCGGCTACCCCTACGTCCATTGCTGGGCGCCTCAGGTTCGCACTCAGAATTATTTCCAGTGGCGCCGGCGACTTTGGCCACCTGTGTGGCCTCTGTCTGGGGTTGGTACTACGAAAGGTGTCATATAATTAACGTAGAGCCAACCTCAACTGCAAAGCGCTGACAAATATACTTGAAATTTTCCCAGATAGCGGCTATGTTGAGGGGGGTTATTATGATGTGTGGCCTTAACTTGATGTGACAATGGGTAATTAAATAAAACAATAACTGTTGCTAAAACTCTGTTCGTAATAAATAAAGGAAATCGTAGTGTAAATAATCACATTAAAGAATCAATCATTTCAAATGTAGTATGAATAAGGAGAGGCGTAAGAGTATGCAGAATACGCGAGCGGGGAGTATGCGCTGTATGCCGAGTATGCGAAAGGAGCAGTATATGCAGCTGCCACAGGAGCAGTGTAGGCAGCTGATACAGGAGCGCTGTAGCTCAGTACCAAAGGCTTCGCTGATGCAAAACCCAGGAGAGCGACGAAAATTAACTGAAAAAAAAAAGGTTGTTTAAGGTATATACAGATAGTTATAGTGCATATAATAGCGTTATTCCACGGAAATCACTCTAAAGCATTGTAATGTGTTTAAAATCGATATTTTTATAATTATTATTGATAATAATCGATTATTTCTGTTCGTTAAGGTTGCTTTTAGTGAAAACTGTTAATTGGCTGTCACATTATTGCAATTTTTCTACTTTTGTTATGACATAACATATCGTTCTGACACATAAGATTTCTTGATTCTGGATTTTTTCTCTTACGTTTATAAACTCTAGTTATTACATTTATTACACACAGTTCGTATATATTAAATATTAAATACACCATGCCTTAAAATTGATGGTACTAATACTAATTTAACGTAAAAAATAGTGTAAACCTTCAAAAACAAAAGTAATTGTACTTCATTGGAGTTGGTATTACATTTAATTTAATTTTAATTGTTGACTATTATATCTTGTTTAAGTATGTTATTATTGTAAATAATTATTATTTTTACTTAATATTCCATTGAGATTATTCCTTTTAAATAATTATTTTGCTAATTTAGTTTAAGTTGACTGTACCTATGAATTTACTATTACTTAAAATATTAAGAAATAAATTATAAATAGATCACAAAAACTGATGTCATCGGTGGGACTCGAACCCACGGCCTTTCCCTAACAGGGGGAGTGCTCTGCCAACTGAGCAACGATGACCACTACCGACAACATCGAATTTTTGCTTCATATCATATTCATAATTTCTACATCGCGCTATTAAGGCTGGATTCGACCAAACTCGAAGTTACACTGATGTTAAACTATCATGGTAATAATTATATACCGACCAAAATCTGTGTGATATTATTTGCTCTACTTAAAATGTCATAGCAATTTAATTTTGTTGGATAATATAGTGTCAATTGTCAATGTCAACATTTTATACTGTTCCCTATATTATCCAACAAAATAAAATTATTATGACATTTCAAGTAGAGTTAGTAGAAACAAATCCCACTCATTATAGTCGGTTTAAAATGATTACCGTGATAGTTTTATGTTGTTTGGTTGAATTCAGCCTAAATCATTTTATTAGAACTAAGCCATTCAATGTGGCAACGACGCAGCCTACATTTTAGGAACCATCCCAATCGATGACGCAGGATTTAAACGATCTTAATTATGTAAATATTATTAGTAATTTTGTTATTATTGAGTGAAGCTCAATCTTAGGCGACTCATGTATTTCGTTTGTCCGCATACTCCTCCTAAACGCCTGAACCGATCTCCTTCAAACTTACCACAGTGATACCATGTGGCGTGAGGGTGGTTTAGAAAGAATAAAAAAATAAATCGTTGTCGTTCGAATATTTAACACTGCTCAGTTTTTTGCAACAGCAGCATGCATTGCATACCTACTTATATAGGTATATTGTAATCCGTGTTGTTAATAAATATAAATACATAATGTTGAGGACAATTCACACAACGCCATCTAGTCTCAAACTAAGCAGAGCTTGTGATATGAGTACTAGGTAAACGGATATAAATACTTATATGCATTTTTGTTGTAAATACTTACATATTATACATAGGAAACATCCAGCCTTCGGTACAAACGTATATGTCATCAAAGAAAGTTTGTCCCGACCGGAATCGTACCCGAGACTCCGTCGTCGAAAGCGGATGCACCGACTACGCCACCGAAGCAGTAATAAAACTTTATTTCATTAATCAATAAAATATATTGAGTACTTACAAATTTGAACATGTTGATTGTTTGTCTAAGTCCCAGAAGTACTGACTAACAGTTTGTCGTTCTGGTTAATTTATAAGGAGTCAATGATGACCTCTATTATGTTGGCATCAGTTTGGTATCTGTGTCTACGTTCCTTGGCGGGACGTGTGTGGTCGGTCGACCCATACGCGACTTGAATACTTTGACTGCAGGCGGATTTATTTACACATGGGGAGTTTTCATATTTTGTTCTATGTTTAATAGTCAATAAGTGTATCCTAAACCAGTGTATAGAGATGTATCTACAAAATGGAGTCAAGTTATTCGTCCCTGTATGGTACAGGGTGTAAAGGTAATTGTGTGCAGTAGCTTTGCATACAATTATGTATGTAGCCTTGCAGACATACCTTTGCGATATGTAAAAAACCTGGATCGAATGTATGAAACCGATGCTGCGTAAATTCCGTTACTCATTTTATGCGACTAAAAGTTAAAAAAAAAAATGTATTTTTTTCTCCTCAGCTCTGCCTCGTCCGAGGCTCTATATAGCTCTTAAGCTCCTTGTTCGGTTAGTGGTAATAAGCTCGCCCTTACGTGGGCCCAATTTCATAACTAACGAAAAAGGCGTGTCAAATTTCAAAATTTTGGCACTTTGAGCATTCTATTAAGTTAGGTTGCGAAATTCGATAGGAAGGAAAAATGGTAGGTGACCTTTTAGTTACCTAACTGTATATTCAACAACAGAACTTGTAATGAATAGTCATGAAGAGTAATTACTAATTACATTTGAATCCAGGCTGTTAAGTGCTGTTTTTGGGTACTTTGAGTATTATTGCCAAAGTCCGTCTGTCAGTAGATGAGGACGATTTAGGCTCTGGAAAAGTTGATAGAGTCTTATAGTACCTTACTGGCACAATCGAAAACCCCTCCATGTCCTGCGATTCTTTGCTGCCAAAGTCGCAGAAAAATACTTATCTTTTACTATTATCTTACTAAATCAATGTATCAAATCCCAATTTCAATCATCATTAAAATCCCAATCGAAATATACCCCGTTGTATATTGAATGAACGTCATTAGAACTTAATCAATACTCAGATCGTGCGTTATATGTGTAGAACATTCTAGTGTACAGTAAGTACCTGTGTGCAAATCGAAGCTACAATTTGACTGAGTAATAGGCGACATAAACTGCGTAACGATCAAGGTTGCCATTAAAACCAGCCTACGTGGAATGACCCTGAACTTCATTTTATTTAGTACCTACAGTGCATTTATTATAACTTTATAAGATAAAAGAGTAGCATAATCTAAACAATGTATGTTTTTATTTATATTTTTAGTTCAGGTAACATTCCATTCCTAGAAAAACACCTATGTTAAGACACCTAAACACGATCCATTTAAAAGCAGTGTAATTGAAGTTAAGGAGGAAAGAGGAAGAAAGACTTAGCTCAGCTGCCTATGCGGTTAGAAAGATAAGGTCACTGACTGACGAATAAACGGCACGATTAGTTTATTTTAGCTACTTTCATTTCATAGCGTTATGTCATATGGTCTGCTGCTGTAGGGCTCAGCTGCCAATATTGAGACAATATTCATATTACAGAAACGAGCTATACGAGCAATATATAGACTCGGACCCCGTGACTCACTGAAAGAACAATTTAAAGAAATTAATATTTTAACAGTTGCTTCTCAATATGTTTACGACAACATCTTATATGTACGGAAGAACATAGATCTCTTAAAAAAAAATCCGGTAACCAACATTTTAATACAAGAAATAAAAATAAATTGACAATGACAAAAATTAGACTTCATAAAGTTGGTAATTCGTTTGTAGGCAAATGTATAAAAATATTTAATAAAATTCCTCAGGATTTGGTTGACATGCTTCTTAATAAGTTTAAAATACTTAGTGGTGAAAAAATGTTTGATGAAGAAAGGCTACTATAATGTAAACGAATATCTTAATGATAAAAATGCATGGTCACCCTAATCTTCTGTTGTTTAATACAATAAAAATGTAAACAAAACAATATTAAAAAAGAAAATGGAATGAAATCTACCTGAGTTTCTTGCTGGTATCTTCTCAGGAGCCAGCGACCAACTTAGCGAAAGAATCATTTTCAAATGGTTATTTATGTACCTACTTTTTAGTATTTTTATAATATTGCTTGACATAAAACTGCAAAATTTTGACATTCATATGTGCTCTTTATGTTAAACTGAATAAACGAAATAGATTCTTTGATTCTTTGAGAAAGTTTCTATTCGGCAGCGTCGTGAAGCTCATATACTTTCTCTTCTCTACACTATCCTTCACAATCCTGGGAGAGCGCTTTGAGTGTCTGTTGCCTAGGGACAAATCATGCCATCTTTCACATTTCACTTCCTGTTATGATAAATCCTTCACAATCCAAGCTGTCAGGTTGTGGAACTCGCTTCCACACGACATTCGTGCGAGTCGATCACTGGACGTTTTTAGGAAAAGGGTTAAGGAACATTTTTTCTCTCAACCTTAATTTTTGTTTATTTTAATATTTATTATTCTTTGATTGTATGCATACTATGCCTTCAAATAGAAGTAGAAGTAGCATGTATTTATGATTTGTATATAATATATATGTATAATATATTGTCTGATATATAAGTTATAATGTTTTGTTTCTTATGTAGCTGTATGTACCTATTTACTTTGTAGTTATTTATTATTATTTTTTATATAACTATCACTACATATTATAAAACATAGTCGCCCGTTCTGTATGTGTGCAGTAGATCTTTAAAACTACGCTATGGATTTTGATGCGGTTTCCACCAATGTATAAAGTGGTTCTCGAGTAAGGTTTCTATGTATCTATTGTTTGTCAAGCGGGCGAAGCCGCGGGCGTCCGCTAGTGTAAGTATATAAAAACACGGTAACACTTCACTCATGAATAAAACCTGGTCTCCTCTACAACTCTAAGGTCTACTAGTAGATAAGTCACATTGATTTGAGCACGCCTTTGTGCATATTGTTTGTATTTAACTTTAGAGCGTGTATTTGCTTTACTCATGTACAAAAAAGAATAATAAAAAAGTCACATTTGGAGCAACTGAAGGAACTGACCCGGATGAGTTCCTACCAGGAACTTAAGAAGCTGGTTGTGCAAAGAGAAACATGGAATAAAAATTCTATTCGTCATCTCAGTTGCATTTAGGGGCTATTCTCTTTTTGTTGGCCAACTGTCAGACCTCTGTCACGAGGTTGGGTCGAGTATGTTGAGATAAAGTAGATGCATATTGTTACTCATTGCTGCATCTATGGCAGTCGTTAGGGGTAGTTGGAGCCCTAAATCAAAAATTCGACCGGTCTAACTACAGAACTTCGATTCGATTTCGCCCATGGGTTGAGGAGGTCAGATGGCAGTCGCTTCACGGAAAATATCGAAGTTCAGCCGAATCGCAGTCAGACTGGAAGACCGACCCCAACTAAGTTGGGAAAAGGCTCGGTGAATGATGATTGTTACTCATTGCTGTAGGTAAATTATCTACCTATATACCCACACCCACTATGTTATCTACACCACAGAATAGGCAATAGTACTTGCCTATAATTATTAGAAATAAACGTGATGAGAACAAGTTTTCGCGAATAATTGATTAAATTGTTTTAATCAAGTTTCGTGGTTCAATTGATGATTAAGAATCACATAACAAGGTATCAATTTATAAGTGGCATAAAGATAAAAACAGGTTTTAATTTATAATTATTTATTTTATGAGATCAAATGATAGATACATTAATTAATATTATCATTAATGACAACAATACCAAATCCATGGTAGATGAAGCCAAACCTTTTTTTTAATTTCAACAAGAAGATTAGTTTAGTTTTTATGATAAAATGTTGTAGCGATTTTAGGAAAAATCGGACATTTCTACATGACATGCATAGTAAATATAATGTTGTTTATAATAATTTATTTTATAATGATGTGTTACTATAGATTTAATCCACCTATATATTTTTCGTATATAAGAAAAAAAAAATAGAAATATAATAAGAAACAAATTACATCAATGATGCATGCTATGGTTAAAATAATTTAACAACTACAACAACTATAATAAGTAATTAATTTTCTAATTGTTGAAGTACATACAATTACCATTTTAATTTGATTTTAATTACATTTTATTAAATTAGGAATAGTCAATCGATGTACTGTATATATTTAAAAAAAAGACTTTGATTTTATCTTATCATTATCTAATATGTACTTACGTTCCAACGGTCAGGACTGAATTACTAATCTCTTCAGTATCCACAAATTTAAAGTTTGTGAAATCATAGTACAAATAGTTAGTTACTATAAGTTCGACCAAGTGCCGACAATCGCAAATATCATATAACCATCAATCATAATCATAACATAGTATAAAACAAAGTTGCCCGTTCCGTATGTATGCACAGATCTTAAAAACTAAAAACCAATTTTACCAATTTTCACCAATGGATAGAGTGGTTCTGATAGAAGTTTTTTGTGTATATATTGTCAAGCGGGCGTCCGCTAGTCTATACTACTATTATAAAGAGGAAAGATTTGTATTTTTGTATGATTGTAATGAATAAACTCAAAAACTACTGTGCCGATTTCAAAAATTCTTTCGCCATTGGATAGCTACGTGTACATTCACCCTGAGTAACATAGGCTAATAAAACTATGCGAATAATTGATTCATTCGCATAGTTACGCAAGGGTTGTTACCGACTACCGCACGTTGTCACTTTGTCTGTCTTGTTGCTCGAAGACCCGGGAATGCCCTTGATCAAGGTATCCCTGCAAGTAGACCGCTTAGCAACAACAGGTGTGTAGAAACTGTCAAGTTTGTATAATTGAAGTCACGGTCTTACCTATGACATAACTTTGATAACATATTTCTACACTAAATACACGCTTGACTTAACACAGGCTTTTGAAGATTTTCACATCTTTCACATAATTATAAACAGATTTCATGCATGTTATTACTTGTTAGATTTCTGAAGCGGTAATGATTATACCTGAAGGAGGGATGACGCAGTTTATGTAAATATTATTTTCGGGGGCACCGCCGTGCCCCCAGATCAGCGTGACGAATAAGTTCTAAATCTTTAATTATTTTTTTCTCCTTTGTGTGTGTGTACGTGATTAACCTTCTCTTAAACGGCTAGGCCTATGTTAATGAAATTTAGAATGTTCGTTTATGTGGGTTCGAGGATCGTATAGATATACAATTGGACCCGGTAGGTGACGCTGCTGTGGCGTAACTTTGCTGGGACATCCACGCCACTTACTTATTGGGTCCAATTGTTAATCTTAACCAACCACCTTCAAATCTACCTAAACATACGCCATAAAAATCAGTCCAGCAATTAATTTTGGTCTTTAAATATTAGTATTAGAAGTTCGGAAGGTTGTTTTTAATTTGAGTCGGTACGAAGTTTACCGGGAACGCTAGTACGCAGGGTTACTTTTAAGACAGGGGCCAAAGGGCGGGGCGGGGCCCCAAGAGAATAGACTACGTCCTCGCCGTCCGCCCTGGACCCCATCTTGACCACGGTAACGCAGTGGCAAGTTGGGTGACCGAACGTCGACATCGAGAACTTGAGTGGCCAACACAGAGAGAAACTGCTTATTATGAATAAGCCTGAAGAGACCCCCGGTCCTGACACTGCCTTTCCCCGGGCAGTCTCAGCCGACGACTTACTGCATTATTCCCGGAACTTGATTATGCCTATCGATTTGGGGGCTCGCGTCGCGCCGCCTAGTTGCAGCGCGACGTCGAGCCCCAAGGAAATGTTGCTGCTGGGACTGACGATGGGTCAGCTCCCAGTAGTGTGAGGGGTAAGGGCCGTTCTTCTTCGTAGAAGAGGACCCTCGAGAAGGGGGGGCAGCCGCTCGACCGGAGCACTAGTTGCTCTGGGTGGGGGTCCCTCCTCTCCAGCGATTCGGCGGAGGAGGTGCCGGTGAAGACGGTGCGCACGCGTCTCGACGCCTACAGAAAGCGCCCGCCAACACCACCCCCGTCATCTGTGCCGTCCCTGCGCAGTCGCAGGGATATCGGTGTGCCGCCCGCGCGGGAGATAATGAGTATTCTCTCCCGCATGAATGCGGCCATGCGGGGGAGTAAAAACATGTCGGGGAGGAAGAAGATTGTGGCTTCACTGGTGGATGAAGCCCAATCCTCCCTCGACAAGCTCCTCGAGCGGAGCGTCACAAAGGAGGAGGCGAAGCTCCGCAAGCAGGTTGCGAGCCTGGAGGTGGAGCTCACTGCCTCCCGAAAGGAGATGGAAGATCTCCGTCGGGAGGTCGCTGAGTTGACCAAAGCGGTCAAGGCACCTCCAGGTCCCATGCCGCCTCCTCCTCTGACGGCTGGACCAGCGCCGAAGACGGCGCCTAGGACCGCGCCCACCATGGCGCCCGGCTCGCCGCCGAAGCCTGTATCGACTCCGCTCCGGGTCCAAGCGGCACACCCGCTGTCCGCCGCCCCGCTCCGCCCCCGTCCGCTTCAGCAAACCGGATGCCGGCCGAGACCACGGCCCAGGCGCGGAAGGCCAAGGGGCGCGGTAAGAAGAGTGGCACCCCTGCTGCCTCGTCTTCCTCTAACGTCGCTCCCGTTGCTTCCTTACATCCCTCCTGACGGGAGGGATGGGAAGTAGTGGGAGCCAAGAAGAGGAAGACGAAGGCTGCCAAGAAAGCGACCAAAGCCGCCGCGGCGAAGGCGCCAAAGAGGCCCCGCCCTCCTCGCTCCACCGCCGTCGTCCTGACGGTGACGACGGTAGGTGTGGAGAAAGGGGTGGGGTACGCCGACGTACTGAGGACCGTGAAGTCCTCAGTCAACCTCTCGGCCCTCGAAATACAAGGGGGGCTCCGGTGCAAGACGACACGCTACGGGGCTCGCCTCCTCGAGGTCTCCAGCGCCTCCAGCGGCCCTAAAGCTGACGCCCTAGCGGCTCAGCTTAGGGTCGCGCTGGACGAAGAAGCCGTCTGCGTCACCAGACCCACCAAATGTGCCGCATTGCGCATCACGGGTCTGGATGACGCGGCCACGACGGAGGAAGTTGTCTCCGCCGTCGTGGAGGCGGGCGGCTGCCCCCGTGACCAGGTGAAGGCTGGAGATATCTCCTTCGGCTCCACTGGTCACGGGATGAAAGTCGTCCAGTATCCCGTCGCGGCGGCACTGAAAGTGGCGGACGGACGAAGCCTCCTCGTAGGGGGCTTCCTAAAGGCGCAGGTGCACCTCCTACGTGCCCGGGAAACCAGATGTTTTCGGTGCATGGTGGTGGGGCACGTCGGAGTGCAGTGTACAGCGGAAGTCACCGTGGGCGATCGGTGCTTCCGCTGAAGCCGACCCGGTCACAAGGCAAGTGCCTGTGGCGCCCGGCCTCGCTGCTTTAGATGCGAGGCGGAGGGCAAGACCGCGTATCACCGGGTCGGCAGCACAACCTGCGCCGCCTCGAGGCCAAAACCTTCGGTGCCGCCCTTGCGCGGCCAGTTGTTTCGCGGCGGGATGCGGTTATGGACGTCAATTAATGTCTGACGCCCGTACCCGTATCCTGCAAGTGAGTTTGAACCACTGCCGTGCTGCTCAGGATCTTCTGTACCAGAGCATCCGGCAGTGGTCCATAAACTTGGCCGTGGTCGCCGAGCCGTACTACGTCCACCCGGGAAGCCCGGTGGACGAGGACGGCTCGGCCTGTTGTATCTTTGGGGGGTCCGCCGCAGACAACTCGCGCCTTGCGATCATTGCAAGGGGCCGCGGGTGTGTTGCGGCGGACTATGATGGGCTGGCAGTCGTGGCCACCTACATCTCGCCGAACATTGACGAGTCTCAGTTTGAGCTATGGCTCACTGAGCTCGACGTCGTCTTCGCTGCGTGCCGTCCTCGCCGGCCACTCGCAGGGCCACTCTCAATAGTAATGTGTGCTGTGAGAGTGGCCCACAATCGCTAGACGTCGTCACGACTTACCACCAGGAGGGCGGCGTCAATTTGGCGAACCAAATATAAAAAAAAAAAAAAAAAAACATAAAAATAAAAGATTTTTTCTGAACTGGTAAACTCAATATCGATAAAAATGGACTTAGTGACTTTTAGAACTAAGGCATCCTAATGCTGTTTCTATTATTAAAATTTTAGAAGCATTCTAAACAAATGTTATAAAGTTTAAAACCTTGATAATTACTGATTTGAAATGAATTCTTTTTCAGTGTGCGATTGCCCATTTACTGAAAAAGGCCTTATAGCTACGTGGGGATCTACGGATAGGGCATGGAATGGGACATGTAAAACATTTAAACAAGCGATATTCCGGTAGCTAGATGTACCAACATAATGTTTCTGAAATTATTTCAAACCTGTAATTTTTAACTAAGTAGCTAGATACCTAAGTAATTTTGTATTATATCGGATTTTGATTCATACATTATTTAGTTCAAAAAAATAATAGACAAAAATTATTTCGTTAATAAAATATATTCTCTGAAACAGGTCAATTTGGTTAAAATAAGGTTGAAACTTATTTTAATAATGTGATAGGTGTTCTGTATGCAGCAGCAACAGGCGCGCTGTATGCTGCGGCAATAGGGGCTGTTGCAATAGGCGCGCTGTAAGCCGCTGCGAAAGGCGCGCTGTAAGCCGCAGGAATAGGGGCTGCGGCGATAGGTGCACTATAAGCCGCAGAAATAGTTCCGGTAAATGCAGAAGTGTACGCAGTTGCATAAGGAGCAGTGTATGCCGCAGGAATAGGGGCGGTATATGCGGCTAGTGGCGCTGTGTAAGCTGCTGCAACTGGGGCTGTATATGCCAGAGGTAGGCTATAGAGTGGATGCCAGGCTTAGCGGCTACGGCGGCAAGGAGAGCAGCGAAGATTGTCTGGTAAAATTTAATAAAGACATAATTAGTACAATATTACTGAATAAATATAAAGCGGAAATTCTATAATGTAAATTGGTAACTGGGGCAATTCAATACAACGACACATCCTCAGTATCAAATTAAGCAGAGCTTATTTGTAGGTACCTACTATAAGAACTAGATAGCTGATACATATAGGTACTTATATAATAGGTAGGTACTTTTAAAAATAATTTGGTGGAATCTTTAGTAATAAATTATGGACAAACTTGTAGGTAGGTAGACTTATTGTGATTTATTGCGAAAATCGGACCGATTTCGCCTTACGGCATTATCATTTAGGTTTAGTCAACGCCTTTGATTATGCCTTAAGGCAACACACTATACAACTCCAACACGAATATTCATCTCAATCCGGGGATGGAACCCGAGACCTCTGTGGTAGCTGTCTCACGTAGTTCTTAAGTTCAACTGACTATTAACACTACTAACGCCGTTAAATGTTGGCATAAGATTATGTAAGCTTTCCAATCGTTTAGATAGTAGAAATTTTAATAGGTACATAATAATAGGGTATTAAGTATTGAATTACCAGTTTGTACATATTGATTGGTTTGTATATAGTCTTGTTGAAAGCAAAGAGAGTGAATGATAGTGTTGCACTAAGAACTGCACTTTAAATAGCAAAGTGTGTACGAAAAAAATTTCAAGACCACTGAAGATTTGCTAACATACTCACTGGTATCGTGTCAACGTTGCTCCGAATTAAAGATAAACATCAGAAATGGAGTCATAGGAAAAAGAACCAACCAATTTTTTTTAAAATATATTTTTCAAAAAATATTATAAGTAAGTGTGACCTTTAATAATGTGTTTACAAGGAAAAAGTTCATATTAGGCAATTGCTACATTATAATACAATTTAAAAATGAAAAGTTAATGGCTGACAGTATAGTTAAAAGTAAATAGTGTTTTTACATACGAAATCAATTTTTTTTTAAGTCATGTGTGAATGTTCTGGCACCTGGGACGTAAAAACAGTTGAACTGATTTTAAAACAGATAGGTAGTTTGATACCCAAGGCAGATTTTTACATAGGTGCTTAAAACATCACAATGACTATGCTTGCAACAAGCTTGTTATAAGCTAAAAGCTAATTGTTAAAACGATATAAGAACAAAAGGTATAAGCTCGGTACGTGAATCTCGATTCTGAATACACCATGTGTGTTTAAATAATTTTCAGGATGATTTCACTAAGCAAAATAAAATAATTGCATTCTTTTTATATTTATTAATTTCTTGGTTCTCCATTGCCTCGACGTAGTTGTATCAGTATTCAGGATGCACAACATTCATTGCGTCAGAGGTCACTTTGAGCGTGTTTGCGCTTACAATACTGAGCCTAGTTGCGACTACCTGGAGGTCAATGTCCCAATGGTAATTGCATATTGTCTTTTCTCCAGGTGTCCTGACAGCGAACACAATATCGGCTGTCAGGCTGCCAGATGACATCGGTCTTGACTGTTGGAATTTAAGTTTGGATTAATGCTTATCGCTTTACTATATTATGGGTGCCCACTGATAATAGACTTTCCCGTTATAACGTGAGTTTTTTAATTTTTAATTTTATTTATAAACCCCGTAATCATCATCATCATCATTCTCCGAGCCTTTTCCCAACTCAGTTAGGGTCGGCTTTCCAGTCTAACTGCGATTCGGCTGAACTTAGATATTTTCCGTGAAGCGAGTGCCATCTGACCTCCACAACCCATGGGCAATATCGAAGTTCTGTAGTTAGACCGGTCGGATTTTTGATTTAGGGCTCCAACTACCCCTAACGACTGCCAAACGTAACCATGTCACTACAAAAAGACTAATGCTGCTACGTACATAACTCATTCAAGTGTGGGTATGTAATGTGAACCTTTGCCTATCCTTGCCTTTGCCTACATAGTCTCCTTTTGTATCTCACTGTCTAATATTTATTGTAATCATAAATGTTAAAATAATAAATAATAGAAATATCAAATTGAAAACCTTTCTTTTTTAAAAGTCATTAAAGATACCAAGTAATGCTGAAAAAGAAATTTAAACAAACTTAATATTTTACTTACTTCCAAAAAGAGAAAAACATATAGGTTACCTACCTAATGATTTCACATGTTTAGAAGCTACGAAGGCACAGTAGATACATTAACATTGTAACATTCTCCAATTTCAGGAGGTTAACGAACTCCAGTAATATTATTTGTTCAGTAGGTACGTGAAGTTACACACAATAACTTTTGTGAGCGGTACGCACTTAAAAAGTATCGAAAATATTTGGAAGTACCTACATAGAATCCGAAATATAAGAAGCGTAACGATCTCAATTATTAACTCATGTCATGCTACGCATTGAATAGGGTTCTGTAATGTCTGTAATGACTCCTGAACTTATAGAGTTATTTATGCTGTTATTACTTTCCTTCAAAGTTCATTACATAGCATTATAACATCATGAATTTCTCATATTTGAAAAGTCTGAAAAAATTATAGCCGGGTTTTTGGTTTCACAAAAAATGCTCTTCAAAGCTGAAGAGATATCTAACAAACGGATACTTCAATCAAAAAATTATATTAGCTATCTCTGAATGTCTTTAAAAAACCTAAATAATTGAGGTAGACGCGAGAAAAAAAAAACATCTCCACTTCACGTGTCGGTGTAGTAAAAATATACATATCCATGCAAAGTTTCATTTTTCTAGCATTAGTCGTTGGGAAGAAAAGCCGAGGATGGACGGATCATAGATAGGTAGGTATTTTATTCTACTCTATCCAACGATATATAAAAACTGTAATATAATACTGATTCTATCTAAATAGTAATAATCACACCAGTTTCTCCGGTGGCAGGTATGTACAGGCCGCCCGGCGGGAATGAACGTAGGGGCGGAATAAAAAAAAATTATAAATAGGAGTATATTATACACCATAGAGATATTATAAGAATGTAATACAATTTTCCTATTAGACAAAGTGTGACTCTTCGCGGGTGTGAAGGAGGGGTGAGGAGGGGTATAAGGAACCTTAGTCCCACCCACTTCTTTATTTTCCATCTCGCGGTCAATAGCAAAACTACTTACTTCATTAAATGTCAGTTTACTACGTAGTTAGTACTATCTCACACTCGTAACAGGGACGTACTCAGATTTTTGGTATATTTTTTGAATTGCAAATATACCTATCTCAAACTGAACTGTCGAAATTTGCCGTAGGGGTTATATCCAGGTCTAAAGTATAACGGGGCCCTATACGAGGCTCACGTATGGGCGGGTAGATTGCCGACCAACAACGTGCCTATTTTAAATAGACTGTTGATAACCTTGGCTTCATTAAGTATCTGTTTCGCATCCATCTTGAGGTAACACCCTAGTGTCAACACTGCGAGGCCTCCGACGAAGACACTGCACTCCACACGTTGGTGGAGTTCTGACCGTGGGCGAGAGAGCACCGGGACCTCATAGTGGGTCTGGGCGTGGATACCCTCTCGCTAGAGTCCATGCCTCAAGCCATGGTCTACAGCAGGAGTAGGTGGAACGCGGCCGTGTCCTTCTGCGAGCAGGTCATGCTCGCGAAGGAGGCGGCTGAGAGAGTGAGGAAACGTACCCTCCCCACTGAGTTCCGTAGTCAACGGCCAGGGCGCCGCAGACTTATTTACGCCCAGGACCAACGATATCTCCATGATCGGGGCCTGAGGACGGCGGGATAGCCACCCACCGTCATAACACTTTTCCCTTAAGCGCTCGGCAATGGACGTATGAGAGGCTTTTGGTCGCGGAATTAAAAATGGATGGTCTCAAAATATACTAGTTTCTCGTTTTTGTACATATTTCGTTGCTGCTCCGCTCCTATCATTTTTAGCGTGATGTTATATAGTCTATAACTTTGCTGACGTGGAGGTACCTTATTACAAGTATGTGCCTGACCCAGTTCTTGAATTAAATTTAATATTTAGCTATACTTTGAATAATAATATTCAATTGTACAGCCCATTATGAAACAGTCGTAGAAAACTAGTCTTGTAAAATTATCCTTTTCTAATTGCGGCCCTGTATTTTTGAAGTTTTATGTTTATTGTTGCCAGTTGTCAATAGATGGCGACTTAGACGCGGACGGCTCTATAAAAACTACAGAGAAATATTTTTGCAATTAAAAATCACTTACGAGTTAACGTTGAACGAATTCCTGTATGTTTAATTAGTATAAAATGTTAATAGTAAAATATAAGTAGCTATTTAAATTACGTGTTCGTGAAACAAAACGCCGCCATCTATCTTCGAGTAGTAATATATTTGAAGATGTCAAAAAGGTCAAAAGTGAGAGATTTTTCTGGAACAATCTAAAAAAATACAATTAAAATTACTTACGCATGAAATGTGATGCTATTCTTAGCATCAGAACGTCTATCTGAATATTTTTTACATGATAGAACACAACACTTCATTTTTATCTTCTTTTATCCTTTTATTTCCACAAAAATTACTGAACTGTCACAGAATATACATGTACGAAAGCTGATAGTACACTGATAAGCCACGCCCACTTTTAGAAATCACGCGCAAATTTTATGACGTCAGTGCTCACTTAAAGATTGCACTGTGCACAGTTGCTTATGGCATGTCCTCTCTTATAATACGTCCATGTTATACACCCACTTTTCACCAGTAACTTTATTGGTGTCCCAATAGGCAGTTGGTTCCATTAGTAACTGTAAGTTAAAACTAGGTATTGGAAAAACGAGATAAAGAAGGCATGAGTTCCATTCACGTAGGTAGCACTATCTTTAATGTCAATCTCAATATTGTTGGCACTACTGGCACTATCTTTTTGCTGTAGATTTTTAATGTCATTTTCTATTAAAATATAAATTGAACACAGTATGTAGGTATGCTTTGACCTTTAAAACTATGCAACGGGTTTTGATGCGGTTTTCACCAATGTATCGATAGAGTGGTTCCCGAGGAAGGATTGGACGCCCGCTTGACAAATTATTATACACAAAGTATAATAATTTGTCAAGCGGGCGTCCACTCCGGCGAAGACACCGCATTCCACACGTTGGTGGAGTGCTCAGCGGGGGCGAGTCAGCGTCGGGACCTCGTAGTGGGCCTGGGGGTGGATACCTTCTCGCTGGAGACCAAGCCATGGTCTCCAGCGCGAGTAGATGGAGCGTGGCCATGACCTTTTGCGAGCAAGTCGTGCTTACGAAGGAGGTAGCCGAGAGGGTGACAGAAAGTTCCCTCCCCGCTGAGATCCGAAGTCAGCGGCTAGCAGGGCGCCTCAGACTTATCTATTTATTTCCAGATTTTCCTGACGTACTTTGTACGAGAGCTTTATCTTGAGGTTTACACTAAACATCAAGATAAGCTCTATACCTTGCTCTATACCCATACATACATACATACATATGGTCACGCCTCTTTCCCATTGGGGTAGGCAGAGACTATGGAATTCCACTTGCTACGGTCCTGGCATACTTCTTTCGCTTCTTCCACTTTCATAACTATCTTCATGCACGCTCTCCGGTTCTGGGTGCTCTTGACCTGGCCTTTGTTCAAAACATCTCCGATTTGGTCGAAGTACGTTCGCCTAGGTCGACCCTTACCTGCCTGTCCATTCACGCCCGCCTTATGTATCTGTTTCGTCAATCTTCTTTCATCCATCCTTTCTACGTGCCCGAACCATCTAAGCATCCCTTTTTCTATCTTACTCACTACCTCTTCTGATACACCGCAAAGTTCTCGTATCTCACTGTTCCTCACTTTCTCAACCAATGTCACCCCAGTCATACTTCTCAAACTTCTCATTTCCACTGCATTTATTTTACTTTCATGCTTCTTCTGCCAAACCCAACATTCACTTCCATACATAAGTGTAGGGACCAGCACTCCTCTATGAACAGCCAGCCTAGCCCTCCGGGAAATCTTCTGACTGTTCATAAAGTTATGCAGAGCCCCATTCACTTGATTTCCTGCCATAACTCTTCTTTCAATGTCGTCGTCACATCTTCCATCCCTTGTAAACTTGGACCCTAAATACACAAACTCTTTCACTTGCTCCACTCTTTCTCCTTCAATAACAATCGCACAGTTCGACATGCTTTCGTCTCGTTCAAATACCATTACTTTCGTCTTACTTGCGTTCACTTTCATTTCCTTCCTTTTCAAAGAGTCATTCAAAATATCAACCATCACCTGCAACTCCTCCGCCGATGACGCAAGTATTACCTGGTCATCAGCATATAAGAGGCACTTGATGGTCAATTCATCCATTCTTAAACCACACACACTCGCTTTCAGATCTTTCAGACAGTTATCCATGTATAGGTTAAACAGCATTGGTGACGCTACACAGCCCTGCCTGACGCCTCGTTCGATACCGAACCAGTCCGTGTAAGTCCCGTTTATGCGGACACAAGCACTGGAACCCTCATAAAGTGATTGCAGTGCTCGTATTAGATTGCTGCTTACTCCATACATGGACAGCGCTGACCACAATTCGCTCCTCACCACTCTATCATAGGCCTTCTCTAAGTCTACAAAAGCGCAGTAGACCTTTTGTCTTTTTGCCAGGAACTTTTCGGCAATGCTGCGTAAAGAGAAGACCTGATCCATGCATCCTCTTCCTTTCCTAAATCCAGCTTGCACATCCCACATTTTGTCATCAGTGTCATTCGTCAATCTAGTAATCAGAACCCTTGCATATAACTTAACTTGCCGACGACGCTGAGCAGACTTATCCCGCGGTAGTTTTTGCAGTCTCGCTGTGACCCTTTCCCTTTGTACAGCGGCACAATGACGGCTTTGCACCAGTCTCCTGGTACACTACCGCTTCTCCAACAAAGGTTAAAAAGGCGGTACAGCTGACTTGATACTACGCCTTGTGCTACTTTCAGCATCTCGGTCGAGATCCTGTCATATCCTGCTGCCTTTCCAGCTTTCATGCCATTCAGTGCATCCATAATCTCTTTCACACTTATTTCATTCTCCTCTTCATTCCCACTTTTATTCTTGTCCTCTATACGAGATTCCACTTGCGCATCCTCTTTCTCAAACAGACTTTCAAAATATTCCTTCCATCTCTTTAAAACACTTTCTTCCCCAATCAGAGAGCTTCCATCGTGGTTTCTGACTTTGTCCAGTTGCGAGGATTGGATAGTGCCCCTGGCTGTTCTTATAGACTTCCAGAAAAGTTTAACATTTTCCTGGAAGTTGTCAGATAACCTCCTATCAAATTCATCCCTTTCATTCTCTTTCTCTTTAGCTATCACCTTCTTTACTTCTCTTTTACGCTTCTTGTATTCCTCTTTTGCTATTGAGACATCCTCATCTGTCGCCTTATTCATTCTGTGATTGGCTTTGATTGCCAACCAGTCCAGCCACGCTTTCTTCTTGCCCGCTACAACCATTTGTGCCTCTACACTCATTCTTTTGACCATACGTCCTTTTTTCCTTTTGCTGACACCACATACTTTCACAGCTACTTGCACAAGTCCTTCCTTTAACTGCACCCATAACTTTTCAATATCATCTTCTTCATCCATATTCTCATACTTCTCTCTCAAGCTATTTCGAAATTCTTCTCTTTTATTCCTTTCTTGCAAACTTTCTACTTTTATCCGTTCAAGCTCGGTCCCAGACTCATGGGCGTAGTGTCGCCACCGTTTAAATAAACCTCTTAACCGGCTTACAACCATATAGTGGTCTGTGTCGACACCAGTGCCACGATAAGCCCGGGTATCCATCACTGTCTTTCTCAATCTGTCGTCCACAATCACAAAATCTATCATACTTCTCTGTTCTCCTTCTTGTCTAGTATACATGTGGATATCTTTGTGGTTAAACAGAGTGTTTGTTACCACAAGATTCCACTCCAAACATACTTCAAGCAAACTTTTTCCATTCTCAGTCACTCTATCGAAACCAAACTTACCCAAAACACTTTCATATCCATCACGCTCCACTCCCACCCGACTATTAAAATCCCCTAACATTATGATTCTTTCATTCGGCTTGCATTTACCCAAGGTATCTTTCATGCTGTCCCAAAACACCTGCCTTTCACTCTGTGCTTGGTTGGACCGGTCCCACTGCGCATCCTGTGGGGCATAAACTCCCACTACAAAGATGCGCGAAAGACCGACCTTCAGTCTCATCCACAGTAGCCTTGGGCTTACACATTCGAAGTCAATCAAACACTCATTCATTCTAGCAGAAAGGATAATTCCAACACCTTGACTGGCCCGACTAGTGTCAGCCACCCCTGACCAAAAAGCTGTAAATGGCCCATGTGTGGTTGTGTCACACCCGTTCCGCTTAGTCTCGTTCACACACAAAACATCCAGTCGTCTTTCACTCATCAACTTACACATTTCCCCCATTTTATCATTCATACCTCCTCTTACATTGATCGTCGCAAAGCGGCTTTCCATAGCCCACTTTTCGCCTACCCTGGGACTGAGACGTGATGGGTGGCGAACCACATCGCCGTCCTTCTTCTTTAAAATCAGTACCATATTTAATTTTGTTCCCACGATCAGCTAGGGAAACAAAGGTCCACCCAGACAGAGCCCCGCATGTCTGAGTAAGGTTAGCCGTCATCTGGGGTCACCCGGTCCCAGGGCAATTTTTTTTTTTCACTGTTGCACACTTCTAGGGGGTTTTTAGTTCCCCTTGGCCTGTGTTTGCCGGTCAGGTTATTTAACCGCCGCCTGTTGCTCGGCGTTGTTGCTCGTTTTGCACCACCCGGGGGGCACGTGTAGGGTGGGTCAAGGAAAGGTGGTAAATCCTACGGACGCGAGGAACATCACCCCCCAATACCCATACCTTATGGGGAAATGGACGAAGTGGCCCGCAAGCGTCGCGGGTGGATCGTCCGTCCGGTTGCCGGCGTCCCCGTTGGAAATAATAATACCCATACCTTGAATACCCTAACATACCTACCCTTAAATACTGCACTGGTATGCTCTTAAATCAGAATGTAGAGTAAATATAGAAACAAAACAATGATAATGTATTTTGTACTATCACATAATCCATAATTTCAGTGCGTCGTGTTTGTAGTTAGAAGTTGGCCTTGTTTTTTTTAACGATATGAGTTTGATCTCTAGCCACCACACTACTGACGTGAATCCACTTCCATGCAATTTTAGCTACACTGAATGGGTTAACGGGTTGTGCTAGTAATACGTATTTGCAATAACTAGTACCTCCGTACTTATTGTTTAAAAAAACACAAGACTTGTCACACACAATATTTATTTAATTCGTACATTGGCACTTTGTTGGTCATGGTGTCGTGGTAATCAACGGAAGAGGTACGCAGAGTATGGGGAGGCATATGAGTAAGGGGAATAAGCAGCGACCGGAGCGGTGTATGCGGAGTAGGCAAGCGGTGCAGTGTACGCACTGTACGCAGCTGCCACGGGCGCAGTGTATGCGGCTGCGACTGGATATCCACTGTACAATAGACCCGGCTTGGCCTTGGGCTCGGCAACCGCAAGAACCAACATACAAGCGAACAGGAACTGCAGAAATAAAACAAATTGTTATGTTAAACATTCCAAAACAATAAACTAGTAGTTTTCTCTTCCCAAATTCCTTCCAAGATCACATTATACAGGAATGATAATATAAGTAAGTATAAGTGTTTTGTGTTAGTCCAGGAAGTAGACTATGGGTCAAGTGTCGATAATTATATTTAGTGTGAAAGAGTTACAAATATCCGCACTTCAATCCAGTCGTACGAACTTTCTTCGTTTGATTTTTGAGGTCTTCTACAATTGCAATGAAACTTTTTTTGTGAAAGGAGCGTCCTACTAGGTAAACCTATTTATAATGTGAATAAGAAATACAGCAAAATAATTAAAAGAGAATCGATGATGAAAAGAATACTCACAAGTTTGAACATTTTGATTGTTTGTTGACACTGAGCTAATGCTGAATGATATAGAAATCAAAGCGTCTGCATGCTTTATACCAGGTTAAGAAGGACAAATAAATGGTAGTACTGCATGTGAGCTTAACTTTGCCCGCGTGGACAGAATGACGATTATTTGACGTCAATTAAAACTATTGACTTATAAGTCACGTTTAATTAGTGACCTATTAACCTGTAAGTAAAGGGCATCATAAATGTCACGCTATATTCTTAGGAGCTTAATCCAATTTCACCTGCAATTAGTAAACCTGCCGATCAAAAGACGAGGTTTTCTTAAATATAAAAGTTTTCTTTAGTGTCAAAAGGCTTGCCTCCTACTCGTATAACGTGAGACTTTCAAAGTTACTCGTGGAATATCCCTTCGGCATAACAGGCGCGTTTATATGTACTTACTAGCTGTTGCCCGCGGCTCCGCCCGCGTGGATGTCGGTTATCGCGACCAAACATACCATCATAAATGTCCTCTCTTAAGATCTAATCTATAATTTCATAAATACCTAACAATAATAACATCTAATATATCTCCGTTAAATTCAGTTTATTATATTTTTGGTCACATCTCCGGTTCTAATCAACCGATTGCGATGAAACAAACGTAAGATTTTAAGTTTGACCAAGCCCTGTCTAACACAAAACCGCATCAAAATCCGTTCAGTAGTTTCTGCGTCCATCGCGAACAAACAGACAAACAGACAGGAAATTAAAAAAAAATATTTTCATGTTCAGTATCGTTAACATAACATAACCCAAGTATTTTTTTTCAAATATCTCCAATGTACAGACACGACCACTTTACAATTATATAATAGTATAGATGTATTATTAATAAAAATGTATAACCACATAAAACCCCTAAAAAGATGTTATACGGGCATGACAAATAAGTATCTATTCTTACATACTATTACAGTCACTTGTTATTAAAATAAGAAACCTGTTATGATTCAAACCTTTAAAAAGTAATAAGTATAACATTAAAAAAATATAATTATCTTATAAAATACATCCTGAATACTTGTCTCACAGTAATAATCGCTTAATTTTTGCTTGATACACTTAGTTGACTCATTTATATTCAATACGTCATGTCTGTCGTGCTTGCCACTGCTTGCACTTTTCCTCAATTTCCACATACTGACCTTCATGAAGTGCTATAAAATCAGTGGATATTCACTTTTGATATCATTCAGTCTTACAACTGTACTGTGATAATAACACTTATCAATATGTTCAAACTAGTATGTATCATATTAAAATGAGTATAATTAAATTAAAAAAGCAATAATTTAAAAAAAATGTAAAGCGTGTTTAACTAAAATAATTTTCTTTTGCAGTTCTTCATCGCTTGTGTGCTGGCTTTGGCGGCTGCCGAACCTAAGGCTAAACCGGGTCTGCTCTACAGCCCTTACGCAGCCCCTCTAGCCGCAGCGTACACCGCACCCGTGGCTGCAGCCTACACAGCACCCCTCGCTTACTCCGCGTACTCGGCCCCACTTGCTTACTCCCCGTATTCCGCATACCCATATGCCTCACCTTATTCTGCCTACTATCTGCGTTGATGACTCACTGCTTGGAATTTGAATTCGGAGTGTTAATAAATAATAAATGAATGTAGCATTATGATCCCATTTTTTTTTTATTCTTCGCAAGTAAACCTGTTTTTATATATAAGTGCTTCCATTATCAAAAGGTTTATAGTTTATCACGTAGGACCTACAAAATTTGTGAATTATATGCCCACGTGGTTTAGTTTTCTTATCTCCAATTCCTACGGGAACACATTACCGGGATAAAAAGTAACCCATGTCACTCGGGGATAATGTAGCTACATATCTTATCTAATCCAAAAAAAATTAATATGCAAGAATTACTTTGCTGGAATGAAAGAAGACTTTATTTACAATAAGAATTACAATATACATAATTACAGACTAAAAATATTTACATTACAAAATATCGTTTAAAAAATCCCCTGCGTCATTGCCGACTGGGAAGGTTCCCAGAATGCTAACTGTGTTGCCACGTTGGATGGCGATACTTATTCTTTGGGCCAGAAAATAGCCAGCCTTCTGGTCCTGAGAAGCATCGATTAGGCGTTTAGCAATGTCTCTATAGAGGCGGCGAGCACTCGGACCCCATGACCCCAGTGTCTCAACGCCAAACGGCTCAAATATGTAATCACCTGCTAGGTTAGCATATTTACGCCGTTTAAGGCCTTCAGCCGATGCAGTAGCAGCGCCGGCACATCCGGATGTGCTTGGAAGGTGTGAAGGTGCTAAGGTGTCAACGCATGTAGCGTCCCACACCAAAGGCCTTCCCATCTTCCACGGTAGCAACGACATACTTACCGTCCGGCCTCTTTCCATCGCTTCGTGCTAAACCATTTGGTTCACGTACGGCCGGAAGACCTGCGGTGGAAAGAGCCCTACGAATTATGTCGTTTAGAATAGCGTGCCGAGGTATACGACCTGCGCTTCTGTTACCAGAAAGACCATGGTGTCCCAGATTATCGACGGCTACTCCACAGGTGCAATGATGCGGGGATACACAAGGTGTACCCAGCCGAAGGCAAGTGGCAATGCGGAAGGTTGTGTCGTCCAACATTGTACCGATGTTGGGCGATGGGAGCGCCTGGATCCATAACCCTAACTCCCATTCTCCAGCAGCTAGTAGGCGTGCACGCTCTGAAATATTGACAGATGTGTCAATTAGTGTATTAATTTTCAATTTACAGAGCGGCGAATCCCACAGTCGTTGTGAGCCTAATCGTGAGGGCAGGTCAGTGTCGGGGCAAGACATCCTCCAAGCAAAACAATGGTAAGTAAAAATTTTTTTTTAAGAAAAAACTTTTTAGCATTAATTAATAGCATTAATTTTTCGCAGAATCAAAAGGACAACAAAACGTCGACAATTGTTTCGCCTCTAAACGAGGCATTATCAAGACTGTCTCAGAGAGAACAGCCTGGCTGCTATTAATTAATGCTAAAAAGTTTTTTCTTAAAAAAAAATTTTTACTTACCATTGTTTTGTCATGGATTTTCGCCAAGTAACGCCTGTTTCTATCCAATATCCTCCAAGCATTTATGGCATCGGTCTTGCATCGCACCTCGGAATCAATCAGTGTATTTGACAAAATTTTCCTGAATGAAAGTACGTAGACTCGATAAAACCGAACTCAAAGAGAAAGGAACACCATCTTAACAAAGTCTAAAGCCAGAACAGTATCTGTTTCTTGTCTGCTTTGAGGGTTATCTCTCCTGAACACGTAAACACCCAACCACGATTGGGTATTGATTAGATTCTGAGGTTCATTAGGGAAAATATTTGGCAGGCAGCAGCCAGACAATTTTTCCTCTGACGTTTGTAGTAGATAGCTTTTCAGGTCGGTGCTTGTCAGTTTCCTCCGTCTGTCTGTATGTCTGTATGTGTTCCAGGCTAGCAGTTAGTTGCAGCACGTAGTTATTTGGGCGTAGGTAAGTCTGCGGCGCCCTAGCCGCCCTGCCTTCTGAACTCAGCGGGCACGGTAAACTCCCTCTCTCGCTCAGCTGCCTGCTTCGCAAGCATAACCTGCACGCAGAAGGATACGGCCACTTTCCAATTACTCCCGCTAAAGACTGTGGCTTGAAACATGGTTTCCAGCGATAGAGTTTCCACGCCCAGACCCACAACGAGGTCCTGGCGCTGACACGCCCATGCTGAGTACTCCAATAACGTCTAGTATTCGTTGGAGGTCTCGCAGTGTTGACACTGGGGTATGACCTCAAGATGGATGCGAAACAGATACTTACCGAAGCATCCGTGCCCGGTAATGATCTGCGACGCGCAATGCGTGAGGTCATCATGCCGCCTCTGCAGCCACTCGTCTATGATTCTGAACCCCCTTTTACATGACAAAAATCATTCAGCGGTCAGTAGATTAACATTTGCTGGGTTAAGTAGGATAATAATATATATATATATATATGACCTTACGAAGGCGTACCCGGGACGCACCGCGATAGAGATTAAGGAGCATATTAATAAACATAAGATTGAGTAGAGTGTACAAAAATAATTGGTACACAGCAGCCCGTTTGTACCTACTTTTCATATATTTCGCAGAAAATGAAGTAAACAATAGGAATACAATACAATAATACTTAACTGCAGCTATTTGATGCTCAGTTCACCATTAGGAGACGATGGGACAGACATGCTGAAGACTTATAATGATATCAATAATTTTTTTCTTCATTTATAATTTTTGTACATACAAACAAAAGACTAAAAATACAGAAATACATAAAATACAGTGAGCATTGTACAAGGGCACTACTTATCCCTAAAGGAATCTCTTCCTGCAGGCCTGAGAGGAGATGTAAGGGTGGAAGGGCTACAATGTGTGCAGTGCAAGTTAATAGACTTACATAAACTATGGGTACATATAATATGTATTTATTCATATAAATACATATTATTATGCTATGATTTTAACACTGATATAAACTACATAACATTATGTAACTAGAATGAAGAGGAGAGGTAATGAGCTTTAACTTTTCTTTTAAAGAGAGGAAGAGTTTTACAGCTTTGTATGTCAGGAGGGAAAGAGTTCCACAGCCTGACCGCCTGAACGGTAAAGGAATAGGAATGGAAATCAGCAGGCAGCATGCAGGATATTAAAAAGGAGACATAATATCTGAGTTTCCCTGCGAAGGCGGATTGGGAGCCACTTGAGTTCCTTGCGAAAGTGCGAGACGTGATCATACTTCCGGAGATTGAAAACAAAACGGATACATAAATTTTGCAAGCGCTCAAGATTGTCTAACAGCTCCTCAGTAGCGTCCAAATAGCAGGGATCCGCTTAGCCGAGAATGGGTTGAATAAGCGTCTGAGCAAGGGTGACTTTAATATCCAGAGGCAAATAGCTCTGAAGTCATTTCAGTGTGTGGAAGGTGTAATGCACCTTTTTACTTACCTTGTCAACATGCGGCTTCCAGGACAGGGTGCTGTCCATTAAGACGCCCAGATTTTTCACGGTATCAGCGTAAACAATTGGAGAAGTAAGATGGGGCAGACAAGTTCCATCCAATCCGCCCCTCATCTGCCTGCTACCGATAACCATGGCCTGAGATTTTGTGGGATTTATGAGAAGACCAAAAGATTTAGCCCAATTGTTTATAGCACTCAAGTCACGATTAACGGCAGCAATAGCTGATCTGCACTCGTTCAACGCAAAAAGACGATTAGGGTTCCGTAGTCACCCATAATAGCCTCTATAACTTCTAAAGTAACTTTACACGTACACGTATAAAATATAGTGCCCTGCAATGGCAATAGGCGTCTGCCCTTTGGGGATAAAAGCGTGTTTATAATATATATGAAAGTAAGGCATAAGCTAAATTGGAACGTACAGTTGTACTACTCGTACACACTTTAAGGAAAGTTGGGTCACTCATAGTATACTCGCTTATTGATATTCAAGTCAAAGAATACGCGTTTGCGCTTTACCTCCTATATAGCTATTGTCCTTCAGTAATTACTATAAAGTCCAACGGTATCTTGCATTTGATATCATTGAGTTCTGGAATTCTATTGTGATAACACTTGCAATAATGTTTAAACTGGTAAGTATCTTCTTTGAGTGGTATTATCATAATTTTCTATCAGAAAGTGCTATTACTTATCACAATCTGCAGGAGTTATTAGAGCCTTTAGCGGGTTTCCAAGAACCCAAATTATTTTTTTTAGGTTTCAAAGAGTTTTAACCTTGTGAAAACCTTCTGAGTGCGCTTAGATGACAAGGTCCTAAAAAGGCTAACATTAATTGCGCCAGGAGTACCAGAGGAATTTATTCTAGATACAACCATAATTTGTTTTTCTTTGCAGTTCTTCATCGCTTGTGTGCTGGCTTTGGCGGCTGCCGAACCTAAAGCAAAACCGGGTCTGCTGTACAGCGCTTACACAGCCCCTGTAGCCGCGGCGTACACCGCACCAGTGGCAGCAGCGTACACAGCACCCCTTGCTTACTCTGGGTACTCGGCCCCACTTGCTTACTCTGCGTACTCCGCATACCCTTATGCATCTCCATATTCTTCTTATCTGCTACGTTGATAACCTCTCCACTACGAAAGCTCCCAACGAATGAGATTGTTTTGACATGTATTAAACGATGACACGAAAAGAATATTTCTTTATTTTTAATGAGATCATGGCTACACAGTTTGATGAGGACTTGTCAGAAAATAGCATTGGCTACATCAAATTAAAATAAACATAACCAACTTTTAGAGCCTAAAATAATCACTATCAACCATCTCAACTGTTTACTATGATACTCGTAGTTATTAACTTGCACCACAAATATAACAAAAATAACTATGACCACAAATAAATACATAACAGTAGGTACTATTATAATTGCTAACAGATACAAATAGCCTGATTCACAAAAACTTTTTAGGTCTAAACTTCTTTTAATTTGCCTAGAATTAATGATTGAGGTGTCAGAACATTTGGAATTGGCACAGCATTGTTCTGAATATATGCTTAAAACAGAACCCCTTTATTTAATTGCTATAAACTTCTGCAATTCTTGCGAGCGGCACTTTAATTTTCACACAAAATAACTGAATGGCATACCGAATCAGAAATAGCTTTAGGCTTAAAAACGAGGCACGTGACGTGTAAAACAGCGAATGTCCCAAAAAATGTTTTTTCATAAATTATTCTAGCTCTTTGTCGGCGTAGTACTAGCCGCTTGGATGGAAAGCAGATGACGGACAAACGGACGGACGGTCATGACGAAACTATAAGGGTTCCGATACTTGAACAACGTAACCCTAAATACATGTCTTTTGTAAATAATACTAATAATAAATATATATTTTGTTCTGTTTTTTTCAGTATTTGTTGTTATACCAGCAACGGAAATACATCTTTTGTGAAAATTTTGTGGTATAGTCAAAATTTATATTTCTACATTTTGATCTCTTTAGAGAGATCTATTTTTAACCGAAGAAAAATGGAGGCGTTTATAAAATTCGAATATTTTGTTTTTCAAAACTGCGACTACCCCTACGTATCCGTCCATTGCCGGGCGCCTCGGGTTGTCTTGAAGTTGATATCATAGAAATTTTAGCGAACTCAGTCGTACGCATCATTAAAAGTCATAAAATTCAGAAAATCATTGTATTTGAGTAATATCATCATCATCCACCGAGAGTTTTCCCAACAATAATCAAATATTTCCTTTTTATAACATTAGGACAGTTAAATTAAAGTTATGGAATTTTTCTCGTCGACTCGGTCTTGTTAGTGGTTCAAAAAAGATTTAATACAATAAGTACATACTAAAACAATATCAAAATAGACATTTTAATAGACATAGGTAATGAATACTTTTTCCCATTGATGCCATGCCCATCTTTGTATTTAAGTAAAATGACAGATAATAATCAGATAATAAAGTAGTTGCCCTAAAAATGGATGTCAATTTCGACTTTAAAGTAATATAGTACGCAGGCCGTAAAACATTGAAGCTTATTGATTAACAGCGGGCTCATTTTTCGTAAGTAGCTTTATTTTGCCGAGTCTACCACATATATTATGAGATACGAGAAGTTTCAATTCGGGTAGCTAAGGGATATAATAGGGGTTAAGTATGTTGACTTGACGATCCCAAAAAAAATATTACCAACAGTGAGATTTTTATTATATGTGAAGAGAATCATTAACATTATTGAAATGTTTATTTGTCCGACCAAATATGTGGTATGGTACAAGAGTCCCCCACTCCGAACATGTATGGTTTACGAGGTCATAAAATATGATTACCAGCAAGCTGATTTTTTTACTGTTAGTTATTTACTATTTATATAATATAACAGTCACTTTGTCTTCCAATTTGTCTGGTAGGTTATCCGAGTCCGACGATCAAAAGTTGTAGTACTAATTGGTGATATAAAATGAACTCCCATCAAGCTCATTTTTGGTAAGTAGCTTTATTTTGCCGAGTCTCCCACATATATCGATACGAGAAGTTTCAATTCGGGTAGCTAAGGGAGATAATAGGGGTTAAGTATGTTGACTTGACGATCCCAGAAAAATTATTACCAACAGTGAGATTTTTATTATATGTGAAGAGAATCATTAACATTATTGAAATATGTATTTGTCCTACCAAATATGTGGTATGATACAAGAGTCCCCCGCGCCGAACATGTATGGATTACGGGGTCATAAAATATGATTACCAGCAAGCTGATTTTTTACTGTTGATTACTTAATATTTTTATAATACATGGGGCACACTAAAAGTTTTCACTTCTAGCTAATCGAAACTATTTGAATTTCGAATGTTATATTTTTTTAAACGTTGCAACCTTCTTAGTAATAAAAAAAAAACAATTGGCGGGAAATCATTTGTCAATTGTTTTTTATCACACATCAAAGTTCTACGTATGCAACGAAAATGGAATTAAGTCGAAAAGATTTTAGAGCGATGATTTTTTATGATTTTAAAAGTTCTCTCTCTCCGTAAGACTGTGCTGCTCGTCTTCAAAATGCTTTTGGGAGAGAAGCACCTTGTTTGAGCACCGTGAGGCGATGGTTTGCTGAATTTTAAGGGAGGTCGAGTTTCTTTACATGACGAATTTCGTGAAGGGCGGCCTTCAACTGCCGTCAACGAAAATAATGTGGCTCCTGTGCGGTTAATTGAAGAAAACCCGCGGATTACCTATGAGACAATTCGAGGACAATTGGGGATTGGTATGAGTCAAATCCAGAAAATTTTACACGAAGAATTGAAAGCGCGGAAACTTTGTTGTCGTTGGATCCCTCATGAACTGATAGTGGAGCAGAAGCGGGCTCGCATGGAATGGTGCTCACAGATGCTACTGAAGTACGACCACGGACATTCTAATGATGTTTATGAAATTGTCACAGGAGACGAAAAGTGGATTTATTGTTTTGAACCCGAAAAAAATCAGCAATCTTGTGAATGGGTGTTTGAAAATGAGAACAAGCCAACAAAAGTGAGGCAGGCGAGAAACGTTGGTAAAAAAATGATCGCGTTATTTTTCTCAGCTACGGGTCCCATTTGTACAATTCCACTTGAAGATCAAAAAAGTGTTAATGCCGAGTGGTATTCTACTCGTACCATTTGTTTACCTAAGGTGTAAAAGAAAAAGTTCGCGAAAGACGACCCAAAAGCCGCGTTCTTCTCCTACATCATGACAACGCTTCTTCACACACGGCCAACAAAACGAAGTCATTCTTAGCTTCGAAAAAGTACAACTCGTCACCTATCCTGCGCATAGCCCCGACCTACCACCCTGTGATTTCTGTATTTTCCCCAAAATCAAAGATTTGATGAGAGGTTTCACTTTTACCAACTCCGAGGAGGCAGTGATAGCGTTCAATCAGTACGTAGAAAACATGCCTTCAGATCTGTGGTCCTCCTGTTTCAAAAAATGGTTCAATCGCATGAAAAAATGTTTAAAATGTCAAAGAGAGTATTTTGAAAAGCAATAAACATAATATTTTGGTTTTAACATGTTGTTTTTTAAGTTACGCAAAACTTATAGTGTGACCTACGTACATGTATAACAGTCACTGTGTCCTCTAATTTGACTGGTAGGTTATCCGAGTCCGACGCTCAATAGTTGTAGTGCTTTGGTAATGTAAAATTAACTCTTATCAAGCTAAACTTTTATGAATTGCTCCTGCTGAAAACAACCAGATTTTAGGCCTTATTGTTATTAGGGGTAAAATACGTCGATTTTTCAATTCTAAAATAAACTTAATAGGTTATTTTGTTGCCACTCAAGCCTCGAAAAATATTTTTATTGTTCAAAATATATTATGATTTTATCCGCTTCGTTGCATGTCGTCCTTTTCTCAATTATTCTACTTGCTCCACATCGAAAAACGTCATAATCTCAAATCAAACTTACATACATAATAATATCCCATTTGGTCAACTCTTGATCGAAGTAAGGTTTTGTATAAAAATGCAATAAATAACTCATTTATGTCATTGTAAATATAAATTAACTAGTGGTCGCCCTATGGTCGAACAGTAGACCTCGCGAATATTTTTGTGCAATTTTCTCTCATCTCCTCCCCATAGTAAAGGACCAAATAGCCAAGTTTCGTGGCGATCGGATAATAAATGGAACCCGTTAGCCCGGAAAAACATTAAAACGTTATATGGCCTTATTTACCCTATTTTCCCCCAATCCAAATAAGCTCACAACGAAAAAAATTGTATTGAATCAAGGAATACTTGTGCCAAGTATTTCGTAAAGATCGAATAAAAACTGTGGCTGTTAGCCCGGAACACACATACAAACAAACTGACAAATGGACGAAAGCAAAATTGTCCAATCTCGAAATGTAGACGCTGTCTACGAGCTGTGCCGGCGAACTTCGTACTACCTTATAAACCTGCCCTGAGTTTGTACAAATATTTTAAGACCAAAATTAACCAAATCGGTCCATCCGTTCCCGAGTTTTAGCGAGACAAACGAACGGCGATTCATTTTTAGTATATTTATTACTACGCCGACAAAGTACTAAAATAAAATTTTGAAAAATGTTTATTTGTTTGGGTACCTCGCCTACACACAAAGTGGGGAAGATATTTTTTTCTCGCGTTTACTCCATCATGTGGGAGGATATCATAAGATAGGTCTTATAAAAACATTGAGAGGTTGTTAAGATGATTTTTTGATTTAAGTATCCGTTTGCGAGAGGACAGGGCGTCCGCCCCCCCCCCCCCCCCCATTCTGAAATCTAAACGGCTAGCTTGAAGAACATGAATAAATTATTGATGGTAGTCCATGTAATAAACTTTGAAGGAAAACTATAACGGTTGGTAGGCTATTATGGGTAACTACGGAACCCTATCTTATGCATGGCTCGACACGCACTTGACTGGTTTTTATTTAAGTATATAGTTTATATATATTGTAATTCTTATGTAAATAAACAATCCTATATTATAATCATAACATAGTATAAAATAAAGGCACTCGTTTCGTATGTATGCTTAGATCTTTAAAATAATACCTAGTCACTTTTCGTGTCACACAAATCCACTTTTTTATTCCCGAAGGAGTAGACAGATGCTGTCACTGTCATTTTTAAAAAGTGTATTCGGTGATTCACGCGGTGTACCTACTGACACACGAACAAAGCTCCAGCACGATTATTGGAAATGCAATAGACTCGCCCCTAATTATGTGGAACCAACTGTGACTGCCGATATATGGGGTAATGAACTACCTCTGCCTACTCCTTTGGGGATAAAGGCGTCATGGTCAAGTAGGTACATACATAAAATCACGCCTCTTTCCTGTTGGGATAGTAGGTAGAAACTATGGAAGTGCACTTGGTACGATTATGGTATTCTTTCGCTTTTTTCCACTTTTATTACTATTTTCATGCTTCTTCGGTTACGGGTACTCTTAACCTGGCCTCCGACCAAATATCTCTGATTTGGTTGAAGTAGGTACGTTCGCCTAGGGCCTAGGTCGACCCTTACCGGCTTTTCCTTTCACACCCACCTTATGTATCTATTTCGTCCTACCACTTTACCAAAATTATAGCCACTGAAATTAATTTGTAATAATTATAATTAAATTATAATTAAAAGTAAGTGGTTCTAATAACATTTCGAAAAAGATGTTTTCACTATAGGTTATAATACGAATAAAGCCTTCTAATTCTTGTCGGATAAGTGATATTATACCTGTTTTCTTGTAGGACATTGTTTTATTTGGACAGAGAACACAAAAACCTACTACGTAATATTAATGTCCTACATTTGGTAATAAAACAATTTAGGTAATAAATAGTCTTGTCACGTTAACAACTTTAAAGCGTCGGACTCGGATAACCTACAAGACATAACATAACCAACAGTAAAAAAATCAGCTTGCTGGTAATCATATTTTATGACCTCGTAATCCATATATGTTCGGAGCGAGGGACTGTTGTACCATACCATATATTTGGTCGGACAAATAAACATTTCAATAATGTTAATGATTCTCTTCACATACGTAGGTCACACTATAAGTTTTGCATAACTTAAAAAAACAACATTTTAAAACCAAAATATTATGTTTATTGCTTTTCAAAATACTCTCCTTTACATTTTAAACATTTTTTCATGCGATCGAACCATTTTTTAAAACAGGAGGACCACAGATCTGAAGGCATGTTTTCTACGTGCTGGTTGAACGCTATCACTGCCTCTTCGGAGTTGGTAAAAGTGAAACCTCTCATCAAATCTTTGATTTTGGAGAAAATACAGAAATCACAGGGTGCTAGGTCGGGGCTATGCGCAGGATGGGTGACGACATGTACTTTTTCGGAAGCTAAAAATTACTCTGTTTTGTTGGCCGTGTGTGAAGAAGCGTTGTCATGATGTAGGAGAACGCGGCTTTTGGGTCGTCTTTCGCGAACTTTTTCTAACACCCTGGGTAAACAAATGGTAGAATACCACTCGGCATTAACACTCTTTTGATCTTCAAGTGGAATTGTACAGCTGGGACCCGTAGCTGAGAAAAAAAACGCGATCATTTTTTTACCAACGTTTCTCGCCTGCCTCACTTTTGTTGGCCTGTTCTCATTTTCAAACACCCATTCACAAGATTGCGGTTTTTTTTTCGGGTTCAAAACAATAAATCCACGTTTCGTCTCCTGTGACAATGTCATAAACAGCATTAGAATGTCCGTGGTCGTACTTCAGTAGCATCTGCGAGCACCATTCCACGCGAGCCCGCTTCTGCTCCGCTATCAGTTCATGAGGGATCCAACTACAACAAAGTTTCCGAACTTTCAATTCTTCGTGTAAAATATACTGGATTTGTCTCATACCAATCCCGAATAGTCCTCGAATTGTCTCATAGGTAATCCGCGGGTTTTCTTCAATTAACCGCTTAACAGTAGCCACATTATTTTCGTTGACGGCAGTTGAAGGCCGCCCTTCACGAAATTCGTCATGTAAAGAAACTCGACCTCTCTCAAATTCAGCTAACCATCGCCTCACGGTGCTCAAAGAAGGTGATTCTCTCCCAAAAGTATTTTGAAGACGAGCGGCACAGTCTTGCGGAGAGAGAGAGAGAACTATTAAAATAATTAAAAAGTCATCGCTCCAAAATCTTTTCGACTTAATTCCATTTTCGTTGCATACGTAGAACTTTGATGTGTGATAAAAAACAATTGACAAATGATTTCCCGCCAATTGTTTTTTTTTATTACTAAGAAGGTTACAACGTTTAAAAAAATATGACATTCGAAATTCAAATAGTTCCGATTAGCTAGAAGTGCAAAACTTTTAGTGTGCCCCATGTATAATAAAAAGCTCACTGTTGGTAATAATTTTTTTGGGATCGTCAAGTCAACATACTTAACCCCTATTATCTCCCTTAGCTACCCGAATTGAAACTTCTCGTATCAATATATGTGGAAGACTCGGCAAAATAAAGCTACTTACGAAAAATGAGCCTGCTGTTAATCAATAAGTTTCTATGTTCTACGGCCTGCGTACTAATAAATATCTGTAACGCAATACACTTCTTAGTGGATAGGCATGAATCTTTCTTCGGACGTTCTATTTTTGGAAAAAAAAAACATCTTTGAAGTAAAGAGAGAGGGAAAATTGAGTAGATTAAATAAAATAATACATAACAGTTAGTGATTATCATTTAATATCTCTCAGTTCATTATAATCGAGCCGTAGATCTTCAACGAAGCAGATAAGTAGAATATGGAGAAGCATAAGGGTATGCGGAGTACGCGGAATAAGCAAGTGGGGCCGAGTACGCAGAGTAAGCGAGGGGTGCTGTGTAGGCTGCTGCCACGGGCGCGGTGTACGCCGCGGCTACAGGGGCTGTGTAAGCGCTGTATAGTAAACCCGGTTTCGCCTTAGGTTCGGCAGCCGCTAAAGCCAGCACACAAGCGATGAAGAACTAGAAATACAAAAAAAAAATTAAGGTGTGACCTGAATAAATACATAAGCAAAAAAAATACAATCTACACTCAATAATAGAGTATTTTACAATTTTGTAGTACCTATTTACATCACAATTTTTTTTTGGATATGTCAACAATTACGATACGTACCAGTTTAAACATTTTTGGATAGTAAAATCACAGAGCTAGAACACTGAATGATATCAAAAGCAAAGTATCGTTGGGCTTTATAGCAATTAATGAAGGACTATGTGCAATATGAGGTAAAGCGGCAATGAATGTTAATGCTTAAAGAATATCAATGAGCAGTAGTTAACAGCTAACATTCGCTACTTGTTTTGTGCAAAGTTCTCGTGAGGGTATTATGATCAGATTTAGGTAACAATTTTTAGGTACCAAAATAATGTGAAAATTTTCGGCAACAATTTATGGCAATTTAAGGCAGTAAGGTGTGTTGTCCATAATAGAAAAAAATATTATTATTAAGTTATGAACCAAAATGATAAATTTGATCTGGTTGAAGACGTCTTCTTCTTCACGGAAATATAACATGGGTACAACCATAGTATAATTATAGAAAGGGGTGTCCCTTGGCCCTAGACAGCCAACATAATTACATTATGTTGTAGGAATGAAAAATGTTAGGCAACATCGACTCAGACCTTAGGATGGGTGACCATTTCTTAAGACATTGAAACCCCTCCGTGCCTCGGAGAGCACGTTAAGCCGTCGGTCCCGGTTGTCATACAAACATCTATGGCAGTCGTTAGGGGTAGTTGGAGCCCTAAATCAAAAATCCGACCGGTCTAACTACAGAACTTCGACATCGTCCATGGGTTGTGGAGGTCAGGTGGCAGTCGCTTCACGGAAAATATCGAAGTTCAGCCGAATCGCAGTTAGACTGGAAAGCCGACCCCAACTGCGTTGGGAAAAGGCTCGGTGGATGATGATGATGTAGGTACAAAAAATAAAATACATATCTTCGTTTCAAATTTTTTTTTATGAAACACTTTTTTGTGATGGCTTTTACTATATTATATCTTTTGTATCTGGTGACAAGTTATAATGCAAGACATAAGTATAAAATTTCAGTGTCCTTATTTTTTAACTACTCTATCTCGGTGGCACAATGGTACTATGTACGGACAGCCACGCTCGAGGTCTCGGGTTCGATTCCCGGGTCTAGTGGATAATAGATAATTCTCTTTAGAATTTTACCCAGATAATTATCCCAGAGTCTGGAACTTGTGCCCGGGAAATGGCAATAGGCTCGCCTCCTATTACATGGGACCTAACATAGCTTGCGAGATGTGGGTGTGTTTGCACACCTCTGCCTACCCCTTCGGGGAAAAAGGCGTGATGCTATGTTATGTTATTTTATGTTATTTTTTTAATTATATTTTTGGTAAAGGAGATTGCCCACTTTTCAATGGACCTCCGTTTCGTAACAAATAATTTTGTATGACAGCGAAAATCGGATTTAAATTGGATTGATATCGTACTTTCATAGGAAATAAAAAATATTCTGTTGTTTTGTGGGGTTTTCTCTCATTCTTCGTTTTGCCGTTAAAATTAGAGGTTAGTTTTGAAGCAAATGTCCATCAATCCGTCAAATCAATTTTGTCCAAAAAGTGCTAATCGTTACATGGATGAACATGGATTTAATTAAAATAAGATAGAAGTAATAGTTCCAACACACTTATAAATAACCCTGAAAATGTAATACCTACCTAGATACCTACACATCAATGTTTATATTATAACTCTATAGGCCGATACCTCACCGAGACGCCATGGCGACGTGGCCAGCGACGTCGTAACATAGGTAGTGCGGCTGTGGGAATTTAAAGAATTATTAATGTTAATTACGTAAGTACTTAACACAAATTAATAGCTTAGGTAGTTTAAAATGTAAATGTTTAGTATAAAATGCTGATATCCGTGCATTAGGCCGATACCTCACCGAGACGCCATGGCGACGTGGCCAGCGACGTCGCCAACTAGTTCTCATTGAGATATATGACGGCTAACTCACTTGGCGACCGACTGGCGACGTTGCCAGTCGGTCGCCAAGTGAGTTAGCCGTCATATATACGCCATGGCGACGTCGCTGGCCACGTCGCCATGGCGTCTCGGTGAGGTATCGGCCTTAATGCATGGTCGCCATAGTGATTATAATGCCAAAAATCTTGGGCAATGACATCTCACCATAACATTATCTATTCAATATTGTGGAACATAATAATATATACTAATTTACTCTTAAACATACATTTCAAGTATTTTACAAGTACTGAATACAAAACTTAATTGAATATGATTATAGTGCTACTTAACTTTAGCAGTGCATTTAATTCGGTTGATTTTGCATATATACTCTTAGGAATCTTGAAATCTTGCCGCTTGGTTTAAATCCTATCTTCAGGGACGTTCGCAGTCGGTTCGTGTAGCCTAGACCTCGTCCAGCTGGTGTGATCTTGCGGCGGGCGTTCCTCAGGGTGGTGTACTTTCTCATCTTCTCTGTTTTTATTAACGCAATCACAAGAGTCTTGAATTCAAATTATCATCTTTAAACAGACGACTTGCAGTTATATCGACATTTTAGGGTGGACGAAATAGACCAAACTGTTGCTGCCACCAATGGTGACCTTATAAATGTCTACAGTTGGGCCAAATCCTTTGGCTTGTTAGTTAATCCCAGTAAATCACAGGCACTAATTGTTGGTGCCCGGTATAGGCTTGGTCTCGTGGATTGTGAGTCTTTGCCTTCAGTCGAGTACCTATCGAGTTCTCTAACAGTGCCTCTTTTCGTTTCTTCGTTTATTCGTATCTTTCATGGGATGTACAAATTGCTGAGATAAGTAGGAGGGTGTACTACTCATTTCAATCTCTAAAATCTCTTCAGAAACTCTTACCTTTTCAAACTAAAGTGACTCTTGCGCAATCTCTTCTTCTATCCTTGTTAGACTATGCTGATGTCTGTTTCCTGGATGCATCGGAGGAGCTTGTCAATAAGCTTGAGCGCTTGCAGAATCTGGGTATCCGCTTCGTCTATGGCCTTCGTAAATACGATCAACTTTTTTTTTAATTTTTTTTTTATCCCGCGGTCAACTGCCGCGGCTGCTCTAACGTCCGTTGCCGGGCGTCTCTGGTTACAAGCAGGTATTTCCAGTGGCACCCGGCGGACTTTGACCACCTCTGTGGTCTCTGCGGGGGTTTGGTCGGGATGAGAATCCCGCGTCGTTGGGGTAGGCTTTTATCCCGCGTCAGTGAGTGAATCTGGTTGCGTGCTATGGGGCAAAGGCTCCGCAGCACGCAACCCTTCTAGCCTGCTTGTGTAAGGACGGCGGGTGGCGATCCTGCCGTCCTCAGGCCCCGATCATGGAGGTCTATGGTCTTGGGCGTAGATGAGTCTGTGGTACCCTCGCCGCTGACTACGGAACTCGGCGGGGAGGGTACGCTTCCTCTCCCTCTCGGCCGCCTCCTTCGCGAGCATAACTTGCTCGCAGAAGGACACGGCCGCGTTCCACCTACTCACGCTGAAAACCATGGCTTGGAGCATGGTTTCCAGCGAGAGGATATCCACGCCCAGACCCACTATGAGGTCCCGGCGCTGACTCGCCCACGCTAAGCACTCCACCAACGTGTAGAGTGCGGTGTCGTCGTCGAAAACCTCGCAGTGTTGACACCGGGGTGTGACCTCACGATGGATGCGAAACAGATAGCTACCGAAGCATCCATGCCCGGTAACGATCTGCACTCGCACGATACGTGAGGTCACCATGCCGATATGCAGCCACTCGTCCATGATCGGTCTCACCGCCGCGACGACGCACCCTATATAGGATATCATGGAGACTTGGAGTCTCCATGATATCCTGGCGGAGTTGGGACCGCTGTTCCTCGATTTTTCGAGTCACAGGCCTGTGGTCTCTCTCCAGCGCCTCCTTGTGCCATTGAAACAATGACGCAAGGGCTCTGGCTTCCAGGTCCCATGGAGGGCTCCCGGCTAGGAGACATGCAGCCTCTCCAGAGATCGTGTGGTACCCCCGTATGGTTTTGACGGGCAAGGTTCGCAGTGGTCTGTTTAACAGAGTCGCGTTCACCGTGACCGCCAATCTGTCCGCCCATACGGGAGCCCCGTATAAACGATCACGTATCTGAATTCCGGCATAGATTGGGGTGGCTTCCTATTCGGCAACGTCGTAAAGCTCATGTCCTTTCTCATCTCTATACTATACTTCACAATCCTAACTCTCCTGCCTATCTGCGTGAGCGTTTTGAGTATTTGGTGCCTAGAGACAAAGCATGTCTCATTTCATTATCCCTACTTCTTCGAACTCCTGCTCATGCCTCTAGTTGCTATGACAATTCGTTTACAATCCAGGCTGTCAGACTATGGAACTCACTACCACATGATATACGTGCTAGTCGTTCGTTGGACATTTTTATAAAAAGGATAAAGGAGCATTTCCTCTCCCAACTATTATGTTCCATAATTATTCTTTTGACTTTCATTTGTTTCATATTATCTCCTTGTTATTTAGTAAGTATATTTACATCGCTATGTAGTATGTAGGTATTTAGCTTTAGTCTTATATTATAAGTTCTTATGTGTATGTATATGTAACCTTAAGGTTTAAATTTCAACTTCCACCATATGTGATAATAATAACTGCTCATTTTTTTTTTTTTTTTTAATTCCGCGGCCTAAGGTCGCGGCCGCTCTAACGTCCGTTGCCGGGCGTCTCTGGTTACTAGCAGAGGGTATGTCCAGTGGCGCCCGGCGGACTTTGACCACCTCTGTGGTCTCTTCGGGTGTTGGGTCGGGACGAGAATCCCGCGTCGTTGGGGGAAGGGTTTTATCCCGCGTCAGTGAGTGAATCTGGTTGCGTGCTATGGGGCAAAGGCCCCGCAGCACGCAACCCTTCTAGCCTGCTTCTGTAAGGACGGCGGATGGCGATCCCGCCGTCCTCAGGCCCGATCATGGAGGTCGATAGTCTTGGGCGTAGTCGCGTAGTCTGGGGCGCCCTGGCCGCCGACTACGGAACTCGGCGGGGAGGGTACGCTCCCTCTCCCTCCCGGCCGCCTCCTTCGCGAGCATGACTTGCTCGCAGAAGGACACGGCCGCGTTCCACCTACTCCGGCTGGAGACCATGGCTTGAAGCATGGTCTCCAGCGAGAGGGTATCCACGCCCAGACCCACTACGAGGTCCCGGCGCTGGCTCGCCCACGCTGAGCACTCCACCAACGTGTGGAGTGCGGTGTCGTCGTCGGAAACCTCGCAGTGTTGACACCGGGGTGTGACCTCACGATGCATGCGAAACAGATAGCTACCGAAGCATCCATGCCCGGCAACGATCTGCGTCGCACGATACGTGAGGTCACCATGCTGCCTCTGCAGCCAATCGTCCATGATCGGTCTCACCGCCGTGATGATGGTGGTACCCCACTTGGGTTGCTCAAGTCGCACCCTCCATGACTCCATGAGATCCTGGCGGAGTTGGGACCGCTGGTCCTCGATTTCTCGAGACGCAGGCCTGTGGTCCCGCTCCAGCGCCTCCTTGCGCCATTGGAACAATGACGCAAGGGCTCTCGCTTCCAGGTCCCATGGAGGGGTCCCGGCTAGGAGACATGCAGCCTCTCCGGAGATCGTGCGGTACCCCCGTATGGTTCTGACGGCCAAGGTTCGAAGTGGTCTGTTTAACAGAGAATAACTGCTCAATAGACTAAAAGATAAGGTTGAAATTAGTATAGATTTCTCGTTTAGTTCAATAGATTACGCTTGATACAGCTTGTTGCACTACCGTCATGTTTTACTTCAAAAACTTATCTGCTGTATGAGCTGCGGCTATAGTATTATAATATCTGTGACAGCGCGCTAAGGTTGCAATTAGAATACTTATTTGCTTTATTTACTAAACTGTGATTGAAGGTAACTTAATAATTCGTGGTAATTTGCATTGGTGTTAATCCTCCTCGTAATATTATTCAATTTATTAAGTTTTTGATCAGTTTTTTGAGTAAATTGAAAGTATGGTTCGATTAACAACATTTTTGAAAGCTAAAATTATTGTTCTCTGTGAGCAAGAACAAAGCATAAAGAAAATAACACGAGATATGGGCATAACGGTAAGAGTTACGATAAAAATATATCATATAAGGTTAAGGGTAAGGGAATATAAATATAATATATAGGTCCCACCTCAAATACCGCCTAAATTATCCCTCCCACAAAACTGATTGATTGATAGTTTTTATTCGTATTCCTTTTCCGTTCATGCGGTCAGGCTGTGGAACTCTCTCCCCCTGGACATACAAAGCTGTAGAACTCTTACTCTATTTAAAAAGTAAGTAAAAGCACACTACCTCTCCTCTTTATCTTATTTATATATATTGGGTAATAATATATTGTAGTCTCTTATATATTGAAGTATATTATAGTACAGTATGTATTTATTTATGTATATATTATAATGCACCTTTAGTTTATGTAAGTTTATTTTTATTGCACTGCACACACGTTGCCTTGTCACCTTTACATCTCCTCTCTGGCCTGCTGGAAGAGATTCCTTTAGGAATAAGTAGTGCCCTTGTACTAACTGCTCACTTCTCTTTATATTCTTCTTATTGTTTTATTTTTGTCTGTGTGTTGTACATAAATAAATAAATAGACTATTAATAATCACTTCAATAAATCCAATCAGATAATGTCAGCACATCACGTGTGCTCTCTTTAGTATCTTGGTAGACGCATTATTACTTTGGGGAACAGCGTTGTTAAAAAGATAATTCAGACAATTTAGAGTTCAGTTGAGTTACCGATGGGTTTCGTGGTGACACGTCGCAGACGATGATTTGATTATGACGAACTAGAAACTGGAGTAAGATTTGGTGGCTCTCCAGTAATATTCCGTTTTCGAGGTCGGGGTCAACAACTGGCTTAATCTGAATTTAAAGTAATCGATACCTATTACTATGAGGAACCTATTAGTAGTAATCGTAGGTACCTTCATAATAGAAAGTGAATGTGAATGTAACAGAGAGGATTAAAAGTATTGTGTACAGTACATTTTCGTTTTGTGCCCTCGCATTATAACCTAAGAACCCAGGAAACACCCTCTAGAACCATTGCTACCGAGGATATCTGGCAGGATTACGAGTCCCTACAGGTAGTTAGTATTATTGAAATGTTTATATTACTACATACTACTACTACTACTACTACTATAGGCTTTATAGCCCGAGTAACCACAGTCAAAACTTAATACTCACTAATGGTTATTTGATTCTTGGGAACATGCTCTGAGCAATTTTCAGCTTTTAGAAATAGTCCAGGAAAATTAATAAAATCAGGATCTTTGAAGTGGAAAAAAATCTTATGAAAATTAAGACTAATTTGACTTTCTAATGTTGTTGACTAATCAACACAGCCAGCATTCTGGGAACGTTCCCAGGCAATGACGCGGAAAATTTTTTAAACGATATTTTGTAATGTAAATATTTTTAGTTTATAATTATGTATATTGTAATTCTTATTGAAAATTAACGTTTTTATCTCCTTTTATTTGTTTTTTAAATATCGGTTTACCGAAAATCCTTCAATTTATTTTTCTAGCACCCTCACACTTGAGGACTTGTGGTAGGTTCACCTACATACTGCAAGATATACTGTACAATTTATTTTTTCGCTTTTCGATCGCTAGTTACAATCGTCGACCTCTAATCAGTATAATTTCTGTACCTACACATTGCTATTGAAAATTAAAATAGTGTTTTTTTTCTAATTACTTGAAGTATTAATCAGTTACTATCACCTGTTTTTATTTCCATTTCACTATGTATTTTAACCTTGGCTAACGATTTGTCAAACACAATTACCTACCAATTAATGGCTCACCATACAAAATTTTAATTAATAGGACTTAATTAATACATCATATGATTTTTATCACAAAAAACCCTTATCTGTAAATTTTTCACACACTGATTAGGTAAGTCTTGCCCACACTGCTTTTCAGACTTTATGATGACTGCTAAAGCAAGAAATTACCAGCCCTAATACTAAAACCCCGCTGTCCATCTCTCTCTCTGACCGTCTATAGTCGTTTTCACATTGCCACAAGGAGTCACTGTGATTTCACCTGTGATTAATCACAGCATATGAGCATATGATTCGTCACGGTTCGCATCTGTTATCTCGCTCAATTTTGTATAGTCGTTGTCCGTTCATTTCCACTGCATTTATTTTACTTTCATGCTTCTTCTGCCAAACCCAACATTCACTTCCGTACATAAGTGTAGGGACCAACACTCCCCTATGAACAGCCAGCCTAGCCCTCCGAGAAATATTCTGACTGTTCATAAAGTTATGCAGAGCCCCATTCACTTGATTTCCTGCAATAACTCTTCTTTCAATGTCGTCATCACATCTTCCATCCCTTGTAAACTTTGACCCTAAATACACAAACTCCTTCACTTGCTCTACCCTTTCTCCCTCAATACCAATCGCACAGCTCGACACATTTTCGTCTCGTTCAAACACCATTACTTTCGTCTTACTTGCGTTCACTTTCATTTCCTTCCTTTTCAAAGACTCATTCATAATATCAACCATCACCTGCAACTCCTCCGCCGACAACGCAAGTATTACCTGGTCATCAGCATATAAGAGGCACTTGATGGTCAATTCATCCATTCTTAAACCACACACACTAGCTTTCAGATCTTTCAGACAGTTATCCATGTATAGATTAAACAGCATTGGTGACGCTACACAGCTCTGCCTGACGCCTCGTTCGATACCGAACCAGTTCGTGTAAGTCCCGTTTATGCGGACACAAGCACTGGAACCCTTATAAAGTGATTGCAGTGCTCGTATCAGATTGCTGCTTACTCCATACATGGATAGTACTGATCCCAATTCATTCCTCACCACTCTATCATAGGCCTTCTCTAAATCTACAAAAGCACAGTAGACCTTTTGTCTTTTTGCCAGGAACTTTTCGGCAATGCTGCGTAAAGAGAAGACCTGATCCATGCATCCTCTTCCTTTCCTAAATCCAGCTTGCACATCTTACATTTTGTCGTTCGTGTCATTCGTCAATCTAGTAATCAGAACCCTTGCATATAACTTGCCGACGACGCTGAGCAGACTTATCCCGCGGTAGTTTTTGCAGTCTTGCTGTGACCCTTTGTATAACGGCACAATGACGGCTTTGCACCAGTGTCCTGGTACATTACCGCTCCTCCAAGAAAGGTTAAAAAGGCAACAGCTGACTTGATACTACGCCTAGTCCTGCTTATAGCATCTCGGTCGAGATCCTATCATATCCTGCTGCCTTTCCAGCTTTCATGCCATTCAGTGCATCCATAATCTCTTTCACACTTATTTCATTCTCCTCTTCATTCCCACTTTCATTCTTGTCATCTATGTGAGTTTCTGCTTGCGCATCCTCTTTCTCAAACAGACTTTCCAAATATTCCTTCTATCGCTTTCAAACACTTTCTTCCCCACTCAGAGAACTTCCATCGTGGTTTCTGACTGTCCAGTTGCGAGGATCGGATAGTGCCCCTGGCTGTTCTTATAGCCTTCCAGAAAAGCTTAACATTTTCCTGGAAGTTGTCAGATAACCTTCTATCAAATTCATCCCTTTCATTCTCTTTCTCTTTAGCTATTACCTTCTTTACTTCTTTTTTACGCTTCTTGTATTCCTCTTTTGCTCTTGAGACATCTCCATTTATACCATAACTAGTGGTCCCAGCGAACTTTGTACCACCTGAAATTTTGCTTATGAACCTTCCCTGAACCTCCACAAATATTTTAAGACCCAAATTAGCCAAATCGGTCCAGCCGTTCACACGTGATGTCGTGACCAATGGAAGTAGGGATTCATTTTTATATATAGAGATTATAATTAATTATGGTAATTTCCTCATTAATACCATAATTCTCTATTATACCATAAAAGTTCATCTTAAGATACGAAAATATGTAATATTATTTAATATCTTCCTTGTGTGTGATAGCCCATTGAATTGTATGGCGAGCGATATTGTATCTTAAGTTAAAATATTTTAGTATCTTAGCCGTGTGCAGCGCCTCTTACTGAACTCTACTGCGGGTGACGTAACCTACGACATCGAACCGCAAAATTAAGTTTGTTTTTATTGTATAAACTTTTCCGGGATAAAAAGTACCCAGTGTGGTGCCCAGGATATTAAAGAATAATTATACCAAGTTTCATCGTAATCGAACCGGTAGTTTTTGCGTGATGCCTGAACAAATTTTTGGGTTCGGTGTCGGTCTAGTAACACCCCCTGCCATTTATTTTTTTGATATTTTCAATGTACAGAATTTTAACTTCTACAGATTTATTATAAGTATAGATAATTAGTATAATATGATTTAGTTCAATATTTGTAGCAAGTTCCAGCTTTAAATAAATATGCATTTCGTTAGTAATCTATGGGTGTGTGCTCTAAACAATAATCAACTTTTTGTACATGGCATTGTTAAAATAGTAATTTGTTTGGGAGACCGGAACTAATAGGTGCTTATTAACTGATTACAACTCATTCATATAGTTACATCTCATATATATATATATAAAGCCTTCTTACAAAAACAGTTTAATTTGGCTCCTTGGAGAGGAAAGCCGGAGAGATGAGTCCCTGCATAACGATTTCGGTAAGTTTTTTTAATCTACCATTCAACCTGGCCTTCTTTTAGAGGAAGGAACTAATTATTCGTTTGAAGATAATAATGTTTTTTTTTAATGTATTATCATAACAGTATCTACTAGCGAAAATATGTCGAAATGTTTGTAATTCGAAACAGCTTATCACTAAATGCATAATGAAAGTGAATACAGTACTAACATAAAAACATCTATTTTTAGTTTTTTTGTGACCTAATAATGAAATCATTCTGTATGTCTGTCAAATTGGTTCTGCTAATCTTAGAAACAGCTGGACTGATTTAACGGACTTTCGCTGCCAGCTAACGGTGGGAATCAGATAGTTGCCGGATTCATTCCTGAAAAAAAATTGTTCTGGCCAGCATTTATCTATATTTTAAAGTCAACTCGCTATAGCCTTATCTATGATCATCAAGTTTGTTCTAAATAATACTTTATTTGCAAAAGTGTTTTTATAAACACAATATTAATCCTTAACCAATTAAAAACGTTGTTCATCTAAAGTTATTAATTATTAACAAAATTTATTTGATTTTGATTAGTAAAAAATAAAAAAATTAAGAATAAACGAGGCGTTTTGATGGCTCTTCCCCTGTCGAAGTCTATGAGGATGGGAGGCGATAAACTTAGCAAAAGCATTGATGAATGTTTTCCCAAATAAATATTATAAAATTACCAAATTTAAAAAAAGTAATTATCTGTTGGGGCAAGGTTCGGTGAGTACGGTGGGTGGAAAATGGTGAAGAGCGATTGTTCCAGCTATACGTAAACGACCTCTGTACGATGTCTCTGCCACACACCAAAATTTTCTCATATGCGGATGACACGGCATTGGTTTTATCGGTTGTCCTAACTGGTCGACAGTAAAAGAGAGAGCAGAATATGCGCTAGAGCAAGTTATGACCTGGTTGTCACAAAACTTGCTTACACTAAATGTAAATAAAACACTATTTGTGCCATTTTCCCTGTCTAAAGTTAATACCCCACCACCAAACTTCTCAATCAAAGCCCATTCCTGTTCTTTGGATGGGGACTGCACCTGCCCGGACCTAGTTAGACAAGTGAGCGCAAAATATCTAGGCGTATATGTAGATACTGGGCTTACGTGGGAAATTCAAGTTGACACCGAGAGAACTAGAGTAAGAAGACTAATACATGTATTTAAAATACTACGCGATGCGACTATGAAACCAACCCTAAAAATGGTTTAACGTTCTCTCTGTCAGTCCTTAATACAATATTGCATCCCGGTTTGGGGCGGATCCACTAAAACACAACTTTTGAAATTGGAAAGAGCACAGAGAGCTGTACTTAAAGTTATGCACAAAAAACCGAGGAGATATCCGATAACACAACTTTACGCGGAAAGTGATGTATTGACTGTGAGATAGCACTTGGTGCTCAGGACTATATTAAAAAAGCATCGAGGTGTACCTCTACCTGACCCTAGGAAGCGCAGTAGGCAACCCGTGTGCCCTGGTTTCCGCTGTCGGACCTCCTTTGCTAGACGACAATTCAGCAGCCTGGGCAGCAAACCATACAATAAACTAAATATAAAGAAAGATATTGTAGGTCTCAACTAACCAGGTTAAAAAGAAAGCTATTAGTTGGCTACTCCAACTTGACTACGAAGGCACTGAATCACTATTAAAATTCATTGAGTTATCTCCCTCACAGAAACAGCAACACAAACAAAAACACACACACACGCACATGCACACACAAACACGCACGCGCACACGCACACACGCACACGTACACGCATACGCACACAAACACACACACACACGCACACACAACACACAGTAGGTATCGACGAGAAATAATTATCATCCATACTTAAATATTTACACTCTTACCATATTATGGAATGTTTAAATCAATAATTGTACTTACCTTTAATGTCCCCATGTTTTAATAATAGTTTCTGAAATTGTCACACTTATATATTGAAAAAGAGCACTGTCTCCTATGATACAGGCATTGGCCTAGTATGGGTTTCAGTATCTGAACTTATTATTATAAAATTATGTACTATTAATTAAGAAACATTTCTGTAAAGTACAATACTCTTGTCAATAAACAATTTTATTATTTTTATTTATTTTATTTTATTGACTAGTCGTGGTTATTTAATTGCGTACTTTCCAATTATTGTTTAAAAAAAATATAATTATGCAGGTTTACGGCAAGGTTCCTAAATTCTCTGATTTTCGCAAATTTATCTGGCCCATAGGTAGATCGCGATAAGCCCGACCCTCCTGATGGTATGCGGGACGCGGGACGGTGACACGAATTACCAACAATTATCATTAACTTTAATTAATACGTCACTGTCCATCGGCACCGACCCGCATACCCTCAGGAGGGTCGAGCTTATCGCGGTTTGCCTATAGGCCAGACAAATTTGCGAAAATCTTATTGCGGTTTACCTGTAATAGTTTAATTTAAATTGTTAATTTTTTTGTATTGTTGTAATTTATTTGTGGTTTATTTTTAGGTAATTGCAGTAGTGTGCAGTCTAAGTTATGGAGCAATACCGAAGAGACATTATAAATTTCATGAACTTGAGGTTCAAAAGGTTCCGTTTTGGCAATTTGAGAATTATCAAGGAGACGTTCATAATCCTATCCAATCTCTTCGCCTTCGTTATTCTCGTCATCGCCCAAATAGATTTATCGCTGGACAAATTCATGGAGGAATTAACGGATTATTAGGAGGGGGAGGTGGGAATAGTTATATGGGAAGAGGTTATGAAAACTTTGGGCCAAGAATTTTAGGAAATATTAATGGCGGAAGTGGAGGTATGTGGGGTGGTGGTGGTGGAGGTAGTATTATGGGAGGAAATACAGGATACGGTGGGGGAGGAATGGAAGGTATTATTAATGGAGGAATTAATGGAGTATTAGGAGGGGGAGGTGGAGATAGTTTTATGGGAAGAGGTAAAGGAAACTTTTGGCCAGGTTTCTCAGGAAATATTAACGGAGGAAGTGGAGGAATGTGGAGTGGTGGTGGTGGAGGTAGTATTATGGGAGGAAATACAGGATACGGTGGGGGAGGAATGGAAGGTATTATTAATGGAGGAATTAATGGAGTATTAGGAGGGGGAGGTGGAGATAGTTTTATGGGAAGAGGTAAAGGAAACTTTTGGCCAGGTTTCTCAGGAAATATTAACGGAGGAAGTGGAGGAATGTGGAGTGGTGGTGGTGGAGGTAGTATTATGGGAAGAAATACAGGATACGGGGGGGGAGGAATGGAAGGTATTATTAATGGAGGAATTAATGGAGTATTAGGAGGGGGAGGTGGAGATAGTTTTATGGGAAGAGGTAAAGGAAACTTTTGGCCAGGTTTCTCAGGAAATATTAACGGAGGAAGTGGAGGAATGTGGAGTGGTGGTGGTGGAGGTAGTATTATGGGAGGAAATACAGGATACGGTGGGGGAGGAATGGACGGCATTATTAATGGAGGAATTAATGCAGTAATAGGAGGGGGAGGTGGAGATAGTTTTATGAGAAGAGGTAAAGGAAACTTCTGGCCAGGTTCCTCTGGAAATATAAACGGTGGAAGTGGAGGAATGTGGAGTGGTGGTGGTGGAGGTAGTATTATGGGAGGAAATACAGGATATGGTTGGGGAGGAAGTGACGGCACTATTAATGGAGGAATTAATGCAGTTATAGGAGGGGGAGGGGGAGATAGTTTTATGAGAAGAGGTACAGGAAACTTTTGGCCAGGTTCCTCTGGAAATATAAACGGCGGAAGTGGAGGAATGTGGAGTGGTGGTGGTGGAGGTAGTATTATGGGAGGAGATTCAGGATACGGTGGGGGAGGAATGGACGGCATTATTAATGGAGGAATTAATGCAGTAATAGGAGGGGGAGGAGGAGATAGTTTTATGAGAAGAGATAAAGGAAACTTTTGGCCAGGTTTCTCAGGAAATATTAACGGAGGAAGTGGAGGAATGTGGAGTGGTGGTGGTGGAGGTAGTATTATGGGAGGAAATACAGGATACGGTGGGGGAGGAATGGAAGGTATTATTAATGGAGGAATTAATGGAGTATTAGGAGGGGGAGGTGGAGATAGTTTTATGGGAAGAGGTAAAGGAAACTTTTGGCCAGGTTTCTCAGGAAATATTAACGGAGGAAGTGGAGGAATGTGGAGTGGTGGTGGTGGAGGTAGTATTATGGGAGGAAATACAGGATACGGTGGGGTAGGAATGGACGGCACTATTAATGGAGGAATTAATGCAGTCATAGGAGGGGGAGGGGGAGATAGTTTTATGAGAAGAGGTAAAGGAAACTTTTGGCCAGGTTCCTCTGGAAATATAAACGGCGGAAGTGGAGGAATATGGAGTGGTGGCGGTGGAGGTAGTATAATGGGAGGAGATACAGGATACGGTGGGGAAGGAATGGAAGGTACTATTAATGGAGGAATTAATGGAGTATTAGGAGGGGGAGGTGGAGATAGTTTTATGGGAAGAGGTAACGAAAACTTTTGGCCAGGTTTCTCAGGAAATATTAACGGAGGAAGTTTTTATTATAAATGAAGTACTGCGAAAATATAGGTAACGACTGAACTTTTAATTGAAAAACAATTTTTACAATAGAAACATCATGTTATGTGGCGCTACTGTTCACATTTTGTTGTTCATTCTAAGACCCCTACCTAATAAAATAAAAGATTCCTACATCTCTTACACTATATGCATGAAACTTCAGTATACACCCAAATATATTTATTTAACAAACAATGTATCTCTATTTGTTATCAAATAAACCAACATTCCTAAAATAAAATATTATTTATTATTTTACTTAAACCCTTACTTAGCAAATCTGCGGGCATCTCCATAGTAAAACCAGTACCGCACATCTAAATGCTTATATCTTTTATGGTGAATAAGATTGGCCGACAACTTAATGCTGACTGATGATCATTCAATTTTGGTTAAGTTTTCATTAGTTTATACAAATAACAAATTTCGCATGTACAAAGTCTTTTTATAATACTCTGAAATACCTGTGTACGCCTCGGTACTGGACAAAGCTACGGTAACCTGTTTCTTGATTTCTCAAAATATCGCACAATTTGACAGCATGACAAAGTATCCAGTATAGGATCTCCGATCAATTACATTGGTGGTCCAGTCTGCGTCTACTAAGCTTCTAGCCGACTATTACTAGCAGAACACTTTAAACAGAGATATGTTGACTTCCACTGCCGTGATATGCGCACTAACGTGTGTGCACAATGTACAAATGCCACTAAGGTAATGCGTACAAACTTTTGTGCATAACGCAAGGGACTTCATTGGTCGTTGATTGTTTATGATTATAGTCATGTTGCTTGTTTATAGTCAAGTTTATTGTTGCTAGTGCCAGAAAATGGCTATATCAATCAATTCGTCGAACTTTGCATGAATTAATTAAATTGAGTTGAATAGAAAATTCAGTCTCCGCGGACCGCCTTTGTCGAAAGATCGTCAAATCAAATTCGTGTTACCTTATTATTTAAAATAAGTATAAACTAAAATGCAAAAACTAGTAACCATAGAGATATTATAAAAGCGGTCCATGCTAGTAACTCACTGCTTGTCGGTGGCGTGGTCGGTATCGATGTTTGATTCGATTTCCGGTCGGGACAAACTTTGTGTGATGACACATACATTTGTGCCGAAGTCTGGGTATTTCCTATATATAATATGTATGTATTTACAAAAAAATGTATATAAGGATTTATATAAGTTTATTTAGTACTCACATCACAAGTTAAGCTTAGCTTAAAACTAATGTGCAAAAAATAATAATTTTTAAAACTTCTACTTTGTATAAAGGTCGTGAGTAATCTCTTATACGAATTACATGGATACCGTTCACTTTATCCAAATGTATTTTTGCTCGAATTTCATTTTACCAAACATTAACCATAGCGACCGCCTTAGTCTTCAGAACTGAACTATCCTAGTCGGATTTTGTTGAATCCGGATATTAACCATAGCGATTACCTTAGTCTTCTAACCTAATCTATGCAGGACGGATAGCTCAAAAAATTTTCTAGGTGCATAAAATAAATAACCACGAAAACTAAGGCAGACGCTACTCAACACCTTCCTCGAGAATCACTCTACCCATTGGTGAAAATCGCATCAAAATCTGTTGCGTAGTATTAAAGATCTAAGCATATAGGAACAGACAGACAACGGAAGGGACTTTGTTTTATACTTTGTTACGATTAAACAATACAGTACTATTCCCTATTCTGTGACAATACTACCTTTCCTAAAAATCATATTCCTTAGTGTCATAGTGAATATACTAAACAAAAGACTACGGTTTTAAAGAAATTATTTTACCAACAAAGCCGTATAAGGTGAGGATCCATAAGTGTAGGACGAGTAACTTGTCAAAGGTGCTGTGAATGCTGCCACATAACTAATCGTACGTCGCCACATAACATCACGTCGCCTCTCACATATCGATGTGAGAGGCGACGTGATGATGGAAGTGTCACTGCTGGTTCTGTGTAGCTCAACAAGGGTAAGTATGAGCTGTAATAAATATCTGGGCTTGGCGCCGAAGCAGCTGATGCAAGAAGATAATAGATCGCGATCTGAAAAAGAAAAGGTACATTAATATCGTATTAGTATTTTAAAAATGTAAAGAAAAATGCACGATTGTTTAATCATAAATAGAGGATAATACTATTACATGTTTTATTTTATGACAAAAGCGCTATTCCCCCAAGTATCATTGTAGAATGGAATACAAGTAAAGTACATACTGTAGGTATTTATTAATTTTGTAGTAATTTTCACAGTAAACTGCGACCGACCACGCCACTGAAGCGCGTGGTCGGTAGTGCATCGACTTTCGACTCCGGAGTCGGTTCGATTCCCGGGTCAAATTAAATATTTGTGTGGATCCACAAATGTTTTTTTTTGAGTTTGGATTTTTTCTATGTTTATTCTGTATGTATTTCGAAATATATGTGTTTATCAGTTGTCTAGATCCCATAGCACAAGCTTAATTATAGCTTAGTTTGGGTTAGATGACGTTGTGTGAGAAAATATATAATTTTTTTTTTAAACTTTGTACCATAACCATTATAATGTACTCACCATGGTTATTGATTGTTTATTTTACATATATACTAACTGTCCCGGCAAACTTCGTACCACCTTTTAAAACTTCCTTGAAGTTTTACGAATATTTCATTACCAAAATTAGCCAAATCGGTCCTGTCATTTTAACACAAATGTTTGATTCGACCCGGAAATCGAACTTGAGACTGGTCTCGCACGCCGATGCACTACTGACCACGCCACCAAAGCAGATAACAATTGTGATCGTATTATTAATAGATTTTGAGATTTTAAGTTTCAATATGATCTCTTAACTTCCCTGAGTCGAAAACAGTGAGCAAACCTTTCGACTGGTTCCCAAATTTAGGACGAAAGTGTATGTATTTTAATAGCAGCTGACGGGAAAGCTCATTGACAGAACTTTTCCAGGGCTGGATTAAGGAGTGCAAAAGCCGCTAAATCAGCTTTTTATTTTTTTCCAAAAACAGTACAAACAATTTCTTTTAAATTTACTTCAAATTTGAGTAGTTAAATGGGTCATCTATCATCAAGAATAAGCAATAAAATTCGAAATTTCCGATATGTTTTCTTTACACACAATTTTCTACTACCGTCCCACGAAGATCAATTTATTTTGTATTGTGCTTCTTTGTGGGCAAATGATTTTTTTTTGTTGTTTCTCTCTTTCTTTCTGTCATATCGTAATAAAATGTATTTGAAACGTCGGGTAATAAAGAGGTATGTATATATATACATACCTCTTTATTACCCGACGTTACGAGATATCTCAATAATCGCGTAAAAGACCCGTTAGTCTTAAGTTTAAAATGTATTTAGTTCCTGCAGCTCTAAATATATTAGTAGCGGTTAGAATTCGCTATCTTAATCGCATATTAGATCTCTAATGACGCTAATGTAAAGGTGGCAAATCAATTCATGCATAATTTATATCTAAACACAAATCAATGATATGCTTTTCATGAGTAAGATCAAAGAAATGCGTTTCTTATGGTGTGTGGTAAATTCCGCATTTAATTTGCTGTTATAGTATTTTTATAGTTTATCTACTCAATATTTTTTAATAATTATCTTTTTATGATATATTTTAATATTGTTTACACAGCGCTATCAATCCGAAAGTATACCCTGACAAAGAGCAAACCGTCAGCGTCGTGTTCATTATGAAAAGTTTTATTCTGGATGTCATTCGAACCCATAACCTCCGAATCCATTATTTGGCACTAGGGGCAGGCTAACTATTAGACCACACAGATTCTCGTTTTTTTAATAAATATACTCAAAACGTAATTATTGAAGTTCGATATTTATCTGTCAGTTTAGTATACCCTACAGGGCTACATGGAGCCTGATAACCTGCAACCTGATAATATGAAATTACGTGATAAGAAATTGTAAATCCCCTTTATGGCCGGTCTGAAACGACACATATAATGGTACTGGCATACCGAATACAGATGCAAGGAATTCAAAAGATTTCGCGATACAGTTCAGTTCTTAGATTAGGAAAAAAATAGTCTTACCAATTTAAACATCATGTAAACTTTTTAGTCTTCAGACACTTTGCTCTTACTGAACCAAATGATGAAGATTTGGCACGGAAACAATCTTTATAGTAAATTTGAAGGACAGAAAAAACAGCAATGCATTGAAAATATAGTATCTTCATTTATGTAAATATGCAACCGGACTATTGAATAATGATTTCACTCTAAGCATAATTGATGTCTGACAAGTAAATCTTTTTCAACAAAATATTGTCACATAAAACAAAACTTAGCTTAGAAGAGGTAAGTAGTACAAAACAATGTCCCAGTTATAAATAAAAGTATCTAATATTATAAAGGAAATAATTTCTTTATCCTACGATGGCTGACACCCTACGAAGGTTAAATCAATAAAAATTTACCTGACCGGTTTAGCATTAACTAATGTAACCATTTATGAGTTTAAATGAGGTAGGTCTTTAGTTCTTCATTGCAGGTATCACAAAGAAGCGATAACTGATTATTATAATTAATTGCACTACAAGACTTTTATGAGTACAAGGCTTTTATGAGTATGACATTTACGAATAAAATAAAAGTTTTAGATTGTTCTGTTGGTGCATTTGAGAATCGCCTAAGCTTATAATTTAACGGAGTATTTAATAACTAGAACAACAAAATGAGAGTAAGTATATCATTAGCTTAATAATACATCGTAAACTAGCACCTTGTATGTTAAACTGTAACTAATATTGTGTTGTATGTTAACTAGAACATATTATTGCCTATATAAAAATAATTTGTCTCGCCCTTCGTTACCATATCTGCGGTTGCCTACAACACAGTATGATCATAAAACAACCCATAGTAAAGGCATGCAATTTGGTAAGTTCTGTTTTGTAATATCACTATCGGTAGTTTAGTAGAATTCGTTTCATATACCTATTATTTTTTATTTCCAGTTTTTGATTGCTACCTTATATCTAACGGGTCTAGCTGATGCACTACCCACCAAAACACATATAGATAATGGGCCCAGTAATCTTCTTAATTCAGACTGTACAGTTGAAACTTTCGATAAAGTTGGTGACGTTAATTTAGAAAGTTCAGGACATGTATGTCATTCATCAAGCAATGAAAATAACGATAATGGAAACTGTGAATGTAAACCTATGGCTAAATACGAAATTGATTCAAAAAACTACCCTAACCTAGAGTCCGATGATTCCAGACGATTCACTCGTAATGGTAATGAACCACAGACAATAAATAGTAAAAACAAGTTTGGCAACGACATATTGAGAAAAGCTCCTCAGTATGGTAAAATACTATCATTTCAACCAGCTCGAACAGCTTCTTACAGCTCACCCAGCACAAAAGAGTACCAAAAAGTCAAAATAATGAAATATAGTCCCCGTCTTACACTCAGACAAAACAATAGGCAGGTAAACATCAACCCGGTAAACCAGTACGGAAACAATATAATACCAGGTAACTATAATTAATAGATAATAAGTTTAAGGCCTCTTCTTCATGGCAAGGTTTATACAACGTACGGTGTGTTTGCCGTGGTAGGTAGTATTTTTTCGGGAAAAGGAGGAGAACATTTCGAGTATAGGTTTTAGTTTATTACTTGCGGATGCCCGCGGCTTCGCTCGCTTGACAAATTGTATACACAAAAACCTTCCTCGAGAACCACTCTATTAATTGGTGAAAATGTGACAATATTTTGTTGAAAAAGATTTACTTGTCAGATATCAATTATGCTTAGAGTGAAAACATCAAAATCCGTTGCGTTGTTTTAAAGATCTAAGCATACATACGGTTGGAAGCGACTTTGTTTTATAATATGTAGTGATAGTGAAGTGATATTATTATCAAAAGCAAATATTTGTTCACTTTCTCTTAAAAAATGTGTATCTGAAGAAAAAGTAATATAAATAATAGTTTTGGACATTCACACACAACATTATCTAGCCCAAAATAATCTAATAAGTATAAGCTTGTGCTGAGGGATCTAGACAACTGGTAAACATAATTATAGACTTCTAAATACATACATATTACAAAGAAAAATCCCAAACTCCAAAACAAACATTTATTGTGTATTGTGGTTCACACAAACATTAAAAATTTGAGAGACGAAACGCCGGCGTCAAAAGCGGATGCACTGCCGATCACGTCGCCGAAGTAGTTTTACTGACCTTTTTCTTACAGGTAATTGGAAAGTTATTAAAAATATACCAACTAACAATATTCAAGCGGATCCCATGCAAGCTTGGACAAGGACCCAATATGTCACAAATGTAGCGAAATTACCAAAACACATAAAATCAACTTATAATGTACACGCAGGTAATTCTAAAAATACTTCGCTTTATTGCCGACAGGCAATACTCGTAATAGGCTGGAAGCCAGCGGGCAGCGGGCAGCGGGCCCCGCGTCGCGTGCGACGGGACACGCGTCGTGTGTACGCGCGACGGAGCACGCGAGCGGGTCTGTTTCTACAAAATCACTGAGCACCGCTCCGTTATCCGTCCGTGTCGCACGCGCCGTGCTGGTACAGCCTTTGAAATAAGTTGGTTACAAATTCTCCACACAACAGTCTAGACGTGACATATGGGTTGATTGGCTGAAGCCTTTGTTCACTTCGTCGTCTTTTGGTTAAGTAATATATCAATAAATAATCCATTTCGACTATACACCCGCGCGATCAAAATTATACTAGCGTCGCTGCGTTAAGCGGGTGCCCGTCGCGTGGACCAGCGCCGGGCAGGCGGGCGCACGGCGCGGATATCCGCGTCGGGCACCCGCGTCGGGCACCCGCGACGGGCACCCGCTTAACGCAGCGAAGGGCCTAAAGGCTCTGATATTCAAAGAGTGAAGTTACCAGCGTCTGCCGCGTTACCTCACACCGAAAAACAGGTTTAAATGTTATGTCCTGCTAGATTCCAATGATATTTATATCTTTTTCTTTGGTATTGTATGAGTTATGTAACTTTTTTACAGATTACAACTTCGATACGGGACTCAAAATTGGGGAAACGAACAATGGTTATCCATCCATTCAAACTTCCATAGGAAGTCCGGCTCAATACTGGAAAATTAATAAATACACCTCTAATTTACCAGGTCTAAACTTTAATACGGAGGCTAAGTATTCTATATATATCCCAATGCTATCAAAGTAGAAATTAATTAGTAACTTATAAACTTATATATGACTATGGATTTCTCCAAATCTGTTTATTTTATGGCAACGTTAGGTGTTTCATAATTATATTATCTTAGACACTTTAGCTATACTGAATGGCGATATAATATTAGAATAAGCAAATAAGAATAGCCGTTAATTAATAAATATGACACCCATACAATTACAACTGACACAAAAATATAAGTAACACTAGTTCCATGGGACAACTTGGACATGAGAAAGAGGTAGTGCGATTTGTCGTACTGGGACAAAGTCAATGGGATAAGTGGGATACACCCGATCAAATGAGCTATGTTTAATATTATCAAAGAAACGAACATACCTACCTACATTTTGTCTCTATAATTCTTTTGATTTGTGTATAATTAAAATAAAAACACATAAAATTGATCAACAATACTTTACTAAAATTTTTTATATGTAACAATGTTGGTATAGGTCTTATTCCAGGAACACCTAGTTTTAACCAAGACAATACAATAGTCTTAGACAAAGGCTATAATAATGGTATGGCAATGGGTTGGAAAGTTATTGAACAGAACACTAATTTGCCCAGTTTGCCAGGATTAAATGGCGAGATACAAATCAATGAGAACCTAAATGTCCCTACAGTAGAAGGTAATTTAATAATTTATTTACTTTGTTACAATTTTTGCGCTATCTCACTGGAGACCATGCTACGAGCCATGGTCTTCAGCGATAGCCAGTGGAACGCGGCCGTTATGCTCGTGAAGGAGTCGGCCGGTAGAGTTCCGAAGTGTGCGAAGTGGGCGCTACACACGTGACTACGCGCAGGACTATTGACCTCCATAATCGGGGCCTGAGGACGATGGATTAGCAACCCACCGTCCTTACAGAAGCAGACTAGAAGGGCTGCCTTCACTCACCGACGCGGGATAAAACCCGAACACAAAGATGCGGGGAAACACACGGCCCCCACGCAGTGGCCACACAGGTGGCCAAGGTCTGCCGGTCCCCCCTGGAAATTCTTTCCGTGCTTACCGCAGGCGCTTGGCATAGGACGTAGGTGGGGCCGTGGCCCTAATTAGTAACTTATAAACTTATATATGACTATGGATTTCTCCAAATCTGTTTATTTTATGGCAACGTTAGGTGTTTCATAATTATATTATCTTAGACACTTTAACTATACTGAATGGCGATATAATATTAGAATAAGCAAATAAGAATAGCCGTTAATTAATAAATATGACACCCATACAATTACAACTGACACAAAAATATAAGTAACACTAGTTCCATGGGACAACTTGGACATGAGAAAGAGGCAGTGCGATTTGTCGTACTGGGACAAAGTCAATGGGATAAGTGGGATACACCCGATCAAATGAGCTATGTTTAATATTATCAAAGAAACGAACATACCTACCTACATTTTGTCTCTATAATTCTTTTGATTTGTGTATAATTAAAATAAAAACACATAAAATTGATCAACAATACTTTACTAAAATCTTTTAAATATAACAATGTTGGTATAGGTCTTATTCCAGGAACACCTAGTTTTAACCAAGACAATACAATAGTCTTAGACAAAGGCTATAATAATGGTATGGCAATGGGTTGGAAAGTTATTGAACAGAACACTAATTTGCCCAGTTTGCCAGGATTAAATGGCGAGATACAAATCAATGAGAACCTAAATGTCCCTACAGTAGAAGGTAATTTAATAATTTATTTACTGTGTTACAATTTTTGCGCTATCTCACTGGAGACCATGCTACGAGCCATGGTCTTCAGCGACAGCCAGTGGAACGCGGCCGTTATGCTCGTGAAGGGGTCGGCCGGTAGAGTTCCGAAGTGTGCGAAGTGGGCGCTGCACACGTGACTATGCGCAGGACTATTGACCTCCATAATCGGGGCCTGAGGACGATGGATTAGCAACTCACCGTCCTTACAGAAGCAGACTAGAAGGGCTGCCTTCACTCACCGACGCGGGATAAAACCCGAACACAAAGATGCGGGGTAACACACGGCCCCCACGCAGTGGCCACACAGGTGGCCAAGGTCCGCCGGTCCCCCCTGGAAATTCTTTCCGTGCTTACCGCAGGCGCTTGGTATAGGACGTAGGTGGGGCCGTGGCCCTAATTAGTAACTTATAAACTTATATATGACTATGGATTTCTCCAAATCTGTTTATTTTATGGCAACGTTAGGTGTTTCATAATTATATTATCTTAGACACTTTAACTATACTGAATGGCGATATAATATTAGAATAAGCAAATAAGAATAGCCGTTAATTAAAAAAATATGACACCCATACAATTACAACTGACACAAAAATATAAGTAACACTAGTTCCATGGGACAACTTGGACATGAGAAAGAGGCAGTGCGATTTGTCGTACTGGGACAAAGTCAATGGGATAAGTGGGATACACCCGATCAAATGAGCTATGTTTAATATTATCAAAGAAACGAACATACCTACCTACATTTTGTCTCTATAATTCTTTTGATTTGTGTATAATTAAAATAAAAACACATAAAATTGATCAACAATACTTTACTAAAATTTTTTATATGTAACAATGTTGGTATAGGTCTTATTCCAGGGACACCTAGTTTTAACCAAGACAATACAATAGTCTTAGACAAAGGCTATAATAATGGTATGGCAATTGGTTGGAAAGTTATTGAACAGAACACTAATTTGCCCAGTTTGCCAGGATTAAATGGCGAGATACAAATCAATGAGAACCTAAATGTCCCTACAGTAGAAGGTAATTTAATAATTTATTTATTGTATTACAATTTTTGCGCTATCTCACTGGAGACCATGCTACGAGCCATGGTCTTCAGCGATAGCCAGTGGAACGCGGCCGTTATGCTCGTGAAGGAGTCGGCCGGTAGAGTTCCGAAGTGTGAGGCGTGGGTGCCGCACACGTGACTACGCGCAGGACTATTAACCTCCATAATCGGGGCCTGAGGACGATGGATTAGCAACCCACCGTCCTTACAGAAGCAGACTAGAAGGGCTGCCTTCACTCACCGACGCGGGATAAAACCCGAACACAAAGATGCGGGGTAACACACGGCCCCCACGCAGTGGCCACACAGGTGGCCAAGGTCCGCCGGCCCCCCCTGCAAATTCTTTCAGTGCTTACCGGAGGCGCTTGGCATAAGACGTAGGTGGGGCCGCGGCCCAGGGCCGCGGATTTAAAAAAATTAGGAGCTGTGAAAACATCAATTTGAGATTTTAAGTTTCCCATAACCAGAGGTCATGTTTTTACACGTTCAAAATTCATACACTTATAGAAGTGATAGTAAAAATATCTTGTGATTGGCAAATAGATAATAAAGTAGGTATAATTTGCATTAGAGTACCACCTTGGAAAGATTAAGTGACAGATATCGACACACATTGTTTTATTTTTTTGAACAAATTTTTATGAGGAAGAAGACAGAAATGCTGCAGCATCTGCTGGTTGGTTGGTTTGTTGGTTATAAAGGCAAATTTTAATTATGTTTTTCAGAATTTGAGTTGGACGTAAAACAAGTTCACATAGCACCAGGCGAAAGTACTATTCCCATAGTTAGCAATTATGCTAACAAGGGATGGACGACGGGGTACAAAGTACCTGCTTGGAGTGCATCGCAACGTTGGCAAATTAATGGATATCCCAATTTACCGACTAACGGTGCAATCAACCCAAATCAGGAGTTTGGTATTACACCTCAAGGTGCGTAATAATTTTGTAAGCTTTACTCACTTCGCGGTATAAAATAATATCCTGTGACGAATATGAGTATTATAAAGGATAAGTGATTCATAACAGCAATAATAAAATAGCAAATAAATATATTAGACATTCTCACACAACACCCAAACTCCAAAACAAACATCGAGTCCTTTACTGCCACCGAAGCAGTACAGGACTCGTAGTCTTTTCTCGACCTTGACCAACAAAGTAACTGGCAAAATGTGAGCGTAGTGACATCCCCCCGTTTTTATTAACTCCGCGGCCCAAGTGACAGGATACCCCTACGCCCATTGCTGGGAGCCTCAGGTGCGCACTCGTAAGTATTCCTAGTTTCGGTGACGGTAGTGATCTCCCCCACCTCTTAAATATTTAGATAGAAATTATAAATTACAAAACTGAAATATCGTCAGCTGGACTCGAACCCACGGCCTTTTCCTAACAAGGGGAATGCTCTGACCACTGAGCTAGGATGACCAATACCGATATCATTCAATCTTTGCATCTCTATAATTTCTAGTTTGCTCTATTAAGATTAGCGTTGGGAAAGCTAAGGATACTTTCTGGTAATTTAATGTACGAATAACGGAATCACTCACTTAAAAATCACAATTACAGATTCAAAATTTTTTTTTTAAATGTACGACTTAATGATAGTTTATTTATTATAACATCACAATTTATGTAGATCATTTTACAGGTTATGGTGTTGATATAGCGCAAGTTAATAAAATACATGGAGGTAATATAGTAACTACCGATATTAACTATGGTAACGAAATGGTGTCAACAGGGAATTACAATGTACCCAGCGGTACAGGTAATTATGAAATGTTTTAGGAATTAGCAATTTCCCAAGAAAAAGTACTATCAGCCAAATTGATTCATGACCCACAGTGTCAGAAAAATTATAACAAGCTCGTTGCCACGGAAACCTGTCTTCATGTGAATTTCAACCTTGTTGTATTTAGGGAAGCGGCAAATCCCCGAAAAAGTGCTTAGAAATTAAAATGACTGACCAATCAGTGAAAATGTGATTTCCCCAATACAAATTTGTACTTTTTGTAAACCTTGGACCAAATGGCGTCGATTGGTAAGAAAACAAAATCTGTGCCGGTGGGTTATTAATGTTATAAACATATCAATTTGTAAACTGATAAAAAGTTGGTTTTTATATTGGAAAATGATTTCTAAGGGTAAAACGGGCAGACTAGAACACTTTTTACTTTGTAATTTTTTCGAAAAAATGCGTTTTAAAGAAGTTACAACCATTTTAAAGCGCAAAAATGGTCGCATTCAACATTTTTTATCTCGCCGAGTTTTGATAGAATTCAAAAAAATACTTATCAGAATACTTATCAGATCATAAGCTTAAAAAAAATATTTTTTTTATTATTGGAAATCATTGAAAAAATATCTAAGAACTTTTTTGCTTTTACTGATCTGATTTCTCACTGCCTCCGGATTGTGGAACGCTAAAAAAACGCTATGTGTATAAATAGATTTTACGATGTGAAGACTTTTTTGAATTCGATCAAAACTCGGCGAGATAAAAAATGTTGAATGTGACCATTTTTGCGTTTTAAAATGATTGTAACTTCTTTAAAACGCATTTTTTCGTAAAAATCACCACGTAAAAAGTGTTCTATTTTGCCCGTTTTACCCTTAGAAATCATTTTCCAATATAAAAACCAACTTTTTATCAGTTTAGAAATAGATAATTATGTTTATAACAATTAATAGCCCACCGGTACAGATTTTGTTTTCTTACTAATCGACGCCTTTTGGTCCAAGGTTTACAAAAAGTACAAATTTGTATTGCGGAAATCACATTTTCACTGATTGGTCAGTCATTTTAGTTTTTCAGTGGGTTCGCCGCTTGCCTAATTTAGGCGGATTGTCAAAATGAGCTTATCGTGGGTCATGAATCAATTGATTCGACTGTACTACCATCCTATGCCGGTCAATTTATTTAATATGCTACAGGTAACCCCGTCCAGAAACCATATCCAAATCTGCCTAATGTTGCTCAAGAAATTATAATAGTCGATGATGGTAGCTCAGGTACAGAACAGGTGGCACCGAAGGTAATCGAACCGGGCTTTATAACGCCCATCGTACCAGAATCAAGTAATAGTGGAAATATTATAGCCATTCAACCCAGCAATCCCGATGTACCAGGTAATTTAATAATGATAATTAGCAAATATATAGTACAGGGTAGTAATACTACCAGTTAAAGATAAAACTTCGTCTTTTTTATATATACTAGCTGATGCCCACGACGTCACTTGCGTGAAATAGTTTTCCTAGTTACCAATTCCCACGGGAACAGGTTACTAGAATAAAAATAACCCTTGTCCTTTCTCCGGCTCTAGACCATCTCTGTATCATATTTCAATAAAAAAGTATGTAGTTTAGGTGTGAAAGGGTGACAGACGGATAGATAAGTTACTTTTGCATTTATAATAATACTCTCGGACACCATAATACACCCGCAGACTTGAGAACTCAGGGGGAGGGCACGCTATCTCTCCCTTTCGCGAGCATAACCTGCTTGCAGAAGGACACGGTCACGTTCCACCATGGCTCAAAACATGATCTTCAGACAAAATTGTCTGATCTAATCGGAGACTTGGGATTACGCTCGCTTCGCTATACTATATCTATTGATCTAATTGTATGATGACACTTACAGTTTTGCTCAAAAACAAATCAAACTCATTTTTGACACCTCTAACCTTGTCATTTTTTTCTAGGTCAGACGGGCTTTTTAGCATTCTCATTTATAACGGTGTTTCAAAATTTTGTAGCTACTTTATTTCTAATTCGATTAGACAATGTTAATTCTAGAGAATTAGTAGGTAGTGGTTGAAACTTATCAGACGGTTACTATAATGCTCGTTTTTTGTAATAATGTGTTACAGGTAATATCATCAATATAGAACCAGCTTATAATCCACAAGGAATTGTAATAGACGGTGATGGTGGCTCGGGCTCAGAATCGATGGTAAAGGAGGTAGTCGAACCGAGCTCTACTATTCTCATCTTACCAGAATCGAGTAATGGTGGAAATATAGCCACATTAGAACCCAGCAATACTGGTGTACCGGGTAATTTAATAATGATTAATAGTAACATATTACAGGCTAGGTACTGCAAGATAAAGAAAAAAGTGCGCTTCATTCCTTGTAGAAAAATGGGCCGCAAATTTGCACTCAAAGCCCTTGCGAGTATCCCATTGCAGTGATTACTCCTACGCCTTATCCTGTAACTTAACAAAGGCGAAGGACATACACTGTGGTCTTAGTGGGTAGATCGGTCCCAACTTATGAATTTGAGAATTTCGTATTTTCGCAGGTTCACCACTATTTTTGGAGCAAATATATTTATTATTATTATGGCCTGACTATGTTATTTATAGAGAAACAGGCAGTTATTGAACTAGCCGATTACGTTTTGGTTTGTTTTTAGGTACATCAAAAGGAAAAAACGGAAATCTTTTAGGATAGCTATCAACGTAATATATGATCGATATGGATAGCATTTGTTGTCCGTCCGTCCGTCTGTCTGTCAAGACCCCTTTTCTCAGGAACGAGTGGAGGTCAAGTTGAAATTCATATCAAATACTCAGCTCAACTGTCTCTTAGAGCTCAAAAAAATAAACTTCTTAGCTATTGCACTCAAAAGATACAGTCGTTCATGCTGCAAATCTTCGAGACTTGCAAGGGAATAGAAACCTACAGGGCACTTCCCCTAAACTAAGAATCTTCAAATTTGGTACGAAGCAATGTATTTTAGAACAGATAAAGGAAATAGTGCAAAAAGCATAAATTTTTACGGTTTGTACGGAATCTTTGGTGCGCGATTCCAACTCGCACTTGCCTGGTTTATTTAGTAAGTTACATGTTACAGGTCAGATCATCCAAATACCAGATCAAAATGCACAGAATTATGGTGGAGGCACAACAATTACTACAGACGGTGACTATGGTACAGGATTTGTAGTGACAAAGGTAGTCGAACCGATCTCTAATATCCATGTCTTACCAGAATTAAATAATAATGGAAATATGGCAGTATCCACTGTACAACCCAGCAATTCTAATGGAAACGGTAATTTGAATACCAACACATTAAATGTAAATACTGCAAAAAATAAAGTAAATGATCTTCGTGTTTATTAGCCATTTTGACCATTGCTTAGTATTCATTATCGAAAGATAACCATACTGTTGAAACCACTTCAGCACTGGATAGGGGTATTAATTTAAAACCTACAAACGCCGTTAGCTATTGCGAAACAGGCATAGTTTTGTTTATGGTAGGTTTTTGAACAACATGTTACAGGTTATATCATCAGTAAAGAACCAGCTTATATGCCCTATGAGCCCAATACTGGTGAAGAAGCTTTAATAGCTGGAGACGGTAACGGTGGCACAGAATTGTTGGTAACGCAGATAGTCGAACCGAACTCTAATATCCCCGACTTACCAGAATATAATAGTGGTGATGTACAAGCCACCATTTCTGGTATTGAAGGTAATTTAATTAGAAACATAGTAAAGGCTAGTATTAGGATTTATACATAAAGATGATGAAAAATTATAACTGGGTAGCTATAAGCTAGTAGCTAGTATCATGTCTAGTGTTTTTTAAGTCGGCGGCTTTATGCTGTGGCCATTGCCGAGCGCCCTAGGTATGCACTCTGAAGTATACCTTGTGGCGATGGCGCCAGTGGTCGTATACACATTATGTAACTGTAACTGTAACTTTATATGGTTTGTAGGTGCTGGCTACAGTGGAACAGCATGGCCAGTAATGTATGGTAATAATGGTTTAAACGTAAATTTTGATTCAAACATAAAATCTATACTACAAGGTGGAATGTCGCCAAATATTTACGGCAGTCAAGGATTAAATGCAGCCATAGGGTCAAACAGTATTATTGACTTATTCAAACTTGCTGGCGTATTCTCTGGAAGCGCTACACCATCTGGATCTACATGCTCATGTGGTGATGTTAATTTAAATGGTGGATCTGGCACATGTGGTAATTCCGGGTTATATAACAATATGGCAATAAGTGGAAATGCGGGTTTATACCGCATTGCTAAGTTATTTGGAGGTGCTGGCGTCTACGGAATTCCCGGATTACAGAATATTGGTCCCTTTGAGCAACCGTGTATTAATAAAAGTATAGCTGCTATTCGTCAAAAAATGTATATCAAAGTTCTACAAAATTTATATGGTAAATTAAAAAGGGAGCACGCAATGAGACAATTGAGATCCCTGTTAAGAAGCAGGTCGTTGATTAAGTGAAGTTTATTAAATACCATTGACAACATCTATAACTTACATTCAGAAATATTTTAAATTTAATTGAGGTCCAAAAATATATTGATATATTGATCATCTCAAAAAAGTTGTGGCATACTTTCATCATGGCAACAGTTTTTAAGGTGCACCATTATAATTTAATCAGAAATGAGAGTAGTTTGAAATTTTGAAGTAAATATTGTGTAGAAAAAATAACGGTGGGAGAAGTAATGTCACATTACAACTTTATTACTCAAGTAAAAATTGGAATTGTATGACGAAAGAAAATATATCCTAATTAATAGGTACCTACATAATGTTTTGTTATTACGTTTTATATCATAAAATTGTATTTACTTGAATTAAAATTATTTTTATATGTATTTGTCATTAGTATTTTTTTCTTAAATCGTCGCAATTTCCATTAATTATATCTTTAATTGGCTTATTTGTTCTTCAACCACCTTTATGAAGCCAAGCTTCAGATCGCGAAGAATACGTTGGAGGTGTTATTGAATGTGTGGTGAATAATATAATCATGGAGTAACCTTCGTAGTCTACAGGGTGTCCCAAGACCGTGCCACATCGAGGGAAAGTAGGTATAGACAATGTTATTGAATGGAGACATTATTTTTTTTAAACGTACATAGATTTTCGAAAAAGGACCTGTATGAACCGGGAAGCGAACCACCCAAATGGTAAAAAAACACTTCCAACAAACGCTCAGCTGAGTATAATGAGTGGGTACATGTATATGTAGAACGGTCCGAAAGGAAATAATGAAATTCAGTGGTCTCTTGACTGTCTTATTTTTGATGGAGCGATAGACACGAGCGAAGCTTCTACAATGTAAGACTGAATAATGTTACTTTCGCCCGTGTGTCTGTTTGTGTGTTCTGGGCGACCACATTTTTAATCCGATCTCAACGATATTTGGCACAAAGTGTTCCTTAATTTAAAACATGATTTTATTACGGTGAGGTTTTTTTTGGCGGGATTGCGGGGGAGTCCAAATAATTTGTTTTTATGTTCGCGACACACTATATATATTTAAAAAATAGGCAGCCAAAAATAAGCTTGGCCTGCACAGAGGTTAAGTACAGAATCTTTATTGATTTTCTGATAAAATACAGGGCTTTCCAATACCAAGCCAAAGTGGACGGTAGGTCAGTATCTTCAATATTGTGAATGGACAATTTTACTGAAAGGTCATTTAATTTTGATCTTACTTTAAACAATTTTAGATTAAGATACTGTTGTTTCATCATGATGGCCCAACACACAATGACCAAACATCTGATAATTATATTTGTGCGTATAGGAAAATTCCGGACGGCCGGTCAGTAAACTTTCGTGTAAGGCACAAATATCCCAATTGTATTTTGTTTACAATTTTGAAAAAGTCTGTAAGTATCTGCTTACCCTACCTAGTGTCATCTAATCTACCCATTTTAATAGAATGGTAATAAAATACCTGTTACTTATGTTACGTCTTTTATCATTTATTCCCAAGTAACTTGGTTTCCTCTATAAAAGGTTAGGCATGCAAACTTAAATACTACTACGTAAAAACGCCTGAACAGGTGGCCTACCACATAGAGCAACGATTTGCTGCGTTCGACCCGCGAATTGGTACAGCGATGATTTTAGACAATATTACCTATCTTTATTAGTTTTACTTATACGAGTACTCTATAAGTTAGTAAGGTTTTGAGATATTGGTTTTCCTATTATCCCTGAGCGACGAGGGTCGAAGAAAGTGATTTCTGGAAAATGTATGTAGGTATGTATGTACGGAAACCTACAGTTATAGACTTTATGTTGTCCCCGGGAATGTAATCGGAGGCAACCGGCAGGCTTGCTTGGGGTCAACAAAATTACTGGCAAAGCGAACAATCTAAAAAATTTTTCGTGATGGTAGATATAATGAACTTTGAACAAAAACTTTACCCAAGTAGCAAAATACCGTTGTAACTTATAAATCACAAAAACTGAAATGGCACGACTGTACCTTTCTGTAAGAAGAGAAATGCTCTGAACACTAAGCTACGACGACCAATAGGTACCGACATCATCCAACCTTTGCTTCATATTATAATTTCTAGATAGTGTTGTTTATGTTTATTAGCATCGTAACAACTTTTATTATAGTAACTAGATGTTGCCTGCAGCTCCGCTTGCGTGTTATAGTTTCCTTGATCACCAGTTACTGATTTATTATGTATAGCTGTTGCCCGCAGCTCCGCCTACGTGTTACTTTAGATCGACATTTCTTTTTATTTATGAACCGATTTAAATAAAACAAACCTTAAATGTTAAGTTGAATAAACCACAACGCTTTACTAAAAACCACATTCAAATCGGTTAAGCTGTTTCTGAGATTAGCGTGTTGAAACATTCAGACAAACAGACACACAGACAAATAGACAAAAATTCTAAAAACCATTGTTTTGGGTACTATTGCGTTCATATACATAGAGATGACACACTAAACAAACGCGGGCCCGCTTTGTTCAGTGTGTCATCCCTCATATAACTACATTATTTACTAACCTAGACGCGCTGCTACCGCACTGCAACTGCTTTTGGTTTGCCAAGCCTTAAGTCTGGTTATTTAGAGGGAAACATCTTCTTGAGGCTCGGTGGAGCGACGATATAGGTAGGTACTTACCTATATGGGATAGCATGTTTTAGCTAGCTGTAAGTGGCCCAGTATCGGGTAAAGTGACGCGTCATCGCCTTTTATCCAGCAGCGGATTGCAGTAGGCTGATGATGATAATGACCACAAATAAAATACTTTTATACAAACTTTGTGAGTCGCTGTGTTAAAAGGAATGTGTAAGCATAAGTTATTTGTATATCTTAAACTAACAAGTTGTTTGGTGACCGTGATAAATGCGGTACGATATATTTGACTGTGTTATTTTTCCCGCGCCTATATATAGTTGTACGATCTGAGGTCCTCACGACTGGTAATGCTAAAGCTCAGCAGGTGTATCATAATGGTAACACATAAATTGGTAAGTTTCAAATAGTTGAGCTTTTTATAAAACTTAATCGTAGATTGCGGCTCCTCCGGCGTATAGTTTAGTTTCTGTTGGAACTTGTTCGATATTTAAATACTTATTGTGCTATTTGGAACAGAGACGAATCCAGCAAATTACATACATACATATAATTAAGCATGTTTCTCTGAAAGAGTATTCTTAGGTAGGTATATTCAATGTCCACTTTCAGACATTTGGTCTGTTGGTCCCACGTAGTAGGGGGCCTTATCCACTGATCGGCAAGTGCATTAATTGCAGATGAGGTTAGGTGGGGCCTACATCTGTACACCTCAACAAATTAGAGGTAGCTAGAGTTTTGAGCTATAAATGATGTAACCAATGAACTAGTCTGAAAAATACGAGTACGTTTAATATTTTATTACAGTTGTTAAATTTATTTATTCTTTCAGCTATGTATAGTTGCTGTATTTTCATTATACTGCGCTGGAGCAGTACCAGTTACTGGAGAAATCAATCAAGGTAATTTTGATAGTCCAAAACATTACCTATTAATGAGCGACTGTGGATGATATTAAAAGATATAAATATTTTGTTTTATCTATCTGTTTATCTATAAATCCTCAAAACTGAACTAAACTGTTTTTTTTTCGATGTAGATAATCATAAATAGACTAGACTCACTTTGGGGTAACAATAAGGATTTGGTTCAATAAAATCACATTCCTGGAAATGAAGTTATCGTCATGTAAAGTTATATAGTTATAGTTTTAGTAATAGCGGTTGTCCGCGGCTTCGTCCACCAAGTGAAAGTGCAGTCTCAAAGAAAAACTTTTATTAAATAAAATAAGCGGAACGGATTTTTATAGTAACAGATCGTAAAGGTGCTTACCAAATCGTTGTTTTGTTGATTGGCTGATGCACCAATGGCAGAGCTAGTGAAAGTAACACAAGTTAGGAACCCACTCTTAACAGAAGTTAGGAACCCACTCCTAACCTCTGTTAGGAGTGGGTTCGCGTCAGTACTGTGACTGGTGTAATGTGTTTCGACATTGTTAGGTAAACTCATACAGCAAGACTGCAAAACCTATCGCGTGATTAGTACCTATGCTTAGCGTCACCGGCAAGTTACATGTATGTAAGGATTTCGATTACTAGAGTGACGAATAACACTGACACACATGGACGTGTCTATTGGGTCGGGCAGAATAAGCATGAAAGTAAAATAAAAGTTCAGGCATGTAGGAAGAATGGATGAAAGGAGATTGTCGGAACAGATAAGGTAAAAGCGAGATAGCTGCCGCACATTTCATAATAGCTCTTTTTAAAAAAAATACTTACTAAGAAAAATTCGATGTATATATCGAAATATAGGTCTTTGATCTTTCGTTGTAGCTAATTATTGTGGTAATAAATTAATTTAGTTTCAAGTAAATCCTGTTTTATTCGACCTCTCAAAAAGGTTGCTACTATGCCGATTGTAGTTTAAAGTTAAAAATGCTGCGGAGGTATTTGCCTCGTATAAGGTTAAACTTTTTTTTAAATAAGTTTAAAGTAATTAAAAATACTCAAAATTTATTATGTACTTATTACAATATTAATAAAAAAAATTTTTGAAAAAATACAAGAAAGAAAACTAAAATTCGAAATTGCATTTACGCTAAAGTAAATACATTATTACTATTAATTAAATACTAAAATTACATCTAAAATCTACACTATATACAGGCGTCAAAGAACTCCTTCGCTTCGTCACCAACTGGCAATGTCCCCAGAAGGCTGGCAGCATTGCCACTTTGTATGGCAATGCTTATCCGTTGAGCTAAAAAGTAACCAGCCTTCTTTCTGGTCTTGAGAAGCGTTGATCATAAGTTTCGAGATGGTTTTAATGAATTTAGTTAGTTTATACATGTAGTTTTTTTATGTAATTTTTTTTACTAAAACTGCAATTAATACTTAAATAAAATATTAAATACAATTGACTCACAAGTATAATTTTGACGCCTGTTAAAGCTTCAACGCAGAAGATTTTCACTCACACGGACAATACGCGTGTGCATACTTTAACGGCTTCACTTTCAGCTAACACCACCAATATATCTAACATAGCGTATTCGCAACCGCGGCATGTATCCCCCTGCAACATCTAAATATCAGGCTTTTATCCTTTTACATAAGGCGGTCGACCGGGCGTGGATGGGCAGGTTGGTAAGGGTTGACCTTTGACTAAACTTTGACCAAATCTGAGATGTTCTGACAGAAGGCCAGGTTAAGTTTACCTGTATATAATTATAAGCATGCATGAAAATAGTTATGGAAGTGGAAGAAGCGAAATAAGTATGTCAGGATTGTAGTAAGTGGAATTCCATAGTCTCTGCCTACCCCAATGGGTAAGAGGCATGAAAGTATGTTTATACCTATGTATGTTGAAACGAAAAACCAACGATAGAAGTCGACGATGGCGCCTGACGGTGCCTGGCCGTCAGGTCAAATCAATCCGTGTTAGGAAATATGGGATAGGAATTGAAATTAATAGTTTTTTGTTTTGATTCAGGAGGTATTGATCTTCAAGAAGCATATTATGACCAACCAATTAAATATGGACGATCGCTTAATACCAGAGTACTTGAATATCCATGGGAACCACCTGGACCACATCGAAGATTGTTTGGAATACACGCTGGAATAGGTTTGAATCGTGGTTTCGGATGTAGTCCATATGGTTGCGATGCTGGTCGGGGTATAGGAGGAGGCATCGGTATAGGTTTCTTTGGAAGACGAAGAAGAGGAAGAGGCTTGTATGCGGAAGGTGAAGCAGGTATTCATGCAGGAGCAGGACTGTGTCGAGGTGGCATAAATGTAGGAGCTAATATCCAAGCAGGAGCTGGAGTTCAACCTTGTAGTGCTTGCTTGTACGGAAGATCTGGCGCCCGATGTGGATTAGACTTTTCTGAACACTTTAATATTCATAAAGATTTTAATATAGGAACTGAATTCCAAGAGGCAAGTGAATTTCAAGGCAGTGCAGGGATATTTCGTGGAAGGGGTGCCCAAGGAGGAGCATGTATCAATGGTGGAGGATGTGCTCAAGGAGGAGCAGGTATCCACGGAGGAGCAGGTACCCACGGAGGAATAGGTATCAATGGAGTAGCAGGTATCCATGGAGGAGCAGGTATTCATGGAGGAGAAGGTATCCATGGAGGAATAGGCGTCCATGGAGGAGCAGGTATCCATGGAGGAGCAGGTATCCATGGAGGAGCAGGCATCCATGGAGGAGCCGGTATCCATGGAGGAGCAGGTATCCATGGAGGAGCAGGTTTTCTTGGAAGACCAGGTATCCATGGAGGAATAGGTATCAATGGAGGAGCAGGTATCCATGGAGGAGTAGGTATCCATGGAGGAGCAGGTTTCCTTGGAAGACCAGGTATCCATGGAGGAGTTGGTATAAATGGAGGAGCAGGTATCCATGGGGGAGCAGGTATCCATGGAGGAGCAGGTATCCATGGTGGAGGGAGTATCCAAGGTGGAGCAGAAATGTATGGTGGAGGGGGTTTCCATGGAGGAGCAGGAATATATGGTGGAGGGGGTATCCACAGAGGAGGTGGCTTCAACATGGGAGCTAAAACCCAAGAAGGAGCTGAAATTCAAGGAGGGTTTAGTGGAGCTAGTTTTAAAGCATCTGAAAGTTTCAGTGGAGGAGCTAGCTTTAAAGAAAGTGCTGAGTTTGAAACAGATGTGGATGTTAAAGGAGGTATAAGTTTTGGTAGGACTAGTAAAAGGGGTAACTTTACAGGAGGACCTGGAGTTCAACGAGCAGGAACTAAAAGTAACTTCAGGACTGTGAATTCTAAAAATCTCATGAATGACCTTACAACTTCTGAAGATATAGATGAATCCAGCCAAAGTAGTGAAGAACACATTAACACTAGACGAAAAGAATATAGATTGTTCGTTCCAAGATCTTAGTTACTCAATAAGTAGAAAAGGGTATAATCATTATAGTGACGAATTCCATCAAGGATTGGATCAGTAGTTTAATAACGAATGCCATTAAAGTCAAATTTCTTTGATAATATAGTTGCATCGATACTTTTATTATGCTGTATTTAACCTGTAATTAGTATTTAATCCTTTTCTAACCCAGTTATAATCCTCATTACATAATTTGAGAAGGGGAAGTCTAAATTAATGCCCAGTTTGATTTAATTTCAACATTTGGAACTTTAACTCTGTTTATGTTTTATGACACAACTTGTGGAAATGTTTGAAACTATTATCAGTATAAAACGTAGACTAATCTAAAGTGTTTAAAGCTATGTTTGATCTGGCACCTAATAAAATCATGGTTTCAGATTCAGAATCACTAATAGACCGGCCATATTTGATCAGAGAGTAAATAATCAAAATTTGAATATTAATTTTCAACAAACGAAGGCGGTTATGCAATTTGACCTGTTTATTTGTGTTTTAGGGTTCCGCACCCAAAGGGTAAAACGGGAACCCTATTACTGAGACTTCACTGTCCGTCCATCCGTCCGTTTGTCTTGCGCTGTATCTCGTGAACCTTGATAGTTGGAAAGTTGTCATTTTCACAGATGATGTATTAACGCCTCTATAACAACAAATACTAAAAAACAGAATATAATAAATATTTTAGGGGGCTCCCATACAACAAACATGATGTTTTTCATTTTGGTACGGAACCCTTTATGCGCAAGTCTGACTCCCACTTGGCCGGTTTTTTATGTGCCAAGACCACGCACTATTTGCAGAGTAGTCTAATTTTGATAATTATTTTATTGGATAGAGTATACTTTAAAGTTGATCCCATTTGAATTATACTGGAATTTATCGTGCGCCTTATTATAAAAATTCAAAATATAAAATCATTGTAAACTGAAAAAAATTAGACAATGATGAATATAACATCTACCTTTCCCATCAACCATCAACCTTTTGTAGATATGTAAATCTGTGTGGCAATAATGTACTTGATAAATGGACATGAATCAACTTTTGCCGATATAATACTCGTTTCCTCACTTTGTCACTTTGGTGTTTACAATTTTGTTAGCGGTTCACTTTTTGTAAAAATCTTCTTACTTCCTTTCTACAAACCCAAAAAGTAATAAGCAAGTTTATTAAATTTTTCTTATCGTAGTTAGGAGATACAAAATATATAATCTGGGTGCAAAGGGGCCCTTCTTACATCTATCGGGCCCCAGCGACCTCACCTGCTAGTGGCGCACCTGCTGATTAACGGACGAGGTTCGTATATTACGGTACCCATGTGGTGGCTTCGGTCCCTACGTGGATACCAGGTGGTACAACAGTGTTGGTCCGGGGGAGTACGACCGTGCAGCTGTGCTAAAGCCCCCCAAGTAACCCAGCCCAGGCTGGGTTGCGTTAGGGGTTCAGCAGCTGCACTGTCGGACCCGGGGCGGTGTATGGTGCGGCAGGCAGGGGTCCAGTGGGGGCGAAGCGGAGTCTAGTGTGAGTGGTGTGGGTCGATTCGCCGGCCAGGGAGACCCTTAGCAACGGCGTTGCCGCGGCCGCCCGCAACATAGTCATGGGGCCCGCCTGGGACCAACCACCCCAGTAGGCTGCCCCACAAGTTGCGCATAATCCTGTTGTGGGGTCGCCGCTCCGGGTGGTAACCGGTGTGGGGTAGCGGCGGCCTTGCATCAGGGAGGTTTGGAAGCCCTTCCGTACGGCGGGTCGGCTCCAACCTAACCACACGGTTCTAGACGAAGCTAGCCTCTGCACTTTGTCACTTACTGCCGCACCAAATATCGCCCTGTCTTCACGCTTCCCCATATCTCACCATGACAGTGCAACAAGTTAATAGACGGTACACAGCGGCCCCTAGAAACCCCACAAAGTTGACTTCGTTTGAGGTGGAGTTCGCGACTATCCGCGGACTCCATGCGAACCTCGATACCGTCCACCATCACCCTGAGACGGCACGGCCTTCTGTGATGTTCCTAACGGAGACACAGATACGCCGCCCTGACGACACGTCTTACCTCTGTTACCCGCGCTATATCATTGAGGAACAATTCCGCGATAAAGTCGGGATGATGTTTGCTGCCGCCGGTTGTGCTGTCTGGAGAAGACCTCCTACTCCGTCCTTTGGCTGCACGTGGATTATGGCTCCATGAGCCAGATCTACGTGTGCGTCTACCGCTCCCACACAGGGGACACTGGGACAACAAGACTTTTCGAATACCTCAACGAGATGGCTGACGATGCGCAGGTGCGGTTCCCGAACGCTGACCTGGTTTTCCTGGGGGACTTTAACGGTCATCACGTTGAGTGGCTGGGGTCCCTTAGGACCGATCATGGGGGACGAACCGCCCATGCATTCGGTCTCTCCCACGGGCTGACCCAGATGGTACAGGGGATCACCCGGATACCTGACAGGTACACACACGCGCCCGCCTTGCTAGATCTACTGCTGACGAGTCGCCCATCCGAGTACAGTGTGTCGATACGCGCCCCACTGGGCACTTGCGACCACTGTGTGGTGCATTTCAGCTTCCAAGTGCCACCGCCAGCCCGTGCTGAGCAAATGACTCGACGACTATGGCACTACTCGTCGGCAGACTGGGACGGTCTCCGCGATTACTTTGCGTCCGTCCCGTGGAGCCAGCGCTGCTTTATAGGGAAGGCGCCTTCGGATAGCGCTGCTGCCATTGCTGGCGAGATCAGTCTAGGGATAAAATATATATCTAGGCATATCGTGCCTGGGTCAGGGCTCGGGCGGCACGTGACCCGAACGTGAACCGCCTCAAAGCAGCGTACAATAGGGCCACTAGGTTCAGCAAGAGGGCCTTCAAGAGAGCGGATGCCCAGTGCGTCGCGCGGCTTGGTCAGGAGCTCACATCCCATCCCACAGGCAGCCGTGGATACTGGCAACTGGCCAAAGCCTTACAGTCACATTATTGCCAACGCTCGCTGCCACCACTGTGTTTTCCTGATAGATCGCTAGCTCACAAAGCCCAAGAGAAGGCGGACATGCTCGCAGACCTCTTTGCGGTTAATTCCCGGGTCGATGAACGTGGCCTGCAGCCCGCCGCCATCGCCAACTGTGGCCACACTATGCCTGATATTGTTATCAGGCAATGTGATGTACGGGCAGTGCTGCGGTCACTCGACACGTGAAAAGCCAGTGGCCCTGACGGCATTCCGGCGGTGGTGCTACGAAAATGTGCTGCTGAGTTGTCTCCAGTATTAACGCGTCTATACCGCCTGTCATACTCTACAGGCCTCGTGCCGGAGGTCTGGAAGGACGCGAACGTACAACCGATCCCCAAGAAAGGGGATCGATCCGATCCAGGCAACTATCGACCCATAGCTGTCACCTCAGTCATTTGCAAGGTGCTCGAGCGCCTTATCAATAAGCAGCTCATGCGATACTCTCGCTAATCAATGATCGGCAATATGGCTTCAGGCCAAAACGATCAACGGGTGACCTCCTGGCATTCGTCACGCATGTATGGGGTGAGGCTATGGAAAAGTTCGGCGAGTACTTGGCTATTAGCCTGGACATCGCCAAAGCTTTCGATAGGGTCTGGCATGCTTCGCTCCTTTCCAAGCTTCCGGCATATGGTCTACCTTCTCAACTGTGCAGCTGGATTGCCAGTTTTTTAAACGATCGCCGAGTGCGGGTCCTTTGCGATGGCCAGGCTTCTCGCTTCTTGCAAGCAAATTGCCGGGGTACCGCAGGGGTCCGTACTGTCACCAACTCTCTTTCTTCTGCATATCAATGATATGCTTTCCCTCGGGAACGTTCATTGCTATGCAGATGACAGCACATTGCACGGTAGTTACTCGGTTCGTCCGACGGCGCGCGGGGCGATCTGTGATAGAGGAGGAGAGACGACATCTTGTGGCTGATCTCGACCGAAACCTCGACAGTATCTCCCAATGGGGTGCCGAGAACTTGGTCGAGTTCAATGCCCACAAAACACAGGCGTGTGCATTTACAGCGAAAAAATCCCCTTTCCTTCCCCTACCCACTCTTCAGAATTGATATTACCAATGAAGGACAATCTAGACATCCTTGGCATAGACGTTCGTCGAGAGCTCAATAACACAAAATACATTGAGAGATGTATTGGGCTAGCTTCGCGGAAACTAGGAATACTGAACAAGGTAAAGCGATTCTTTACACCGCACCGGTGTAAAGAATCGCTTTACCTTGTATCTATATCTGCAGGTGTCTGCTGTACAAATCGCGTTATTATATATTATAGCGTTTTAAACGTTCGTTTCTCTGCCAAACGATGGTGGCTTGGGACGCCCTGCCTGCACACGTGTTTCCTCCAACATATAACCTTGGGTTCGCCCTCAATTGCCAGACGTCGCCTCAGCTTACCATCAGGCGGGTGGCGTCAATTTGTCGACCTAAATATTAAAAAAAAAAAAAAAAAAAACGAAACATTTAATATTTATATCTTTCCTAATCTGTATTTTTGTAAGTCTATATTATAAGCTAATTTTCGTGCCTGTATTGGTATTGACACACTGATTACACCGCACGGTGTTTCTTTGAATGCTGCTCGTAATCCTGGGAGGGATAGAGAAACCCAGGAATTCAAGCGGCGATACAACTGGTAAAATCACACTGTATTATCATTTATCATCACTGTGTTTCACTCCAAAGGATAGTTGTAAGCTTGATGAAATAAAATCTAAGCTTCTTCATAGGTACCTAAATGTTAGAAAACAGTATAAAACTCAGACTCAAAAGTGCTTTGTTGTTATAGAGGTAACTTCGTTGAGTATACCGCAAATCATTGCTGTTGAATAGGTAACAAAATAGATAACTTACACTCTCGAGCCCTGTTCACGAAGAACTAGACACAATATCGGCTCGCTCATGATCACCACCGCATGCTCACGATCCTACCGAGCGACGCTCGCGGATATACAAACTATGAAATTCATACTTAGTAGGCAATCTTTTAATCTTTTCAAACGGTGTAATCGCTTTACAAGTGTTTAATTTATTTTGTACGATTCTACTTCTCGATCTTCCTTCATCGATATCTGCACATATTAAATAGGCATTATACGCCAATTTATCGCCAGTTACTTGACCCCGGTAATTGAGGGCGAGCCTAAAGCTAACAAAATCGATGGGGCCAGATTAAAAAAGAAAGAAGACACTGAGTCTGACTTGTTCATAGAAAATGTTTCAAATAATATTTTGCACTGATACTGAACTGTGCCGGTACTGTGTCGGACGGAACTATGGTTTCACTGATATGTCTGAATCGACCTTTATTAAGGGTGATCTCGTATCTCGGCCGGGCCAGTTATTTACTGTACACCAGGCTGTTTCATTGTATTCTGTACAGGGATATGTCTAGGATAGGTCTTTTGTGTGTGACAACTAGTGATTTCATCAGTCGGTAGAAGCGTCACTTCTACCGACTGATGAAATCACTAGTTGTCCGACTTCAAATATGAGACTTACATGAATTCACATTTACTGATATTTACCTATTTTTTTCTAAACCCATGAGTTTATATCAATTAGACTATGAAACGGCATAATATGTGTGCCGTTATATATGACTAGGTAACATCGAATACCTACTCGAAAACGCCTGAACATAGATGATTTTTTATAGAATGCGATTCATTCCGAAAAAAATCGATTTGACTCGTAATCTAATGAATCTATTCACAAACATATCGAACGCTGAAAGATAGAAATTTTTAAAAGCTGTTATTTTTTTAATATGAGTTGTTTTTGAGCAAGTTGACAGAAAACCAGCAAAAAAGAATTAATTTTTTTATCTTTCTGGGTTCTGGGGGACTTTCTGTAACAAAATATTAAAAAAATACCTACAACTGTCTACAGACATGACTTTCCTCTTTATCAAGTTTATCAAACAAGGTATACCTTGTAAATATTTGATTATAATAGTAGGTAGGCAAGTAGATAATAATGAATGCTAAAGGCCGCCATCACACACCTAAGGTTGCTTTTACACAGCGGTTTTTTTCACCGGACAAGAGACCGGGCGGCGAGGGGAGATCACGGTGCATTTAACGCAATTTGTCGGACGGACCCGTGTCCGGTGCGTGTAAACACATTCATTATAAGTAACGGTCCGTGGTCCGGTGAAAATACGCTCGTCTCAAAGAGCCCTAGGTTGCATGTCCTGACAGACAGATCAGTCTGTGGCAAATTATTCCCAAAATGTTCGAAAATGGCAACAGTTTCGCCCCCTACACATAAATAAAAATTATGTGTGTGTTTGTACTTCCAAAATAACAACTTTTTACTATTATTTTATTAATTTTTTTTATTTAAACATTTAATTCAGATATTAAAAATCCATAATTTATTAGTATTATTAGTTACAAACGATATTTATCTTATGACTATGTTAGTTGTGTTAGTGATTATTTTAAGATATATTTTACGTGACCGCACCAATCGTACGCCTCACAAGGTGGCGATACATTGACGATTCGTAACTACAATCTATTGTCTTCAGAATGCTGTTACGACTACCCCGAATACTGTTCAGTACTGACACTGTCTTGTTACGGAGTATGGCATAGAAGTCCGCAGTGTAACTATTTGCGAACATACCCGATGCACTGCAATAACGAGGCAATCCCAACAACACTCTGAATCCGTTATTATACTGATGCGTAGGGCATTCAAGGATCGCTGAGTGTAGCTAGCCCACAGACCTCCCGTGTACAGATTTTGACAGTAGGTCTTAAAAAGTGTAATTTTTACTTGTTGGCTACATCTGAAAAATCTGCGGGCCAACATGTTGCCTCTAACCGCCAATGCCCTACGCTCTCTGTCCATGTCTATATCGTCTTTAAGTCCGTCGGTAACCCAATGACCTAAGTATTTAAACTCATTCACCCTTTTGAGTATCTCTCCATTAAGAGTAATTGGAGGTACGTGTTCAGGTAGTTTACCGTCAGCCTTAAAGACCATACAGACACTTTTCTGCGTGTTGTAGGATAACCCATGCTCCCTCGCGAACCTACAACACACCTGCAGTAAGTCTCTAAGTGCCCCTATCGTTGGGCTAAGCAGCACCATATCGTCAGCGTAACTAATGCTATTAACACACACATCTCGTACATGACAGCCGACGCGCTTACTGCTGAGCCCAACGATAAGGTCATTGATATACAGGTTGAAGAGCCGAGGTGAACTAAGCCCCCCCTGCCTCACTCCACACTCCAACCTATACGGCTGCGAGATAGCCTGATCCCACTTCACGCAGTTAGACTGGTTACCGTACCAAAACTGAAATATACGTAACACCTCTGTAGGCACGCCCACCCCCTCCAGCTTTCTCCAAAGCGTGTCATATGACACAAAATCAAAAGCCCTGGAGAGGTCTAAGAAGCATGCATACACAGGCGTTTGTCGAGAGGTGTAGTACTGGACGGTGTGCTTGAAACTCATTATCGCGCTCTCTGTTGAAAGTTCTGGCCTGAAACCGAACTGCGCGTCATGTATTTCAATGTATTTGTCCAATTGAGTATCAAGCAGACCGTCAAGCACCTTCGCTATTACAGTAGCCAACGATATAGGTCTGTAGTTACGACCGTCAGACATATCCCCTGTCTTGTTCTTGGGTATCGGTATAACAATTGTTTTTATACACTCCAATGGAAGATATGAGTGACTCAGGCATAGTGAGTAAAACATAGACAAAACTCGAGGCAGATGAACGCCTGCATATTTAAGGTGCTCAATGCTGAGACCGTCATGACCCGGTGACTTACCTCTGGCCATTTTATTAATTCTCCTGGCCACCTCATTAGCCGTAAATCGAAGTACCGTGCCATGACCGCCCGCAGCAGTGAGGTTTCCCTCGGAAGGACCCAGGGGAGACACATTCCTGAAGCGTTGCGCAAACGCCTCAGCAAGGCGCAGTACCTGAGATTCCCCATCGACACTTTCAGGTCGCCTAGATCTCACATTCAATTTATTTGTGGCTTTCCAAAATTTATTGAACATCTTTGAAGAGTGAAGGGATGCAATTTCATCCATCTTAAACTGATCCTGCTGTTTCATGCACCAGCTCAATCTACTTTTAAAGATTTTACGGCTCTTCTTCATCTCTTCAAAGAGCTGTCCAACCCCAGGTCTACCACCCTGTAACCACATCCTATACTTAAGTCGCGCTGTGTGGTGCGCCTCTTTAACGTGCGCATTCCAGCCCACAACTCGATTACCGCCCTTCCCGCGTTTCAAAACTGAGTGGGTTTCAATTGCCGCTTCCGACAGAATGGAGACAATAGTACTATACAGTGTATCTAGTTCCTTCATGTGTCCCGGTTCGCTACAAAGACCATCGGCACACTGTCTGAACGATTCAGGAAAATGAACTTCTTTAAGCCTAGTATTCAACAAAATTGCAAACTGATTTATCTGTTCGGTGTTCCTCTCCCCCCACACAGCTTTGTTCACGGGAATTGAGATATCCTGGATTTTAGTCCTTACACAATTTAAATTACATTTAATAGTCATAGGCAGATGGTCAGACCAATAAACACCGTTATTTATGTAAATATCGGATATTGTACTTAAAGCAGCCTGTGTCACAACGCAATGATCAAGCCATGTTCTACTACCGTGCACACCGCATAAAAATGTATATGCGTCCGAATCTAGCCTAGTAATGTCAGCGCACACCCATTGTTGATCATCACAAAAACTTATGAGTTCTCGGCCAAATGGCTGGTTTGGATGCGCGTTGTAATCCCCTAATATGTATACTGCTTCCACATCACTAATCGTTACAATTGCGTTAATAGCACTTAAACAGTCAATAAATTCAACAAGATTCTCTGAACAGTCAGTCGGCATATAAATATTAATAATAATTATTTCCCGATCACTAAGAACCGCATTGACGGCCGACACACGCGGACTCGCACAGTCAATAATGGAAACAGACTTGAACGTACCTTGACGCCACAAGAACCCTACTCCTCCATAGGGCCTACCTCTCACTACTCCTCTAGAGATGTCCATAGCTGATTTCCAGCAGTGCTCAAAGTCGGGGTGTATTGTTCCTAAGTATGGAACATCGCAGGGCAGGAGCCACGTTTCCTGAAGAGCAATTACATCCGCCGACAGGCACAATCGTCTCACGTCCTCAGTTGACCGCTTAATACCCTTGCAGTTAAAAGTTGTTATTGTTAACTTATTATTCATACTGTTGGTCTTAAGGGCCGCTCATCATTGTTTTCGTTTCCAAGTACAGGCGTGAAGTTCACAAAGCGTCTAAATATAACTCCCTGGGGCCACAGGTTTTCGTCCAGAAATACAGATTCCTTGTTTGCATCCACAAAAAATTTAAACGCATTATGTGCCTTCTTTTTTGTCATATTTATTTTACGTAGCACTACACTGATTTGTGTTTTAGCTTGTATGTACCTCGCTATTTCCTCCTCTTTTGTGTCGTAGTGCACATTCGTAATTAAAATAGGTACTTGCCTAATGGCTGACTTAAAATTACACTCAGTGTCTTTTGCCACACCCGACTTGCCTCTGTATCTATACGCATGTGGTGCCTTCCGCTGCCTGGTTACGGTCTGCCAACCTTCACTTATTTCATTGGTAGTAGACTGCTGCACATTCGTTACTAACAATGACGTCGTAGCCTGAGTAACCGGCTCGCTCAGCTGATTCAGTACCACTGGTTCACATACTCGGACCATACTCGCACCGTTATCACTTTTATTAAGCGGAATTCGACGTTCGCACGACTTTATCACTCGAGCATACGGCATGCGACTCATAGTAGGAGAGACAGTCATTACATCATCGCTCAAGCTGACTGCAAGTATATTATAATTCATAATTTTGAAGTTACAATAATCTAATTTTCTAAGAATATAAAGTACCTACTTACATAAAAATAATATTTCCGACTTTTTTCTCTGTATGTTTGTTTGTTTGTTTATGTATTTAATAAAATGGTTCACCAACAGTTATTTACATAAACTCAAGTGTACAGTTATAATAATAATCCTTTTCGACCGTGCGACCACAAACGTTGCATGTCAGTACTCCTCCGACATGGCTGCGGGTGGTCGGGCCTTGAGCTCGTTGCGCTTGGCATCGAGCTCCCCTCAGCGCCTCCTCTCAAACTCTGACACGTTGGTGTGCACAGTGCGCCTCCATCGTGGTCGATCCGAGAATCATAAGTACAAAGATATAGAAAACCTTTCTGCACGCGTTCAAGAGTCAAAGTGTAGGTACCGTAGTGAGGGAGGTATCCAGACCACAGTGCAGAGTACTTCACAGCCAGCTTTAAAGGAGGACTTTAGTGTGACTTTCTAAATGTGAATTCTTTAGAAAGTCAAAATTTCTAAGTATAAACACTAACAACACGTTGGTGGACAAAATCATCCGGCGCCACAGAGAATATTCCCGAGGAGGACCTGGGGTGCCCCGCAATGGACTTACGAGAGGGTGGGGGAGGCCTTTAGCCGTGGTTTTAAAAAAAGTCACCACCTTCGCTATCTTACATTTTATAGGAAATTTAACCGTGGTCAGGGATTTATCAAAAATCAACAATAGGTATAGGTGTTATAATGCAATAGTTCAGATGCATATAAATTTTCATCACAAAGGTAGGTGGAAAAATATCGTCTGGACCATTTTGAACATTTTGGATTGACTTAGAGTAAATTTTATCCCGAGAATATGACATGTCCCCATGGGAATTAGGCGCTAGAAATATATTCTACCTGCGAGAAGCAGAAGGCATCAGTCAGTAAATTGCCGATGGAACGTCAGATTAACAAACAGCACTATGATGAAACGAAGTAAATCTAAGAATGTGTTACTTATAATATTAAGGAGAAAGTTAAACTTGCTGTAAATAATATTCATATAATATGGTAGAGTTTATCTTATGCAAATGTTTATAATCGATTGTAACATCGACTATTGGGCGTAATTCGAATCATTTACGGTAGTTCTGACGATGTTGTAAAACGATACCTACTTGCTGCATTTTTTAATAATTTTACACTACCCATTATTAAGTAGATACGAACATGTTGAAATCATTGAAACACATAAGTACGTTATATCGCAATATTATCGTAATGTATTTCGTCATTGGGTATTATGTATTGTATAGTCGCATTAGGTCTACATTTACTCCCTTATAGACGTCATCCCATGTCCCCGTAATATAAGCACATGTGCATTAAGTATACAGTAACATTTTGTCCGGTTGAATGACGTATGTACCCTGATTAGTGCCCATGTCACCGTAATATAAGCACGTGCATTAAGTATACATAACATTTTGCCCGGTTGAATGACGTATATACCCTGATTAGTTAGGTACAGAAACAGATAACAGATTACACAATACAAATTATAACATTTCACAAGACACTTTTAGAATCTGACATCCACTTATACACAGCCTTTAAATATAAAAACCTCGCTAAAACAGAAATAATACAAAAATCAACAAGAAAACTATATTTAAATTACCACTAAAGCTTAAGGCTTTTTTTGTAAAGTTATCGAAAAAAATGACCAGTTTAGAACAAACAAGTTATGCTGACTGCACATTCTATAAAGTAGGTTACTTTGAGAGACATTGTTCCTGCACAGAGGCATGACAAATAGTTGCGGAATAGACTGACCGAGTAGGGATCTTAAAGTTCACGTCGGTTATAAGGTTACAATCAGTGAAGCCGTTCACAATTTTGTAGTGTGCACATGTCACCCTCCTGCCTTCTCCTTTCCAAACTCATAATTTTAATGATGAAGATGAACACGTACCTACTAGGTTATTTATTAACTAGTGCCCTCACCTACGATCATGGACGATTGGCTGCAGAGGCAGCATGGTGACCTCACGTATCGTGCGACGCAGATCGTTACCGGGCATGGATGCTTCGGTAGCTATCTGTTTCGCATCCATCGTGAGGTCACACCCCGGTGTCAACACTGCGAGGTTTCCGACGACGACACCGCACTCCACACGTTGGTGGAGTGCTCAGCGTGGGCGAGTCAGCGCCGGGACCTCGTAGTGGGTCTGGGCGTGGATACCCTCTCGCTGGAGACCATGCTTCAAGCCATGGTCTCCAGCGGGAGTAGGTGGAACGCGGCCGTGTCCTTCTGCGAGCAAGTCGTGCTCGCGAAGGAGGCGGCCGAGAGGGAGAGGGAGCGTGCCCTCCCCGCCGAGTTCCGTAGTCAGCGGCGAGGCCGCCGCAGACTCATCTACGCCCAAGACCATCGACCTCCATGATCGGGGCCTGAGGACGGCGGGATCGCCACCCGTCGTCCTTACAGAAGCAGGCTAGAAGGGTTGCGTGCTGCGGGGCCTTTGCCCCATAGCACGCAACCAGATTCACTCATTGACGCGGGATAAAACCCTACCCCAACGACGCGGGATTGTCATCCCGACCCAACCCCCCGCAGAGACCACAGAGGTGGTCAAAGTCCGCCGGGCGCCACTGGAAATACGTTCTGCTTGTAACCAGAGACGCCCGGCAACGGACGTTGAAGCGGCCGCGGCCTTGGTCGCGGAACTAAAAAAAAAAAAAAAAAAAAAGTGCCCTCACCTAAGGTAATTAATACTGAGGATCATACGTGTCAAACCAACTGTTACTGCGGGTTGTATAGGTTGTTTTCAGTGTCAATGACCTTTTAAATCAATCTACTTGGGATCAGGTATAGTGAAAGATATAAAGCATAGCTTGTATAATAGGACAAGTGACTCTCGTATCTTTTGTATTCCATAGTAATGTAGAAATGTAACGTGGCCATGTAAAACGGCAATGCGTCTTTGTACGCGTTTTGGCCTTCTCAGCTATCCCTAAGCCGCTCCCGTAACCGCAGTGGTACGTACACCTTCGCCCGCCGGCGCTACTAGGAATACTTCTGAGTGCGTACCTGTGGCGCCTGGCAATGGACGTAGGGGAGGCTGCAACCTTGGGTCGCGGATTAAAAAATGGGTATCTACACTTTTGATATGATTTAGTTACAGTTTACCTTCATTGGATTTGATTTGAAATGTTAATAGTTTATTGTGAAGGCTATATTGAAACGTATTAACATGGCTGTACGTAATATTTGTTGTATTTATTTATTACAGTCGTGTCTATTTCACGGAGTAATCAAATATACAGGTAACTCAAATTGAACGTAACCTATGTTATGGTTTGGTTCGTTGCGAACACTAAATGAGCTATTCATAGATATTACGAATCGATTTACGAAATCCAAACTTTGAGAATTGCTATCATGTCAACGAATTTTTTTACGTAATCGTAAAATAAATCACATGTATAACCAGAAGTAACAAATTGTTTGGGGGACCGTGATTAATACAATTATAAAGTGAATTTCGTAAGTAGTATATTCTCTATAAAAATAAGATGTATCATCCTAACTATCCACAACTGGTACCGCTTCAGCTGAAGTACCTTTATAAGGGAAATAATAATGGCAACATGTTGTCTGGTAAGTTGACGCTCATTTACTTTTCTATCAACTGTTCATCAACCTACTAATCTCACACACTTTTTTATATCTTTGAAACAACAGCTAGAGACATTGCACACCATGTTTCTTCGTTATTTTGCTAGTGCCACGTCATTAGGGAGTAGTTAATTGCTGTTACCTACCCGAATACTTGAGTATTATTATTATCTATAATTTCTATTTATTGTGTTTTTTTTAGTTATTATGTATCATTGCCATATGTCTAATATACTGGGCTGGAGCGGTACCAGCGTCTAGACCTGCTTATGTTGTTTGGATGAAGTTAAAAGTTCTCATGAGATTCCAGATCCAGATGCTAGTCTTCGCCAAGGTAGGTGGATGTTCTTAAACACAATTAATTTTATGAAGATGAGATTCGACAATCTTTACATGGTATTAAATATAGTTCTCTTGCTTCGCCGGGCGCCACTGGAAATACCTTCTGCATGCGAACCAAAGACCAGGTAACGGCTGTGTGAATTAAAAAACAAATACTACTTTTGCTTAGATATTTTAAACTACTCAACAGATGTTAGTAGAGTAAACAAGAGATAGAGTGATACCAAAGGAAGGTTTATAATAATTAAAAAGTTACCCGCCCTGGTTTTGCACGGCTGCAATATCGATACTAGATAGCCGTGTAGAGTGACAACAAGAAAACAATGCTACATGTGCAAAGCTTTGAGTATCAGCTAGTGTGTAGTCGAAAATCTTTGAGCATATGATCTATGTTTTTACAGTGTGGATCAAATAATACAATTATCTTGGTTCGATGCATTTTGGAAAAAAAATGTCTTTAGATTTTGGCATAACTCATAAGTGTTATCTTATTTGTAGGGGTTGTGGAGGAGAATTGTGTGGATAATTTGATTGCATGGTTTTATATTTCAGGAGGCCTTCATCAACAAGCTGTTTACTGTGACTATATACGATCACTTTATAATAAAGCATCAGAACCTGTATGGCTACAACCTCGAATATTACCAACACTTGGCCAGTATGGGCCATGTGTAGGATTGGGTTCTTATACGAAACTTGGCGTATATGTAGGACCTGGTGTATATGGTGAACCTGGTATCTATGCTGGACCTAGAAGATTACAGCAATAATGATAAGTAGGTAGTAGGTATAGTTTGTTAACATCTTGCGTGGAAAACGGCTAAGTTAATATAATATGTAATATGATTTGCTGTACTGTCATAAATATCTGTTGGCTTAACATTCGGATAAGATAAATTACTCTGCTATAAATACTACTTGCTATAGATAATAGTCGTTATTGTACATTATACACAATCAATAAATAGATACCTTAATACTAATGTACAAATAGCCGGGCTTTGAAGACGCGATTTGCAGTTGATTTCTAGTCTATTGGAAATTGATTATCTTTGTAGGTGTGTAAACACTGTTTTAATTCCTTATAGTTATACCTATCGTAAAATAAAAACTGCATTTCGTATTCATTGGATCGTTTGATTTTGAATGCACCTATGTCCTGTTAAAATTATCTATCAATTCAATGGTAAGTAAAATGTTTTAAGAAAAAAGTTTTTAAAAATTATATAATAGCATTAATTTTTCGCAGAATCAAAAAGACAACAAAACGTCGACAATTGTTTCGCCTCTAAACGAGGCATTCATTATCAAGACTGTCTCAGAGAGAACAGCAAAATTCGTGGTTGGAACGTGTTTGCTTATAAGTAAACGCGTGCAAATTTCATTATCGCGATGTAGGATTCTTTACAATAACTAATGTGGGTAGAAACCTCAGATCATGCTAACTAAGTTCCAAAAATAGGTATTCACCAATACTTGTATCTATCAATTGTATCAGTTCAAATTTGTTATCCAAATTATTTGGCAATTTACTGATAAGGTTGTATAGTTTATATCGTCGTCACTTTGTAGAAATATCTTCTTCTTCGTTTGTAGGGTACCGTACCCAAAGAGTAAAACGGGAACCTGTCTACAAAGTGGTGTCTTGGTTGTAGAACGTTCCTCCTGGAAAGGAACCAGTCGCTGGTTCGAGTCCAGCCCAAGGCTATAGTTTTTGTGATTCATATTGTAAAATTATTTGACAATAAGTTAGCATACTTCATTGCTTATAATATATAGGTAATTCTATGTCTTCCGGGAAGAAGATCATGAGACCCTGAATATAATGCACACAACAAATTATTTACGTAAGATGGCGTGACCAAGGGAAATATGGATTCATTTTTACATATAGAGATTATGAATAACCTACTCATGTAATGTTACGTAATTGTTTTTGTGTAATGTTATATAATTTACTTAACTACCATTGGCGGGGGCGGGGCCCCAAGTGATTAGATACTACGTCCTCGCCGTCCGCCCTGGACCCCAACTTGACCACGGTAACGCAGTGGCAAGTTGGGTGACCGAACGTATTTAGTCTGAACTTGGTGCCAATAAAAATTGTGATCATTATGAATAGTGAACCCGACGATACCCCCGGTCCCGATACTGCCCTTTCCCGGGCAGTTTCAACCGACGACTTTACGCATCCATCACGGACTCCGATGCAAATTGATTTGGGGGCTCGCGCCGCGCCGCCTAGCTGCAGCGCGATGTCGACGCCCCAAGGAACTGATGCTGCTGGGACTGACGATGGGTCAGCTCCCAGCAGTGTGAAGAAGAAGGGCCGCTCTTCTGCGACGAAGAAGAGGACCCTCGAGGAGAAGGGGGGGCCGCCGCGCGACCGTAGCACCAGCTGCTCCGGGTGGGGGTCCCTCCTCTCCACCGATTCGGAGGAGGAGGTGCCGGTCAAGACGGTGCGTACGCGTCTCGACGCGTACAGAAGGCGGCCGCCAACTCCTCCTCCGTCCTCGGTCCAACTGTCCCAGCGAAGTCGCCGGGAAATCGGTGGGCCGCCCGCGCGGGAGCTGATGAGCGTTTTTGCCCGCATGAACGCGGCCATGCGGGGCAACAGAAACGTGGCGGGGAGGAAGAAGATTGTGGCTTCATTGGTGGATGAAGCCCAATCTTCCCTCAACAAGCTCCTCGCGCGGAGCGTCACTAAGGAGGAGGCGAGGCTCCGGAAGCAGGTGACGAGCCTGGAGGCGGAGCTCGCTGCTTCCAGGAAGCAGATGGATGACCTGTGGCGGGAGGTCGCTGACTTGACCAAGGTGGTCAAGGCGCCTCCCGGTCCCATGCTGCCGCCTCCTCCTCCGACGGCTGGACCAGCGCCGAAGACGGCGCCATCCACGGCGCCCACCACGGCGCCCACCAAGGCGCCCACGACGGCGCCAACCACGGCGTCCAAAAAGGCGCCCACCACGGCGCCCACCATGGCGCCCAACACGGCGCCCGGATCGCCGCCACAGCCTGTGCCGACTATGGTACAGGTCCTGACGGCGATCGAGAGGCGCCTCGCGGTCCTGGAGGACCGGGCGTACCGCCCTCCGCTAGCACGTCCCGCGTTCTCATACGCGGCGGCTGTTAGCGGTTCTCCCGCTCCAGGACCAAGCGGCACACCCGCTATCCGCCGCCCCGCTCCGCCCCAGTCCGCTCCAGCGTACCGGTTGCCGGCCGAGACCGCGGCCCAGGCGCGGAAGGCGAAGGGGCGCGGCAAGAAGAGCGGCACCCCTGCCGCCTCCTCTTCCTCTAACGCTCCCGCTGCTCCTTTACATCCCTCCGGACGGGAGGGATGGGAGGTAGTGGGGGCCAAGAAGAGGAAGACGAAGGCCGCCAAGAAAGCGGCCAAGAAAGTGGCCAAAGCCGCCGCGGCGAAGGCGCCGAAGAGGCCCCGCGCTCCTCGCTCCACAGCCGTCGTCCTTACGGTGACGACGGAGGGTGTGGAGAGGGGTGTGGGGTACGCTGATGTCCTGAGGACCGTGAAGTCCTCAGTCAACCTCTCAGCCCTCGATATCCAGGGGGGTCTCCGGTGCAAGACGACACGCACCGGGGCTCGCCTCCTCGAGGTCTCCGGCGCCTCCAGCGGCCCTAAAGCTGACGCCCTAGCAGCGCAGCTTAGGGACGCGCTGGACGCAGAAGCCGTCCGCGTCACCAGGCCCACCAAATGCGCTGCATTGCGCATCACGGGTCTGGATGACGCGGCCACGACGGAGGAAGTAATCTCCGCCGTCGTGGAGGCGGGCGGCTGCCCCCGTGACCAGGTGAAGGCTGGAGACATCTCCTTCGGCACCACTGGTCATGGGACGACAGTCGTCCAGTGCCCCGTCGCGGCGGCACTGAAAGTGACGGACGGACGAAGCCTCCTCGTAGGGGGCTTCCTAAAGGCGCAGGTGCACCTCCTTCGTGCCCGGGAAACTAGATGTTTCCGGTGCATGGTGGTGGGGCACGTCGGAGTGCAGTGCACAGCGGAAGTCACCGTGGGCGATCGGTGCTTCCGCTGCAGCCGGCCCGGTCACAAGGCAAGTGCCTGTGATGCCCAGCCTCGCTGCTTTAGATGCGAGGCGGAGGGCAAAACTGCGGACCACCGGGTCGGCAGCACAACCTGCGCCGCCTCGAGGCCAAAGCCTCGTCCGTCCGCTGAGAGCGGTGGGGGTGCCGCTACTGCACGGCCAGATGTTTCTCGGCGGGATGCTGATATGGACGTCCATTAATGTCTGACGCCCATATCCGCATCCTGCAAGTGAATTTGAACCGCTGCCGCGCTGCTCAGGATCTTCTGTACCAGAGCATCCGGCAGTGGTCCATAAACTTGGCCGTGGTCGCCGAGTCGTACTACGTCCACCCGGGAAGCCCGGTGGACGAGGACGGCTCGGCCTGTTTTATCTTCGGGGGGTCCGCCGCAGACAACTCGCGCCTTGCTATCATTGCAAGGGGCCGCGGGTGTGTTACGGCGGAATATGACGGGTTGGCAGTCGTGGCCACCTACATCTCGCCGACACTGGACGAGACTCAGTTTGAGCTATGGCTCACTGAGCTCGACGTCGTCTTCGCTGCGTGCCGTCCTCGCCCTGTCCTGCTCCTGGGAGACTTCAACGCCTGGAGTGAGGCGTGGGGCTCCCGGGAAACCAGGGACAAGGGGAGGCTTCTTGAGGACTGGACCAGAACACGTGGTCTGGAGGTCCTCAACCGGGGGAATGTCGCCACCTTCTGGCGGCGGGGGACCAGCTCGGTCGTGGACGTATCGTTCGCGACCTCTGCCCTCGCCGCCCGTATTACTGGCTGGCACGTGGAGGAGGGTGAGGAGACGCACTCGGACCATCGGTACATCCGATTCGATGTCGTCCCCCCACCTGACCTCCCACAGCCGGTAGAAAATCCCCCGGATCCGCGTTGGGCACTTCACCATCTGGATCGGGAGGCTCTCCTGGAGGCATCCATCGTGCAGGCCTGGATTCCGGCACCGGACCGGCCTGCCGATGTGGATGCCGAGACGGAGTGGTTCAGGAGAGCCATGTCGCAAATCTGTGATGCGGCGATGCCTAGGGTTACACCCAGACCGGCAAGGAAGCAGGTGTACTGGTGGTCGCCGGAGATTGCACAGCTGCGCGCAGCATGCATCTCCGCCCGCCGCCAGTACACCAGGTTTCGCCGGAGGCATCGCCGCCCAGACGACGCGGCAACCCGAGAGGCGGAGCTTTATCAGGCTTACAGGGAGGCTAAAGGTAATCTCCAGGAGACAATAAAGCGGGCCAAGACGGCGGCCCGCGAGGAGCTCCTGGAAACCCTGCAGCAGAACCCATGGGGGCGCCCGTACCTACAGGTCAGGGAGAAACTCCGACCTAGGGCGCCCCCACTGACCCAGAGTCTCCAGCCGCAGCAGCTGGAGCGGGTCATGGGCTCCCTGTTTCCGACGAGCGCGGAGGAGCACGTCCCTCCGCGCATGGCTCCGTCTCTGCCCGACGCGGATAGCATCAGTGAAGACGACGTACCCGAAGTCAGGGTGGGGGAGCTAGGTGCGGCAGTACTCCGGCTTAAACGCCGGAAAATCACTGCCCCCGGACCCGACGGCATTCCTGGCCGTGCATGGGTCCTGGCCCTCGAAGAACTCGGGCCTCGACTGATGGGGCTCTTTAGCGCATGCCTCGAAAGGGGCCAGTTTCCCAAGGTGTGGAGGACGGGGAAACTGGTCCTGATTCGTAAGGCGGGGCGGCCGGTGGACTCACCGTCCGGATACCGGCCGATCGTGTTGCTCGACGAGGTGAGTAAGCTCTTTGAGCGAATTATCGCGGAACGCCTCGTCGAGCATCTCTCGACGGTGGGGCCAGACCTGGCGGACAACCAGTACGGTTTCCGTCGGGGACGCTCCACCGTGAGCGCGATCATACGCGTCAAGAGCCTGACGGAGGAAGCAGTCTCACAGGGCAAGGTGGTGGTGGCGGTGTCTCTTGACATCGCCAACGCGTTCAACACCTTGCCATGGAGCTGCGTTAGGGAGGCGCTCGTGTATCACGAAACGCCTCTCTACCTCCGTCGTATTGTCGGGGCCTATCTCTCGGAGAGGGCCATAGCTTTCCCCAGCTGGCTCGGGCCAGCTCGGCGAGATGTGTCGTGCGGTGTTCCGCAGGGGTCGGTCCTGGGGCCGCTTCTGTGGAACATCGGCTACGACTGGGTGCTGCGGGGTGCGTTGCCTGAGGGCGTCGGCGTAACGTGCTACGCCGACGATACCCTCGTCACGGCGCGGGGTGCAACGTACCAGGAGGCAGCACTCAAGGTCACGACGGGTGTTGCTCAAGTCGTGGGTCGGATACGGCGGCTGGGACTGGAGGTGGCCTTGCACAAGTCCGAGGTTCTGTGTTTTCACAGACCTCGGAACGGTCCACCTGAAGGTTCCAGCATAAATGTGGGAGGCGTTAGCATCGGCATCAAGCCCTCGATGAAGTATCTAGGGATCGTACTTGATAGCCGATGGAACTTCGGACCACATTTCCGAAGTTTGGTCCCCAAGGTGACACAGGCATCGGTCGCGCTTTCGCGACTGATGCCCAACCTAAAGGGACCCAACGCTTCCTGCAGGAGACTGTACCTGGGGATCGTGCGGAGTATGGCCCTATACGGGGCTCCCGTATGGGCGGCGCGGTTGACGGCCAACAACTCAACGCTCCTTAAAAGACCGTTGAGGACCTTGGCCGTCAAAACAATAAGGGGCTACCGCACGATCTCCGGAGAGGCTGCATGTCTCCTAGCCGGGACCCCTCCATGGGACCTGGAAGCGAGAGCCCTTGCGTCATTGTTCCAATGGCGCAAGGAGGCGCTGGAGCGGGACCACAGGCCTGCGTCTCGAGAAATCGATGACCGGCGGTCCCAACTCCGCCAGGATCTCATGGAGTCATGGAGGGTGCGACTTGAGCAACCCAAGTGGGGTGCCACCATCATCGCGGCGGTGAGACCGATCATGGACGATTGGCTGCAGAGGCAGCATGGTGACCTCACGTATCGTGCGACGCAGATCGTTACCGGGCATGGATGCTTCGGTGGCTATCTGTTTCGCATCCATCGTGAGGTCACACCCCGGTGTCAACACTGCGAGGTTTCCGACGACGACACCGCACTCCACACGTTGGTGGAGTGCTCAGCGTGGGCGAGTCAGCGCCGGGACCTCGTAGTGGGTCTGGGCGTGGATACCCTCTCGCTGGAGACCATGCTTCAAGCCATGGTCTCCAGCGGGAGTAGGTGGAACGCGGCCGTGTCCTTCTGCGAGCAAGTCGTGCTCGCGAAGGAGGCGGCCGAGAGGGAGAGGGAGCGTGCCCTCCCCGCCGAGTTCCGTAGTCAGCGGCGAGGCCGCCGCAGACTCATCTACGCCCAAGACCATCGACCTCCATGATCGGGGCCTGAGGACGGCGGGATCGCCACCCGTCGTCCTTACAGAAGCAGGCTAGAAGGGTTGCGTGCTGCGGGGCCTTTGCCCCATAGCACGCAACCAGATTCACTCATTGACGCGGGATAAAACCCTACCCCAACGACGCGGGATTCTCATCCCGACCCAACCCCCCGCAGAGACCACAGAGGTGGTCAAAGTCCGCCGGGCGCCACTGGAAATACGTTCTGCTTGTAACCAGAGACGCCCGGCAACGGACGTTAAAGCGGCCGCGGCCTTGGTCGCGGAACTAAAAAAAAAAAAAAAAAAAAAAAACTACCATTGGCGCCTGAAACACAGTACTACCTAGTTCAGGTGCAAATTACGTTAAAAGTCTACCTATTTATAAAACATCTAGATACATATATATGTAAATAGGTATTATTATACCTAAATACTTAAGTTACTAATGCACTAACTATAATTTAATAGCGCATAAAATTAGGATTCTATGTAAAATTTTATTGTACAGTTATTATTACGAATAAATTATTATTATTATGGGTTATGGGTATTATACATAAAATATGAAAAATGTTAAATGCAGTACCCAGTCGTAGCCGATGTTCCACAGGATCGGCATTAGGACGATACATAACACAAAATAAGGTATAAGGCATAAGGCAAAAGGGGCTTTTATTACGCCAACAGTTATTATTTACTAGTCAAAGATAAGTCAAATTTGTAATACGAACAGTTTCAATAAGTAGGTGCTATGATGTTTACAATGTAAATGATTTACGTATTCATATAAAATGAAAAATGTTGTATTATAAAGTAACCGTAGACAAAAAAATTGTTTACGTGATAATTGCATTTACAATCAATTTCAAATGACGTGTGTCTTGAAAGTATTTAAATTGGTTATAATATGGTCATAGCACCCCACAACTGGTACTGTTGAAGCCCAAGGGCTTGCACCAGAAACCATAATGGCGACATATAAACTAGTATGTATAATATATATCTTTATTTAATTCTTCTTTTCGTATATTGTCTCTCTTCCTTCGATTTATTGAATGAGACTTTGCTTGCAGCAAATAGCAAATAAATTTCGTTATCCTGTTCTAAAATATATTTTACAATAAAAATTGCATAACAACGATTGTACGAACGAGGTATCTCTTTTCGGATTAGAAACAGCAACTGTTCCCTTTCTTACTTACCCTCTTACTGTTCAAGTCAACTAAACCGAGATACCTATAAAAGGTAAATAAGAATCTGGTGTTTGGTTTAAAGATAAATGAGGAGGTACTTATCTATGTCAGAAGAAGTCGCAACAGACGCTAGTAATATTATACCACCCATCTCGACTAAAGGCCTGCAGCGGGAAGGCGAAATGGTTGCATTCTATCACGTACAAAAATACCGCGATGTGACCATAAGCGCTAGGGAATGGTATTTTGTCCACACAAATGGTTTTCTTATTCCTTTTTAATATTAAGAGCACGTTAAGCCGTCGGTCCCGGTTCTCATACTAACATCTATGGCAGTCGTTAGGGGTAGTTGGAGCCCTAAATCAAAAACTCCGACCGGTCTAACTACAGGACATCGATATCGCCCATGGGTTGTGAAGGTCAGATGGCAGTCGCTTCACGGAAAATATCGAAGTTCAGCCGAATCGCAGTTAGACTGGAAAGCCGACCCCAACTGAGTTGGGAAAAGGCTATGTGAATGATGATTCCTTTTTAATATTAAATATTATTTTTTAGTTATGGGTTGTCACAATATTTGTTGTATGTTGGGATGGAGCGGTTTCTCGGCAGTTACGTTCACCATATGGTTACCCACCAGGATTCGAACCAGAGCCTGAGCTTTACGAAGCTTCAATAGGTAATGTTTGAAATAATATTACGTGCGAACAACAAAGTTATTGGCGAAACGTAAGGATAAGTGGCTTAAAATTGCCTGTATTTCTAAGTTGCAACAAGAATGATTATAATAATATGTATGTACCTATGTAAATTAAGAGGGGTATTAGATAAACTAAGTAACATTGTAAGTAAAAATTTTAATGAAGAACATCGGAAAACAATGGACCGAAAATCTTAAATAATATATACCTAAAATTTTCAGGAAATCAATACTTGGGTGGAAAAAGACAAGGACCTTATAGTGGCTATCCCGGTGCCGGTCGACAAGGCGGCGGTGTTTACAGAAATCCAAATGTGTTGCGATATGTCGAATTGGAATAAGCCTATTCACTGTAAAGGTTAATAATATACTTTTCAATGTATGTTGCTGTGTTAGTGACTTTTTATTTTCAATAAACCTATCAATCGCAAATAAAAGTTACTACCTATGCTGTATTCCCATTAACCCCAATGAAGCTTAAAGTTTCAGTGTTAAGAGTGGACTAACTCACGTCACCGATACGCAAGACCATCGTTTAAACCCAGCAGGCTACAGATACTTCTATTATCAGTATTTTAGCAACTACGTGCCTTATTAATGTTGTTTTAATCCTGCATTATTGTGTTTATTTTCAACTAGCTGTCCCGGTGAACTTCGTACTGCGTTAATTTTTCTAATGTTCCGACCAACTTTCTTTTTTATCTTCAAAAAAAAGATCCTTCTTCTAATAATAACGAACACAACATAAAAGAATTAGCGAAATCGGTTTAGCCGTTCTCGAGCCATTAATCTCTTAACCAACCCGACTTTGTTTTATATATTGGTATAGTAATAGATATAATAAATATGTACATTAACTATTCTAATTATACCTACTAAGATTACATCTAAATTCTAACATGCGTCAAAGAACTCCTCCGCCTCACCGCCAACTGGAAATGTTCCGAGAAGGCTGGCAGTAGTATCACGTTGTATGGCACTACTTATTCTTTTTGCCAAATAGTATCCATCCTTCTGGTTTTGAGAAGTGTCAATCATGAGTTGAATAGGCCGCGAGCACTGGGACCCCAAACGACTTAAATATTTAATCTCCTGCTAAATTCGAGTATTTGCGCCGTTTAAGGTTTTCCGCTGATGCAGCAGCAGCGCTGGCACAGCCCGCTGTACTAGGAAGGTGAGAAGGCGACTAAGAACGACGAAGACACTAAAGGCCTTCCCATCTTCCATGGCAATAACGACATTCCATCAGGTCTCTTTCCATGGCAAAGGGCAAGCCTCTTTGGTTCACGAACTGCTGGGATACCGGCGGTGGAAAGAGCTCGACGGATTATGTCATTTAGATTAGCGTGTCGAAAAATCCGACCTGCGCTTCTACTGTATAAAAAGTCCGTGATGTCCAAGGTTATTGACTATTTCTCCACAGTGGCAATGATGCGGAGAAACACATAGCGCACCTAAACGCAGACTGGTGGCAAGAATGTGGAGTGCGGAAAGTCTAACATACTCGTAGTCGTATCGGGCGAGGGATAAGTGGAAGGGGATCAAATCCACAATTCAGACTCCCACTAACCCACAGCCAGCAAACGCGCTCGGTGTGAAACATTTGAAAAAGTATTATTTAGTGAATCTCGCCTGAAATTAAAGAGCGGCACGTCCCACTTCCTCTGAGAGAATGGTTGAGACGGCAGATCAGTGAAGGGGCCAGTAGACTTCCAGGCATTTATGGCATCGGTCTTATACAACACCTCAGAATCAACAACATGTGTTAGTTAAAATTTTCCTGGTTAAGTCTTCAGTGCTGTGAACCGATGACAGATAAGCCGATAGGCTAATGTCAGTAAACTGAAGCCAGACCCGATCATCCAAGGCCACATTTAAAATTTTACTGAGGGTGTAGATATTGATATAGATATAGAAGATTGTTACAATTGCTAAATAAGTATTATCATTGATCCATTACGATTAGTTTGATCGTTTGGTTCGACACACTGAGCAACGAATGTCGGACCTGGCGTGTTGGTCTAAGAGTTTGACATCTCAAAACAGTTCGACAATATATCAGCCTCTGTAGTAGGTCTATAAAATTTGTTTGACGTCATAAAGTGTCCTGTCTAGGCCCCCTGATTTCTTACAGTCAGTTGACGTCAATAACCGATGGTCGTGAAGACTTAAAAGTAAAAAAGTAAAACAAGCACCTACTCGTATTATTTACTTTTTTTTATCTGTATCTAAGTACATACAGTAATTACAAACTTACTTATTTATGTTTAAAACTGATAGGAGACATTGCTACGCATAATGCTATACCTTTTTTTTTAATTCGATCGCGGCCTCTCGTACGTCCGTTGCCGGGCTTCTCTGGTTGACACGCAGATGGTATTTCCAGTGGCGCCCGGCGGTAATGCAATCCCCTACCCATATTCGATTGTCAAATCAGTATATTAAAAAATTGGTCTCCCACAAATATACCATAAAATTTCGGACAGAACGTCCTGGATACGCTGTCGACAGCGGACTTTGGACATCTATGCGGCCTCTGAGCTTTGAGGGTTGGGTTTTTTATTCTGCGTGGCGGCAGTGAGGGAGGATGTGCGGGGGTAGAAACCTTACAGCACGCACAACTCCTAGCATGCTTCTGTAAAGACGGTGGGGACCTCCGATCATGGAGACCGAAGGTCTTATGAATATACAATTCTAAGGCGATCGTACCGGTAGACTTCAGAGCTTGAGGGGAGGGTACTGTACCTCTCGTACTCAGCAGCCTCCTTCCACGTGCATGACTTGCGTGCAAAGAGACGCAGTCGCGGTCCACAGCGTGATCACACGGTGAGTGCGACACAAATAAGCACACGTGCCGGGTGATCATCTGTAAAATGATCACCCGGCACATAAAATAGTATAATTATACATAGGAAATACCCAGACTTCGGTACACACGTTGTGTCATCATCATCACACAAAATTAGGAATCGAACCTGAGACTCCGCGTTGAAAGCGGATGCACTACCGACTACGCCACCGAAGCAGCCTTGATTGTGAATTGAATTAATTTGAATCATTATTCCTTAATTTTCTCAGAATTTCTTTTGATAATCAAATAAATTTCATCTCAACTGATAGTTTTTATCACAAAGAATATGTTCATAGGTACTTGGCAAGTAAATGAAAAGGTATGTCAATATAGGTACCTAGTAGATCTAGGTAGAGCTTTTCGATGGGCGGGATATTATAGGCATGTTTGTTGATGAGTGGTATTTATTGATAAAAGTATGTGCCTACTGGTTACCGGATGGATGAAAATTGATGTTCTAGAGCTCCTAACCTATATAGAGAGGTCCCGGCTAGGAGACATGTAGTCTCTACGGATAAAAACAGACACATTATTAGGCTTTCCGCACATTGGGCTCCATTAGGACAAGGCCTTCATTAACGCCCCTACGAACACTGCCGGGCGACACTCGGAAGAATCCTCTGCGTCGTCGGCGGAATTTGGCCACCTATTTGACCTCATTCACGCGGTTGGGTTATACTTATAATTTATTAGCTGGATTATTATTTGGTTGTTACAAGAAGGTTACAAATTGGTTCCCAGTTTAGTTGAGATTCGAATTTACATTCTGGAAATCTGTTCCTGCAAAATACTCGTAAAATACGTAGGAGCAACTGTACTGCGTGCATGAGTTAGCTATCACAAAATAAAACACATGTCTTGAAATTCTTGAGACATGTTGGTATTTTAAATAGAAATATTAGTAAACGTAAGCCAATTGTACAACACAGGCTAACATATTGTTTGGGAGACCGTGATAATTGCATTATAATGTGATATGTTCTTGCAAGCATATATATATATAGTTAATATCGTCCTAGCACCCCACAACTGGTACCACTTTAGCCCAGTGTCTGGAACAATACATCATAATGGCAACATACAAACTAGTAAGCATATAACCACTAAAATAATAAGTAGAAAAAAAAATACAAAAAGAATTAGCTAAAATATTTATTATTCATTGTTTATCGGGGAAACGTTATTTTTAAACGAATTTTTAGATAAAGAATGGTTAAATTTTACACAGGGAATATTGTTTACATCTTTGTTTGTGAATACAAAAATACAGCTTGTCCTCTCCACTCAAAGCAATACCTATATGACAACCGGGACCGACGGCTTAACGTGTTCTCCGAGGCACGGAGGGGTTTCAATGTCCTAAGAAACGGTCACCCATCCTAAGGCCGTCCTGCCTAGATGTTGACTTGACCTTTGCAATGTGTAAACCTACTTGGTAACCATTAGTATTAAATCCTATTCATAATATTATTTCTTTATTTTCAGCTATGCTTTATTACTTTATTTGTTGTTTATTGCGCCTCAGCGGTGCCACTTGCTCGGCAAGACTTGGATCCGGATTACATACGTAATATTTTAATAATTTCTTTTGTTTATTTTGTAACGAGACTACCACCGAAGATCAACAGATTGCGTCACTCGCCATTCTAGTTCGTACTACTGAGTTAGTACCGAAAACGTAACTAGATGGCGCTACCGGTAAATTTAGAAGTCGGTGTCAAGATTCTCGAAGGGTCAATGACCACTCCTACATTTTATTTATATTGTTGTGAATTCCTTGCTACGAGTAGGGACTAGGAGCGTGTGTTGGATACCTCAACCACTGCTTGAGTATCCATGTGACCTCTTAGGACTGACTCAAGGACGGTATACGGCCATCCACCCCTGCTGGGTGCTATTTACCTACTTGAGGGCGCTCGTAGGAAAGCCGGATGTCAGAGGCTATATTTTTTTGTTAATTATATTTTCTTGAATCCCATCCTACGAGTACTTCTTTGTGTACCCCGCTCCACTACCCCGTTCTACAGTGGTGCCCTCTGTGAGGCGATTATGGTACCAGAGAAAAGTCCCCGTGCTAAAATTTTAATTTATACTTTTTGTACTTCGAAGAAAACAAACATCACATTAATATATTTACAACATACACAAAGGTGTACTTAAGTCAAATATTACTTCTCTTCCAGCAAACCTTACAGTTTTCCAGGATAAATATTATATATAGGAGAGAAGAGAAGTTACACAAATCAAAGCATAGGGTAGAAAGTGTAGAGAATAAAAGTAAATACTTACTATACCTACAATACAAAGACAATGCTATTCTATTTAATAATAATAACTTTATTGAAACCAAAAAGAATACATGTTCTCATTATTAAAAGATATGTAAATGACAATTTTGGAATGACAGGAAGACTTATCTTATTCTTAACCTTTATATTTTTGAACCCTACCCCTTTAAACTGGCCTACACCTGTGTCTTAAGGAGCAGAAACTATTTAGTTAGGTACTTCCTATTTAGGTCCTACTAAGATCTCAGGGGAAGATGCCAAGTCTACCTGTACCACGTATTACAGTACGACTATTAATTTATAAGCAGCCGCTAATAATTTATAAGATAATGTAGTTACTGATTTTTTTTAATTTATATTTCAGCAAGCAGCCACAATTTAAGGTGCGGAGGTTACTACGGCGGCGGAAGACAAGGAAGCTATAATGACTTTCCCACCAACACGGGTTATGATGACATTATGAACAATTACGGTAGACAAGGGGCTTTGCGTCAAAGATTCGGTTTCGGGCTGGGCTAATTTAATTTCGTTTAAAGTTTAGCCAGCATTATCAGTTACTTTTATTTGGAATATATTAAAAAATTGTTGGTTCTATCTAACTTCAAAATTTTAGCATTTATTGGTGAATAATACAGCATAAATCTGTATTTAAATAAATGAGCATTTTATAATTCCTCCCTGTATCACAAAAAAAATATCCCTACCGGGACGAATATTTGTAGGCTGAATGTGGACGAAATAAAAATTATCCAGTCTCAAAATGTTAAATTTTCGTCTTTCGCTCGTTCATTCAATTAGGTCTCGACACCGTTTGTTTTTTCAAAGCTTCCAGTCAGTTCTGTTATCAAAACTGAGTCCAAAATATATTTTTTAAACGATAGTACTTCACGGTGTAATAACCGTGTAATAATAAAATACTTTTACGCAAACATTGAGAGATCCTGTGTTTAAAAGAAAGCAATGGTAAGCATCCTTAACCCAAACTTTTACTTTACTTTACTTTTACCTTACTCCAAAGTCCTAATTACTGATGGAGTGTATAGATTTGTATCCTTGTTCTGTGAATCCATGGTAAGAGTTACTCATGCTTGTTTCCCAAAAAGATAGACTACATAGAGTAATATCCATTATACGGCCTCAGTTGTTTGAGCATAAATTATTAACACCCATAACCAATATATGCACAAAAAAAAACAAATTATAAGGTGGAGAATGTTATTTATTAAATAACATTGCTTAGAAACAATATAGTTTTGGTAAGAAATCAGCGGATTAAGTAAGTGTACGGCGAGTAGGCCAATTGCGAATTGTAGCCAGCAGCTGCAACGGCAGGGCCGGCAAATGCTGAATAGGCAAGTGACGTATATGGAGAGTATAACGATGAAGTATAAGCAGAAGCATAAGTCGGATAGTAGTAGGGGTTTGCTATGGGGTTAGGTCCGGGGTGTGGGACGGCATAAACTGCCGCCACCATACAAATGAAAGCGATCTGAAAAAGAATAAATACAATTAAAAAAATCTTGGAGAGTTGGATTGTTCTATGTTTAATTATTATAAGCACACACACACACACAAATAACGCCTATATCCCCGCAGGGGTAGGCAGAGGTGCATTACACACCCCACAATTTGCCCGTATTTTTAGTTCCACGTAATAGGGGGCAAGCTAATTACCGTCACCGGGCACACATTTATATGGGGTTATGGGTTATGTCTAAAATGACCAAATGAATTTAATAAAAAGTAGCAGCTATAGGTATTGTAATTGTGAAGAAAGTTATAGATTTTTTTTTTCATTCGTTTAATTAATTTAAGTGTTCGATTCTGATTCTGATTCTGAGGTGCGGTGTAAAGAATCGCTTTACCGCTTACCGCATTACGCTTTATGTAATAAAAACATTTGCTCCGCTTAACATTTGCAATATTATCAGCATGCATTGCATACCTGTATTATAAGCAACGTTTGTTTTTTATTGTCTTTTACCATCCACCACGGAAACATACTAACGGGATAAAATTTCAATCTATATTTGTTCAAAGATAGATTGAAACTTGCTATTGTTTCAGTGGTGGTCAGATAGGCAATCACACTCTCCTCTCTGTCTGCTTGTCTGCGGCTTTTGCATTTATTATACCTATTAGTACGGATTCGAATATTTTGAACAGTTGATAATAAATTCCTGATAGTCAGTTCTCGATCTATTCCGCTAATTACACTGCGCCTTTCTCATGAAAATGGTACCAGTCAACGATTGGGTAGCATATTATTAAGAACAATAGTATAGGTAGTCATTATAACATCTGACAGACAGACAGACAAAAATCACGGCTTTGTCTCCAAAGGGATATAGGCAAAAATACATATAAATGTTTGAGAAATGCCTTTCAGTGGAATACGGTGATTTTATATTCTTTTAAATATAATTTAATAGGTGCCGTTCGTTGCTAAAACATTACATACAATAAATGTGATAACTAACAAAGTTTACAAAGATTCATGGAAATCATTTTTCGCATCATAGCGACTGGAAATATTTCCAGAAAATTAGGTCGTTTTTTCCTGCGTTCCGTACCCGAAGGGTAAAATAAATAAATAAATAATAAATATGTTAGGACAATTCACACAACGCCATCTAGTCTCAAACTAAGCAGAGCTTGAGTACTAGATAAACTGATATAAATACTTATATACATTTCTTTGTATATACATACATTTTATACATATGAAACACCCAGACTGCGGTACAAACGTTTGTGTCATCACACAAAGTTTGTCCCGACCGGGAATCGAACCCGAGACTCCGGCGTCGAAAGCGGATGCACTACCGACCACGCCACCGAAGCAGTCAATAAGCAGGAACCCTTTTACTGAGACTTCGTTGTCCGTCCGTCTGTCTCCGAGCTGTATATTAAGAACCGTGATAGAAAGTTGAAATTTTCACAGACGATGTATTTCTGTTGTCACTATAACAACAAATACTAAAAAATAGGATTAAACTATATTCAGGACGGCTCACATTTATCAACCGTAATTTGTTTTGCCATGTTTATAGATGGTACGGTATGGATACTAGCACTTACCGGTTTTTTATGTTTTAAAGAATTGTAATACTAATTTGTTGTATACCAAACTAAGATGTTAAAGGTTTTTTTTTTTTTTATATTTGGTTCGCCAAATTGACGCCGCCCGCCTGGTGGTAAGTCGTCGACGTCTAGCGATTGTGGGCCACTCTCACAGCACGTAATACTATAGAGATACTAGATACTATATACTGATGTGCCTCTTCACGCTCCGCTTAAAGAACCCAGGATTATATGTGTGAGGAAACACGTGCACAGGCAGGGCGTTCCAGGCCACAATAATGGTTATAGCAATATAATTATTTTTAATGCACTTACCAGTTTGAACATTATGTGAATAATATTAAATGACAGGAGACCCAACACGTTAAGAGGCTAATGATATTATAATACCAGTCTAGTGTTTCCTATTGATTTTATACGATCACGCTGTCAAAATTTACAATTAACAAACGGCATTGGTATATTTGACTCGAATATTAATTATAATTAACCATTTAATTTTTATACATTCCTTCCCGATAGCTGAAAATCTACTTTTGAATATGAATTACTGTGACAATCTATTTGTTCCGTCAAAATACCCCAATTTGTTCCTCACTGTGCCAAATACAGAATGTTACAGCCGATCATAGAATATTTAGGTTTAACAACGCTTTTCATATGTAAATGATTCTAGAATTAATAATAAACTATACTAATAAATAATAAATTTTATACCTACTCTGATTTAAGATTTAATAAAAGAGAATTCCCAGTCTCATTTGTGTATCTACTTCATTATATAAGTTTGTTAAGATTCAACTGCATTAGCGCATGGGTAATAAATTGTGTATCATCATCATCTCGGCCCATTTGACGCCCACTACTGTGCATAAGTCTCGCCCAAGAGAGGGTAATTCAGGGAATCGAGTATGGCTATTAAGAAATAGAAAGTTAAGTGAACTGCAAAATTAAATTCATATAGAAATCGAATGATGACTAAAATCAATTAATCTTGTTTGTACTATTAACACGAAAGTTATGGTCCGATAATGAAATTACAGTTGATGAAGGTCTTGAAATTAATTTGTCATACCTATAGCTAAAAAGCATTATTAGCAACGTGATTATCTGAATACAGAGGTATATAAAGGGCGTCTTATCATAGTGAAAGACGTCGTGCGACAACGATGTTACTAAAAGCAGTAAGTTTAACAAATTTTTAGTCTATTACTACGAGTGGGTGACTTTATCAAATATTGTTCATGTTAGGAAAATTATCTTTAAAATTATGTGACCATTATGCCCGGCCACACGACTCGATGAATGGAGAGGGAAATAGTGAGAAATATCGAGGGTCACTTACTCTCCTCGCTGCTCGCCTCATCACTCACCTCGCCACTTGTTGCGTTACTTTTTTCGTGTCTATCGTCATAATACATGTGATAGTATCTACAAGCAAATTCTGCTGTAACTGGGTTAATTAGGGCAATCAATTTTCTGTCCATGGTGCCTCTGTCCGAAGGTAGAAGTGGCAGGACCAAAATCGCGTAGTATGTACCGTATAAAACAGGGGCTTAAAACCGCGTAAGCCAACTCGGGCATCGGGTTAGGATACAATTGTGATAAAAAAAATAATAATGATGCATAATCAACAGATATGATGATGATAAGGGAACTTTTAATCCAGAGACATGACATCTTCAAAAATATTATTTGATATAGACATGCTTATTAAAAAGTATCTTAATGTTTCTAATTGATGACTAGGCTAGGGTGACTACTAAACCACGCAAGTCTATTTTGTATTCCATTTAGTTAAAATCTCCATGATTGAACTGGTTTGCTATATATATACCTAGTACATACCTAAGCTATGTACTTCAAATATTAAGATAGGAATCATAAATAAATCACAAAAACTGAAATGTCATCCGTAGGATTCGGACCCACTGGCCTTTCTCTAACAAGGGAAATGCTCTGACCACTGAGATACGATGAACAATACATCCAATCCTTACTTCATATTATACTCGTAATTTCTAGATCGAGTTATTAAGCTTAGCCTTTTATCCACTCATCGGAACTTAGCCGAACTAACTAGTATGGTATACTTATATCTGTGGCCGAACTATCTCTTAACATTTTAAGGATAGTTTGAGTACACTCATTGCTTTGAAACACAAAAATATAGCGATGTTCTCTAATTTCAGTGGCTTCTCTTCTTCCTGGCCTGCTTCTTGGCGATAATCGTCGGCGAAGCAAGGCATGTACATGGTCGCCGTCCAGTCGTTGTACTTAACAGAATACCAGGTTTTTCAGGACGCCATCACAAGGCGTCACGTTATCTTAAGTAGCTTGAGCTTGAGATATTATGTCAGATCGCTTATAGATTTTGATTAAAGTCTTGAGATGTAAATCAATGGTTTTAATAAATGATAACCCTATTTTAACATGTATTCCTATCCTCCTATCATCCAACCTATCATCAAAATTACCTTTTTAGGGTTCCGTACCCAAAGGGTAAAACGGAAACCCTACTAAAACTTCACTGTCCGTCCGTCTGTATTGCGCTGTATCTCATGAACCGTGATATAGTTAGAAAGTTGAAATTTTTACAGATGATGTATTTCTGTTGCCTCTATAACAACAAATACTAAAAAACAGAATATAATAAATATTTAAGGGGGCTCGGAAGGACGGACGGATGGACAGCAAAGTCTCAGTAATAGGGTTCCCGTTTTACCCATTAGGTACGGAACCCTAAAAAGCACATCTGTTATGAAAAATAAGGCACTGGGACCTTAAGTTCGGCTGTAACTCATAATACATAGTCAGACCTACGTATCTCTATCTTTGATTAAAAAGTTCTACGTATATGAAAATGTATTCAAAATAGAATATTTACCTACTTATCTTACTTAGGAAATTTATAAGTAGGATACGTAGAATGAATCTGATGTCACACTAAGGTGTGTTTTTCTCTTTATGTAAACATTACAATAAAAAAAAGAATATAAAGAAAACCTTGAAATGATGGAGCTTGTTTACACTATTTTAACCATTTATTCTATAATAGTTATGTACTCATGACGACATTAAGTATATCCTAGTATTTCTCACTTTAGTCCACCATAGTTTACTTAATATTATAATCATTCAGATGATAAAACAATTCTAACATTATCCTTGATCTAATAAATTATTACTGTCTGATGACACTGGACAAGGCTGGGCGTGACCAAAATTTTAATTGTTTTTAGTACAATTCTTTGACAGTTTATCCGGCTACACTCACGTAAATTAACATTGTCCTGTACTACAAAACTAATATATAAGACGATCAAATTTTTATTTATCACTGTGCATCGGATTTGTGTCCTGTCGTTACTTAATTAACAGCAAGAAAACTACTATCAAAATGTTTAAATACGTGAGTAATAATTAGAACTATTACCGCCAATATTGTTTAAATTACCCATTTAAATAATAATTATTTGATAGATATTAATATTTACTATAATATATTATGTATGTATATACATACATTTTACTAGAAAAAAAGCCTAGATATCATTTCAATCATCTGAGATTTTCACTAATAGTCTTTTATCGGAGACCTGTAATTACTTTATCTTCACATGTTTGAAGAATAGGATTGCTCTTACTATTTTCCTGTGAAATTGTATTTTTTTGTAATTTAAAGGTACATTAAAATATGTCATTGTAAAATAAAAAAATAGTAAAATAAAATTTAAATGTGTAATTCGTCACTTATGAAAACTGTATCTTGCTTTTAGGCACTGTTTGCTGCTCTCCTCGCTTTAGCTGCAGCGAAACCGAAACCCCTAGTATTGGAGTATCCAGTAGCTTCAGCGTATGAATACGTTTCTCCAGTTTCTGCAGCATACACATCTCCTTTGGCATACCCATACAGTACTTACGACTATGCCCTGCCGTACTCCGCATACACATACGCATCCCCTTACTCTTATTACGTTCGTTGATAATTCTGACCGACTTTGTAATTAAATTGCATTCTAAACATACATACCTAATTTGTTTTATTTTCTGCCCACCTATATTCTATTAGACATAAGTCACTGGGGATCGTGGGAAGCCATGACTCTATTATGTATATCCTATTAAGTGTAACAACAGGCAGAATCACCGGAGACTCAATCAAGACGCTCGCATGCTATACCGAGCAGTGGTTTCATAACCTGTCCCACACCTGGAACTATCAAACATTACCTTGACATTGGCAAAATCATCGGTGAACGATGGAGCCACTCATTTAAAAAAAGAAGAAGAAGAAGTGTAACAACGTGTCAGTTCGTGAACAGTCCGTTGAAAACCTTGGCCGTTGGGGTATTATTGCTAAGGTATACCTTTGCGTTATTCACTTAAAATGCGTACAATGACGGACATAGTACAAGTTACTGCATTCTAATAATTGTTAGAGTTCTTTGCAGATCGTGTTACTATTTGGTAATTGTTCTGTATCCACCCACACAGTCGCGTTTATTGTGTTAAATAGGTATTTTAGTTAATTTCTTAGAATACTGAAATATTTGTACAATATAATATTAAGATGTATTGGAACAAATTTTTCAACGTTATGTTAATATGTAACTTTTTATATACCTACCTACTTATAAGTACAGACGCGAGTAGTATTTTTCTTGTTCCTAATTCCGAAAAGAACACATTAGGTACAGTCAGCTTCAGAGAAAAGGAACCCCCCTTGATAATGTCATGAAAGCATTAAAGTTTTTAATCATTAATTACATTACATTAATCATTGTGTATATGGCATGTTGGTCTAGTGGTTATGACCGCTGCTTTGTGGACACCTCGGACAACCGAGGTTCAAATCCTCGGACACAAGTTCTTTTTTTATTCATATAATTATTTTTTTATTTTCTTAAGCACTTTTTGTTAATTAATATTTAAGGAATCAAATTTTATAGTAGGTATGAGGTTTGTAAGAAAAAATAGGCTTATTGCATAAATAATATTAATTTATTTCTCGAATTACATTTCTAGGTTTTTTTCTTTCCTCTTTCCATTCCTGGTTGAGTATATAGTTTTTCTATCTGAGTTAAATTGGGGTTACTTATTTTTAAATTTTACCTGACCTAAATTTATTGCCAAAATACAATACCCTAAGTGAAGTATAATGTTTATTTAATATACTGAATATCGCCGCGTCACATGACTCACGAATGACGCCACGTGATGCGATCGTTCGCTGAGCTGCTTCATATTAATTTGTAATTTTCTGATATTTTTCGTCTTTCGGCTCAATTGTATACCAAGATACAATTTACTCACAAAAAAATACCACATTAATTTATGTGCTGTTTGAGAATACAAACTCGCATCTCCAGCGCCATCCGATCACCTAGGCCGTGCCTTATACCACTAGGCTATCGGTTCACTTGACAATAATGGCGAAAATATGAATAGCATTACTCCTTTTATCGAACAAAGTTGATTACAGTGTAATTTTCTAGACCTTAAGGTTTAAATTTCAACTTCCACCATATGTGATAATAATAACTGCTCAACAGACTAAAAGATAAGGTTGAAATTAGTATAGATTTCTCGTTTAGTTCAATAGATTACGATTGATAAACTGTGATTGAAGGTAACTTTATAATTCATGGTAATTTGCATTGGTGTTAATCCTCCTCGTAATATTATTCAATTTATTAAGTTTTTGATCAGTTTTTTGAGTAAATTGAAAGTATGGTTCGATTAACAACATTTTTGAAAGCTAAAATTATTGTTCTCTGGGAGCAAGAACAAAGCATAAAGAAAATAGCACGAGATATGGGCATAACGGTAAGAGTTTCGATAAAAATATATCATATACCTATTTATTGCTTAATCATGTTACATTTTCATTTACAAGTTAGTTTTTTTGAATTTTTTTTTTTTTTTTTTATAATTGGTTCGCCAAATTGATGCCGCCTGCCTGGTGGTAAGTCGTGACGACGTCTAGCGATTTCTTTTATTTATATGAATATTTTATTTTTTTATATTATATTATATTTATATTTTTTTTATTTATTAAAATAATTTTATATGAATAAAAAAAGAACTTGTGTCCGAGGATTTGAACCTCGGTTGTCCGAGGTGTCCACAAAGCAGCGGTCATAACCACTAGACCAACATGCCATTTACACAATGGTTCAAAAAACTTTAATGCTTTCATGTCATTATCAAGGGGGGTTCCTTTTCTCTGAAGCTGACTGTACTAAACTAAAAGTGTTAATCCTACTGACACATTAAAAAAATCGGCCAATTGCGGGCTGTATCCTTCTGCGAGCAAGTAATGCTAGGTGACCGAGAGGGAGAGGGAACTTACCCTCCCAGCTGAGTTCCGAAGTATGCAGCTGGGGCACCGTAGAGTCATCTACGTGCAGGATCACCGGCTTGCAACTCACTGTCCGTAAAGAAGCAGATCAGAAGGGTTGCGTGCTGTGAGGCCTTAGCCCACGCGCGCCTTCACTCACCGACGCGGGATAAACCCAACCTCAAAGATGTGGGGTAGCATCCGACCCAACCACACAAAAAAGAGACCGACGTATATCCCTACAAACTCACGTTATAAAAAATTGTCAACGTGACTAGTAGTTGGCCTTAAAACGTGACCGTTATTGATTATTTTGACGCTCTGGCTGAAATTATTTTTTAAATTGTTTGTGTAGTAATATAAATTGGAAAACACATCGTGAAAGTCTGGTGGGTTGTGTGGCAATTAACCTACTTTGGGCATGGTAAATTAAAATGCCGATGAGTTAAATTACTATTTTAGTAGCTGTAGAGGCTTTGATGAGTATAAGGGGGTCCCACCAAGATCAGGGATCTGAAGTCAACCTCACCTGCAAGTTTAGCACCTACCGGTCAACATATAACGCTCTTAAAATATTAAGAAAGAAATTATAAATAGATCACAAAAACTGATGTCATCGGCGGGATTCGAACCCACGGCCTTTCCCTAACAGGGGGACTGCTCTGCCAACTGAGCTACGATGACCACTACCGACAACATCGAATTTTTGCTTCATATCATATTCATAATTTCTACATCGCGCTATTAAGGTTAGCGTTGGATCCACCTACCGCAGTTCTACCGAACTGACGGTACCAGTGTATCGTGTTACAACGATATTTAGACACTGAATTTTTTGAAGAAATTATAAATAGATCACAAAAATTTTTTTTTTTCGATGTTGTCGGTAGTGGTCATCGTAGCTCAGTTGGCAGAGCAGTCCCCCTGTTAGGGAAAGGCCGTGGGTTCGAATCCCGCCGATGACATCAGTTTTTGTGATCTATTTATAATTTCTTTCTTAATATTTTAAGAATAGTTTAAGCAAACTCATTGCTTTGAAATACAAAAATATATGGATTTGGTAAGGATTCATCAAAAAATTCAGTGTCTAAATATCGTTGTAACACGATACACTGGTACCGTCAGTTCGGTAGAACTGCGGTAGGTGGATCCAACGCTAACCTTAATAGCGCGATGTAGAAATTATGAATATGATATGAAGCAAAAATTCGATGTTGTCGGTAGTGGTCATCGTAGCTCAGTTGGCAGAGCAGTCCCCCTGTTAGGGAAAGGCCGTGGGTTCGAATCCCGCCGATGACATCAGTTTTTGTGATCTATTTATAATTTCTTTCTTAATATTTTAAGAATAGTTTAAGCAAACTCATTGCTTTGAAATACAAAAATATATAACGCTCTGACTAAAATATCCCCGATAATCGTCAATAGGCTCGCCTTATAGGGTAGACTGGGTAAAGCTGTGACAATTTTCGATAGGTACGATATTCGCCGGGATAGTACCTTCCGGGTCCCATTGTAAATCTAAACACTGAATTCCTCCTAAACGACTGGACCGATTTTCATGAAGTTTACGGTGTATGTTCAGATAGATTGGAGAATAGATTACATTAAGACTCGGGGATCGCAACTATTATTGTATCAATTGCAACCACAAAAAAAACTGCATGTACAAATCATACGTTTACTAATGTCTAAGCATGTGAGACTTTCTTGAAACCACGTGGAGTGTACCTATACGGTCCTATACGGTCCTATACTAGGTATAGGAATTTTAAAACGAACTGCTATAATATCTATAGGCGATTATTAAACTAAGTAGTATACATAGGTACATATTTATCAAATCAAATACAACAAATACAACATGGAGACATAATATACAGGCAGACGGCGCTCTTTGCCGTTGCCTCTTAAAAGAAATCTCTTCCAGTCATAGGTAAGTAGCTAGACAAATGTCAGAAAAACTTTTCTTAGAATTTGTTTAATCTTCAGTATTGATACAATATTTTGCCTAGAAATTGTCAATGATAATAAAAGTAAGATAGCATTATTTAATTATACTCGTAAGGAAGTCTTATTACCTAACTCAATTTATAAACGAGGTCACCAAAACACTAGTCTAGCTAGATGTATCAAGTTGTTTTTGGTCTGCATAATATGAAGTTACAAATTGTGTACACGACTGTACTCCATAGAAATGTAGGGCAAACGAAAACTTTTTATTTTCAAATTGAATCAGCTCAAATTTATTTTCGCTTCATACGACTATTTCACGACTATTTTTTGGCATCCAACTTTAAGTAGGCGCAGCGGCGCAGGCGTTCCGGAGATGGAAGGTGCGACTATGGAGGGTGCGACTATCGAGGGTGCGACTTGAGCAACCCAAGTGGGGTACCACCATCATCGCGGCAGCGGTGAGACCGATCATGGACGATTGGCTGATGATAATTATCCAAATTTTTAGGGTTCCGTACCCAAAGGGTAAATCCTATTACTGAGACTTCGTTGTCCGTCCGTCCGTCTGTCTCCAGGCTGTAGGTATCTCATGAACCGTGATAGTTAGAGAGGAATTGAAATTTTCACAGTTGATGTATTTCTGTTGCCGCTATAACAACAAATACTAAAAAACAGAATAAAAATACAAAAACGTAATTTATTTTGCCATTTTTATAGATAATAGTACGAATCCCTTCGTGCCCGAGTTTGATTCGCACTTGGCCGGTTTTAATAATCATAATTCACACGAAATTTCAGCATTCTATGTCTTCGGGAAGTACCCTAAAGGTTTTGCTGATCATATATCAGTGAGTGAATCAGTGTTTCAGTGACGACATCGGGATATTTTACATATGATAAAACATAGGTCATAAATTTACACTTACCGAAATGGGACCAAGACATTGTCGGAATGGGACCAAATCGATATGGGCCCACTTGGGAAGTAGCTTGGCCCACTTTGAATTGAAAAACAATCAATATTGGTTCACCCCGTTTCAAGATTAAACAAAAAAAACATACAATCGAATTGAGAACCCCTTATTTGGCTGTACACTTGAATTGCAAGTTTAATAAGTACTATCATATCCTAAGAATTTGGATTTTTTAGCACTATCCAGACTGAATCCACAAGGGTACAAAAATACAAAACGTTTCGAGAAAAGGTAGGTAGCGCCCTACACTTTGCTGTCTCGTTTGCCCGGGCCACTACCGTATTCCCAAACGTTTGGAGACTTACAAGTACAAGATCAGACTAGTAGTTCAGTTTCTGCCATACGGTGAAATCATAACCTTTGTTCTTCGTCATCATCGTTGCTACACTTAGAAAGAAGCACTCTACCCACAAGTATTGTACCGGTATGTTACAAATGACAATGGTAACTTCTTAAGTAATAGCTTCAGTGACGGAATGAAAGGTTCATGCTCACGTGAATTCTGATTAATCCCGAAGGTTCGAAACTTGGCAGAATGCAACTCACGTGTCAACCAATGCCAGAGAGGTTCACGATGAGAATCGATTGCAACATCATTAGCACTGCACACTATATAAAATGACGATATACAAACAAACAGTACGAGTTCTGTTTTATAGTAGCAGCACAATCAACCTTTAAACAAAACAAAATGATGAAATTCGTAAGAAATCTTTTGTTTCGATTTAAATCACGTTTTACAAATTAGTGACATTTCTATTAAGTACTGAGTTTGAAGAAGTGTTTAAAATAAACGTTTGTCTTCACTGATACTAATTTATCATAATATAAAATATACCATCTTGATTTTATAAATTGTATCATTAGAAACCTCTAATTATTATCAACAACGTTTATATAATTGAGTCGTTTAATAAAGAGGTTCTAGTTTAAAGTTAAGTTCTAGTTTAAAATGAAAAAGTATTGAAACAATAGAACTAATAGATGTGACTATTTTTAATGGATAAATTAAGTGACTTGTCTATTGGTCAGAAGTTACGCCACTTAGGTTTTAAGATAATTTGATTCACTACAGATATTAATACAAAAACATCGTTATATAATCCGAAATAATATGGGAAAAAGATACAAAATGGACAACACTTATAATATATAAATTTTATATTTATAGATTGTACTACTTGCCGCGCTCATTGCCGTCTCCACGGCTAAGCCTGCGTTTGTGAGCGCTCCTCTAGTAGCAGCCGCCCCTGCGCCGATAGTAACAGCTTCGAGCTCTCAGTACTATCACCGCATCAACAATGGCCTGGCTGCCTACGTTTCTGCACCAGCTGCTTACGTAGCTTCAGCTGCAGCTCCCTATGTTGCTGCTCCTTACTATTCTGCACCATACATTTCAGCACCATACGCTTCTGCTTCAGCTCCACTGGTTGCCTTATAAATAGTTGAAAATACTCCCAAATGATTGTGATAATATTACCTAGCTAATGCTGTTTCTTGGATCAGTAATATAAAATTATTTTGTAAAATCGTGTACCTAATTATTGGTTTATCCACACCAAGTTCTTGTCATTCTCTTCATAACATGGAATGTCTAAGTAAAGATTACACTTAAATAAGAATGCATTATAAAATAACGTGACAGTGTCACTTTTTTTTCTGTCTATTCTGTTTGTATATCTGTTATATTTGAAGAAAATTGTTCAAGGATACATAGGTATTACACGTGTCACGTCCATAGGTAGCCCTGAAAATTGCTCAGTCTCTTACTTGTTGTTTTCGTTACCTATGTTTATTTACATTTTTGTGTTTGCACTAAATTAATAAGATTCGTAAACAATAGAACTGTAGAAGTTGTAAAGTTCAAGTTTTCACAATATGTTCATTGATGGCTTGCATAAATTTAGTTTGAATAGAGTCACACTACACCAATTTCTATTAGGTACTAAAAAGCTACTGGTAATGAGATATATTTTTCATCACCTCTATTCAAAAAGTGAAAATGAACCAAAAAGTGTACGCATAGCTCTTTTTGGTTCAGTCAGGTTTTGTTCTTTTTTTCAGTTGGATTACTATGAAAGATTTAAGTTTCAAATTGCCCGCTAAAAAGTCTCAGAACAAAAAAGAGCTACTTTAGGCGCAGTTATGTAGGAACAAAACGCCACATTTTGAAAAGAAGATATGAAAAAATATTTTTTCTCAGGCGACGTAGGTACTTTGAATCCCTCGCTACGCTTAGGATTCTACTTTAGAATCTTTCGCTTCGCTCTGGATTTAAAATAGGGCCTTCGGCAACAATATATCATTTTACTCCCTTGTCATAAAATCTACTATAGTATAATGTGCTTTATTAAATATTTTAATTTAATACCTCTTCCAATCCATCTCTAGGTATACTCGTACAAACCTTATATAAGGTAAAGGCATCTAATTCCGTGGTATTTTCACCAAATCTCGAAAGAACCTCAAAAATTAAGTATTCATTGTGCCTTTTTCTACATAAGGCTATTTTTATTAGAAGTGTAAGCTATTTTATTTTTGAAAAATACCATCAATTTGACTCTAAAAGTTCATTAAAACTGTTAAATTAATAAAAAAATCAAAAAAGTCAGAAGCTCCTAATTCCGTGGTAAAAATTTTAATTCCGTGGTATTTGGATTCTAATTCCGTGTGTAAACATTATGAACGAAATGACTTGGAAAGAATGGTGTTTAAAAAATGAAATGTATTTATTTTAGGTTTTTATTTCAAATGTGTCTCTATCATTTATGTCTAACAAAATAGAATCACAATTGGCAAGCATATTTATTTGTATTAACAATACATATATAGAACATAATATTATTATAAAACAGATATAAAATATAATTAACAAAGTAATAATCGATATTGATATATTTTTTGTATTCTTTGGTGCGATATTATAACACAACACAACACAACAAGCGGACGCCCGCGGCTCCACCCGCGTGGAATAGTTTTCCGTTTCCCAATTCCCGCGGGAACACATTCCCGGGATAGAAAGTAGCCTATGTATTATTCTGATATGTAAGCTATAGCTACTGAGGGAGAGAGAACTACTCTCAATAGTAGGTACTTACATACAAACAATGACGCGAACAGCCGCCGCACGCACACACACAGATAAAAAAACACATTCGTAAAAGACACTAGTTGAAACATATTCCTAGTACATACATATTATTATCTTTTTTTTTGGAAAGTGTTGAAAGAACTGGTGGCATTTCTGTGCGGTGGTGGTCGTCAGAGGCATCTCGGGATAATTATTTTATGGGTGTTCATAAAAAAACCCGAAACGGCAGCTTATCCAAGTCTATACTTAGGTAAGCTACCGTTTTAAATACCCACTAGCCGCCGCTGGTGGTAGTAATCTTTACAATTTCCTAATAATACTAACACGTCGAGTAAAATAATGAACAGACTGTATATAGCAGGTGTCAATACCACGGAATTGGGCCTCATGTAACCTAATTACCGTTGTAAATACCACGGAATTAGGTTTTATGATACAAAATCAAGTTTTCTAATTCCGAGGTATAAAAAATTTAAGATTTTTTAATATTATACGTCTAAGTTAACGTTTAATTGCGATATCTTCGACATAATATATAAAACATACTCAGGAAAATATCAGAACACATCAAAAATCTCGTTTTCTGTACTTAGTTCTTCCAATAAAATATTAAGAAAGAAATTATAAATAGATCACAAAAACTGATGTCATCGGCGGGATTCGAACCCACGGCCTTTCCCTAACAGGGGGACTGCTCTGCCAACTGAGCTACGATGACCACTACCGACAACATCGAATTTTTGCTTCAAATCATATTCATAATTTCTACATCGCGCTATTAAGGTTAGCGTTGGATCCACCTACCGCAGTTCTACCGAACTGACGGTACCAGTGTATCGTGTTACAACGATATTTAGACACTGAATTTTTAGATGAATCCTTACCAAATCCACATAATATTTTTGTATTTCAAAGCAATGAGTTTGCTTAAACTATTCTTAAAATATTAAGAAAGAAATTATAAATAGATCACAAAAAATTAAGAAAGTACCTAAGTATACAATGTTTGACCGGCTATAATTAGTAGTAGTATATATAATATATATATATATATATATTTATATATATATATAATATATAAGTAGTAGTTTTTTGTATTTATTGGTTATTTAAGTTATCAGAACTGAAATATGAAGTTTGTAATAAAAAATCTACCACTAAAATTTTCAAAAAAGATAAGCTCTATAAAATTGTAATTCCGTGGTATAAAACGGTAATTAGGAACCCACTAAAATATTTGGCACCTAATGCCGCGGTATTTTTAACACTTATTTTCTCCTCAATTTGTTAATAGAATACTCAAATGTTAAGTGTATTCGATACAACGTATTACCCTTTCAATATCTTACCCAAAACCAAATCTCTTGTAGTAGGTATAAAAATATCGTTTATTAACACTATTTAGCAAATGGTAGTACTTACGCGCATAAGGTCTGAAATGTATGGAGCGTGCGTTCGACTCAGGTGGCAGTGGCAAACTAACCGATTATTTTAAAACTAGCAACCCTTAGCGCAGACTGCGCTAGTAATATTTTTTTTTTTTACTTTTTGTTAAATTTCTAATCTTATCGCACCACTTGAGACCACGACCTTTACAACGGTGTGCCACACTTGACTGTGCGACTCTTAGTTTAGGAGGAGAAGTGGCTTCACTGGTGTATTATATATACACACACCAAGGTACTTTTGTGTTCATATAAATATGAACAGATAAATTATTATTTGATTAATGGGTCTTGCAGTCAAAAATACCTAGTAATTTGGTTTATGAAGCTGTTTTTCTAAATACCATGGTATTAGGTGCCAATTTCTGAACCCCACGGAATTAGATGCCTTTACCTTATATCCTTAACCAGAATGATGCGGGGAACATATTTTTAATATCAGTATTGGTGATTTATAATTTTTATGTATAAATATTTAAATAATAATAGAAGCAAACTCATTGCTTCCAAATACAGAAATAAACTCATTGCTTTCCAATACAGAAATAAACTCATCCCTTTCAAATACAGAAATAAACTGATTAGTAGCTTACTAAGCGGATTAATAGACAATCCGCTTAGTTATTGTTAATTCACATCCAATCCGATGTGACAATGCAATGTGACCTTTTGGAAATGTGATATTGTATGTAATGTTGTCAGATAACAACAACCGAGGTTATTTAATCTAATCTATAAGTATAGTTTTTTATGATTGCGTTTGGTAAAATATAGAGTTCATAATAGTTAATTTCTATGCTTATCAAATTTAAAATCCTAAAAGTGGGTCCGCTAGGGAGCATCACACTATAAAACTGAGAAGTTTAGTACATATTTGTATTATTTCTCCACTTTTAAATTGCATGTGCCTTTCGCTCAATGCACCTTTGTGCCAGGAGCGCTGCAGGATGAGTTATTAAAATAAATTGTTTGGTTGTGGTATTTTTTTTTGTTATTTAGTAATAAAAAAAAACTAAAGAGATTGCATTATATTAAAACTCTTATTCAGAGTTATCATTAAAACCACAAAATTGTATACACATTTTATTATAAAGTCATTCAACAACAATAAATAAGACTAGAATATCACAAAAAGTTCACGTATTCACTAATGGGAGCCGAAGAGGCAATGTATGGCGCGTAATATGGGTTGACGTAAGAAGCTGCTATGGAAGGTGCAGAGGCAGATGCTACATAAGGAGATGCTGCAGTAATGTATGCCGCAGTTAATCCGCTACTGAAACGGTCGTAGAATTGGGAACTATACGCTGTGGCCACAGCAGGTGCGACAGGAACTAAAGGACCAGTGACTATTGCGGGTTTGGCAAAAGAGAAGGCGATGATGCCAGCAAGAAGTATCTGTAAATTAAATAATACTGTTAATAGAAGAAAAAAGCTATTGGTATCGGACAAAGACGAAGACACACTCCATCGACCGAGTTTTCCAAAAGTTGGCAATATTTAAGTAGCTGACAGATTGACACATAGGGTTTTTGATCTCACTAATGGGCTTTTTTTTTTTGAATCCGCGGCCCAAGGTCGCGGCCGCACCTACGTCCATTGCCGAGCGCCTCCGGTAGAGACTGAGAGAATTCCCGGTGGCGCCCGGCGGACTGTGGCCACTAGCGTGGCCACTGCGTGGTGGTCGGGTGTTACCCCGCATCTTTGGGGTCGGGTTTTATCCCGCGTCGGTGAGTGAAGGCGTGCGTGGGGTGCAGCCCCACATCACGCAGCCCTTCTAGCCTGCTTCTGTAAGGACGGTGGGTTGCTAATCCATCGTCCTCAGGCCTTGATCATGGATCGATGGTCCTGGGCGTAGTCACGTCTGCGGCGCCCTCGCCGCACACTTCGGAACTCAGCGGGGAGGGTACGCTCCCTTACCCTACCGGCCGCCTCCTTCACGAGCATTACCTGCTCGCAGAAGGACACGGCCGCGTTCCACTGACTCTCGCTAGAGACCATGGCTCGTAGCATGGTCTCCAGCGAGAGCGTATCTACACCCAGGCCCACAACGAGGTCCCGGCGCTGACTCGCCCATGCTGAGCATTCCACCAACGTGTGGAATGCCGTGTCTACGCCGGAAGTCTCGCAGTGTTGACACGCGGGTGTGACCTCACGATGCATGCGAAACAGATACTCACCGAAGTTTCCGTGCCCGGTGACGACCTGTGTCGCACGATACGTGAGGCCACCGTGCTGCCTCTGCAGCCACTCCTCCATGATCGGTCTCACCGCCGCGATGGTGGTGGTTCCCCACTTTGGTTGCTGAAGTCGCACCTTCCATGTCTCCATGAGATCCTGGCGGAGTTGGGACCGCTGAGCCTCGATTTCTCGAGACGCAGGCCTGTGGTCCCGCTCCAGCGCCTCCTTGTGCCATTGGAACAATGCCGCAAGGGCTCTCGCTTCCAGGTCCCATGGAGGGGTCGCGGCTAGGAGACATGCAGCCTCTAGGGAAATCGTGCGGTATCCTCTTATTGTTCTGACGGCCAAGGTCCTCAGCGATCTGTGTAACACAGCAGCGTTGTTGGCCGTCAGACTCGGCGCCCATACGGGGGCCCCGTACACGGCCATACTCCGCACGATCCCCAGGTACAGTCTCCTGCAGGAAGCGTTGGGTCCCTTTAAGTTGGGCATCAGTCGCGAAAGCGCGGCTGTCGCCCCCGTCACTTTGGGGACCAAACTTCGGAAGTGTGGTCCGAAGTTCCACCGGCTATCGAGTACGAGCCCCAGATACTTCATTGTGGGCTCGATGCCGATGCTAACGCTCCCTACATTTACGCTGGATCCTGGAGGTGGCCCGCGCCGAGGTCCGTGAAAACACAGAGCCTCGGACTTATTCAGTGCCACGTCCAGTCCCAGCCGCCGTATCCGACCCACGACTTCAGCAACCCCAGTCGTGACCTTGAGTGTTGCCTCCTGGTGCGTTGCTCCCCGCGCCGTGACGATCACTAATGGGCTAAAAATCCAAATAACTGTTGACGTCACTGAACTTAACGTAACACTGCCAAAACAATATTATGTATTAGGTAAATAAATGTAGAACACTCACAATTTTCATCATTTTGCTTGTTTTGTTACTTTGTTCGCTGTCGCTTGAGATAATAATGATTTACGTAGTATTGTATTCTCTTTGGATCTTTGCTTCTACACACGAACATTTATACTTAACACTAGCTACGGTGTTGCAACAACGCATCCGTATGTGACATTGACCGATAATATGACCTCTATAACAACACTGCGGTTTTTATTTTCTTAAATCTATTCAAAGGCTACGCGTTCCGGAAAATTCATACTATGAGTAGACAAATGACAAATAGAAGCATATTTTAAATCATGAATCCGTGAACATCGACAACATTTTGTAAAGGTTTTTGTTATACAAATAATTGACTGAATGCTTTTTTACCCGACTGCGTAAGTGAGGGTTATGTTTTACGCGCATATGTTTTCAAATATTCAAAACGTTTATTCAGTTAGGTACAATGTACATTTGCTGCCAGATTCGCAAAGCAACAGGTAGAGCCTGTGAGTAAGAATCCGGCAAGAAATCTCTCGACCACACTTGTATAACACTAAATACTTAGCTCAATTCTATGTTTCTAAATATTCACTAATAGTGTAATAGTTCTTTCCTAATAAATGAGTCTTAACCGTATTTTTAAATTCATTCAGGGGTAAAGCCATGATATCTTAAGGAATTTTGTTGTAATTTTGTCGTAAAAGCGCACACCAATACCCACGTAATGTCTGTAAAACAGAATGTTAAAGTTTGCAAAAGTAGAATGGACATTTAATTTTCTATATTTCTACTATGGATGAGGATAAAGTGGAGGTATAAAGTATGGTATAAAAAATATAGGTATAAAGAAACGGTACCTATATTTTTTAAACTTAAACTACCTTTATCATAACGAATATCGCCAACATAATTTCAATAATAGCATGTAGGTGGGTAATTCTACAAGCACAATGTAAAGTAATTTATGATAGTATCGTGTTATTATTACAACACACACATATCACGCCTATATCCCCGAAGGGGTAGGCAGAGGTACATTACACACCCACAACAACGTTGTTTATTCTTTCTATGCGTGGTGATTCTTAACGCCTGGCAGTTTATTTTTCTTTTACACAGGAAGCCATATTTGCTCATACACGCAGCAAATTTGGCTGCTTAGGTGCTATGATCAAGATGCCTCGGTTTCGCCAGTCCATCTTGGTTCGCCTAAGCGGACATAAGATTGGTCCCACGTAATTTGGAGCAAGCCTATATTGCCGTTTCCCGGGTTCTTTGGGTATGTTGGCAAAAATACGAGTGATATGACTGAGGCCAGTGGGCCCCTTATTACAATCAATAATTTCATTATACTTATCGAAAAAGTAATGGAAATATCTCGTTAGTAATAAATAAGTTCGTAAGAAACTGCTGAGAGCTAAGCAAGGATATATAGGTTTAGGCAGGATGTTAGGCAGGTGCTACGATTATGTACACCTACGTACCTACTTATTTCATACAATCACCTTTTGAAACACAAAGAGCAAGTATAAACCAAGTAATATGCATTTAAGTATTTGGTAGGAGGAAACTAAAATAATATATATCGCAAAAAGTTTCTAGACAAGCAGACTGAGCAAAGTCTATAGGTTGGGGCTATGCGCAGGATGGGTGACGAGTTGTACTATTTCGGAAGGTAAAAATGACTTAGTTTTGTTGGCCATGTGTGAAGAAGGGTTGTCATGTTGTAGGAGAACGCGGCTTTTGGGTCGTCTTTCGCAAACTTTTTCTAACACCCTGGGTAAACAAATGGTAGAATACCACTCGGCATAACACTCTTTTGATCTTCAATTGGAATTGTACAGGTGGGACCCGTAGCTGAGAAAAAAAACGCGATCATTTTTTTACCAACGTTTCTGGCCTGCCTCACATTTGTTGGCTTGTTCTCATTTTCAAACACCCATTCACAAGATTGCTGTTTTTTTTCGGGTTCAAAACAATAAATCCACGTTTCGTCTCCTGTGACAATGTCATAAACAGCATTAGAATGTCCGTGGTCGTACTTCAGTAGCATCTGTGAGCACCATTCCACGCCAGCCCGCTTCTGCTCCGCTGTCAGTTCATGAGGGATCCAACGACAACAAAGTTTCCGAACTTTCAATTCTTCGTGTAATTTGGATTTGACTCATACCAATCCCCAATAGTCCTCGAACTGTCTCATAGGTAATCCGCGGGTTTTCTTCAATTACCCGCTTAACAATAGCCACATAATTTTCGTTGACGGCAGTTGAAGGCCACCCTTCACGAAATTCGTCATGTAAAGAAACTCGACCTCTCTCAAATTAAGCAAACCATCGCCTCACGGTGCTCAAACAAGATGCTTCTCTCCCAAAAGCATTTTGAAGACGAACGGCACAGTCTTGCGGAGAGAGAGAACTTTTAAAATCATAAAAAATTATCGCTCTAAAATCTTTTCGACTTAATTTCATTTTCGTTGCATACGTAGAACTTTGATGTGTGATAAAAAACAATTGACAAATGATTTCCCGCCAATTGTTTTTTTATTACTACGAAGGTTGCAACGTTTAAAAAAATATAGCATTCGAAATTCAAATAGTTCCGATTAGTTAGAAGTGCAAAACTTTTAGTGTGCCCCATGTATAAAATTCTAGTGTCGCGGTGTTTGTGGTTAAACTCCTCCGAAACGGCTTGACAGATTCTCATGAAATTTTGTGTGCATATTGGGTAGGTCTGTGAATCGGACAACATCTATTTTTCATCCCCCTAAATGTTAAGGGCAGTCCACCCCTAAATAGTTTTTTTTAATTTTTAGATTAATTTTTATTTTTTTATGATACAGCATTAGAAAATACATACAACCCTGAATTTTCAACCCTCTACTATCATCCCCTATTTTTCCATCGCGATTTTTATTTTTTATGGGATCTATACGACTGATAAACATACTCGTACTTATATATTTCTAAATACATACATATTATACATAGAAAACACCCATACCTTTAGTCCTTGGGTACGGAACCCTAAAAAAAGAAACGTAGTATAAAAAAAAGTTGTAATATAATATTATTGTTTACTACTTACACTATTACTTTATAATCTACTAGTGGTCGCCCGCGACTTCGTCCGCGTTGTAATTTGGATTTTTTCCGTTCCCGTCACGGCGCGTTATATTTTGAACAATTCACACAATATCTCTATAAATTGTAGCCTATGTGTTATTCTGATGTACAAGCTATATTATTGTAAAGTTTCATTAAAATCCATTCAGTAGTTTTTATGTGAAAGAGTAACAAACATCCATCCATCCATACATACATACATACTCACAAACTTTCGCGTTTATAATATTAGTAGGATAATAATCATATGAAATGAAACTTGGACGCACCCAAAACCCTTCCTTTTATATTCATTTCTTATTATAATAACATCTACAACTGCGGCCGCAGTGCTGATGATTTCTTTATTCATTGTAACCAAAAATATGTAGGTACTTCACTAGCGTTCTACATGACTGTCACAACCGGAATGATGCTTGGCGGCTATGCGCGGCCTAAGCCCCGCCGGCTTGTATTGCCGGCGGCAGTGCCGCTCGGCATAAACCCGGTGGCACTGCCGCCGGCACTGTGTGTAGCAGCTTTAAGGGCTATAATATAATATTATTTTGAGTTTTTTTATTGGGGCCATGTAATATCCCATAAAATGTTTTTAATGTTCGTGAGGTTCTGGTACTGTTCGACTATAGGGCGACCACTAGTTTATTTATTTTATACATTTATCCTCACACTATCATCACAAGTTTCTAGACATAATATAATGGTTATAATAAGTATGCGGTTTTAATAAAACATAACGTGGGTTCTTGTTTCAGTAGATCATGGTTTGGGTAACTACTACTTCAACCTCAAGTCCAACTAGAAGTCCAATGCAACTACAAAATCAATTAATCATTCATTGTAGATATTGAAATTGGCCAAAATGCCACTTAAGGTGAGTACACAATATCTACTTGCGTCGTTCTAATAAAACCTATAATGTCCGTTTTTATTCTGGTGAAGTTTATCTGAATGCATTATTTTTGTACCCATCGTATTGTGTGTACCATGTAATTAATATTCCTAAGCAAAGACAGAAGACTTATCTTATGATTCACGTTCACACGCTATTTATTACAGATAATCAAACAAATTTTTACTACAGTTCTTTGCTAAAGTTGAAACATTTCATGAAAATTTCATGAGAATGGAAGCCTTAAAATATTAAGCTCATTAGATAGATGGTATGTAATAGGTCGTATGGAGAACCCAAAAAAATACTGAGAAATAGCAGTACCTATTTTATTTTATTCTTTAAGGAAAACTTACAACTAATATACAAAACAACTATTTAATGGATGAGCAACAGTCATCTTATTGGGTGACTTAAAAAGATCTACGCACACATTTTGTTGGATGGTTTCAATAAAAAGAGCTTGTGAGCATAATATGAACTTGTACAATAAAATTTTGTTTATTACTCAATTAACTTTATGTCGGCTAGCTAGTTTGATAGGTACGTCGGTACTTTCCATTTAAACCATCGTTATTATTCTTTGGGCGTTTTCAATACGATTTTTGTAGCCATCAAGCAAGGTCCATGTCCTTACCCATAGTACCATTAGGTATTCCGCGACACCCGCCACGTTGCCACACCACGATGCAAAAATTTGTTACACCTATATAAAAGCGAGGGTTACATATTCTAACACCTGCATTATAATATCAAAAGTGGACGGGAAGGAGACACCAATATGCTCAAAACTGTAATTTCATTTCATACATTTAAATGTATCTCATAATAAACGCTACAATTTGATGAATACAAAACATGTATTTTCATTTTCAGATCATACTGTTGTTAGTGATATGTGGCTTGGTGCGAAGTTTAGGAGTTGCAGTGGCACATCTCGGAGGACCTGTCGCTGCTGTGGGCCCTCCAATACCACCTATAGATAATGCTCCGATAGTTACAGCTGCGAGTTCACAGTACTTCCAAAGGAACTTCAACCGCCTTATAGTGCCACCCAGTATAGCACCAGTTGTTCCTGTGGCACCTCCACCTGCACCTCTAATACCAGTACCTACTTCGCCTCCAGTTTTTGTTGAGCCAACCAGAACTGTGCCAGCTGTTATAAACCAACTACCACCACAGCCAACAGAACCAAACATTGCTATAGCAATTGCCACTGCGCATGCTGCAGCACCTGTTGCCACTATATTATTGCCGCCATACCCTTTCGGATTCCCACCAACATTTGGATTTGTACATCAGGAACCACCAGTTAACATACCAGATGAGAATACTAAAGAACCAACCACACAAAGAATAACAGATACAGAAGCGACAAGACCAACGGAACTACCAAAAATAACACCAATTGACGCCTCAAACAGTGATAATAACATTGTACAAGCACTGCCATCAAATGAAAATGTGAATTTGAATTTCTATGGACCTCCCCTTGCATCCAATCCACAGTTTCAACAAGCACATGGAGCTCAAAATAATCCATATCAACTTCAAAGGCCAAACCCACAGTTCCGAACTCAAAATCTAAATTCTCATGTTCAATTCAATCCTTCAAATCCGCAGCTACCTTTGAAAATCTCAAATTTACCGGTACAAAAGCAGCAACCGCTCATCCAGTATCAAGCACAACTAGAAGAGTTCCCACCATATCCATCACGCCAACAAGCTGTTCAACAGAACCAACAAAAGCCGCAATATTTACCTTATTACCAGCCAAGGCCTCAAAAGAAAGGAAGACCGCAGAAGTTGAAAACAATAGTCGAGGTAGTTCCAGTGCCATTAGCATACATTACTCCACCACCACTTCAGAAAAGTCACGCTCATATCAAAATAGTGAAACACGTTTATAGCTTTGTGCCAACATCTAGTGCCAAAATTATTTTAAAACCTATAAAAAATCATCCTGTGCGACTAATAAAGCTCAAAACGATTGGAGTGAAAATACAAGATAGATCAGATGACAGAGACATTGAAATGACTACTTTAAATCCGTTTCCAAGACCTAACACTAAACCACCTAAGATATAGGTAAAATAGTAGCATATTTCATCACTTGTTACTTACGTACACGCAGTTGTTAGGTTTAAACAATATTAAATATTTATATTTTTATGTAAATGTGTTTTTATTTATTTTTATGTAACGTATAATTAGTTATGTAGGTACCTACTCACAAAACCATAGTACATCAGTTAAAATCACTGTACCACATATTGACTGATTTAAAAGAATCGGCCAAGTACGTGTCGCATTGAGTAGGGTTTCGTAGTCACCCATTATAGCTTCTATAACTCCTGAACTAACAAAGCTATATAATCCGTTATAGTTTTCCTTCGAAGTTCATTACATGGAAGTAAAAAAGTAAACTCAGGATATTAGTACTTACGCAGAACTTGAGTAATATTGAGTATATTATTTTTGGGGAGGACTTTTACATTTTTTTTATAAAGTGCACCTTGTTAACGTCGCCTCTGTGATTGTAAAATAAATATCTTTTCTTTCTTCTTGCTCTCTTTCTCAGACTGGAAAATCAATCCCAGGTATGTTAGGAAAAGGATCAATGAATGAGTGTTCATTATTTTGTTAAGCCTTCGCTGCTTGTTTCTGTGGTGTCTTTCGCTGGTGTTAAATAAAATAATACTAAATGAGTGGTCTAGGTCAACGAGACAATATTCGTTACGCAAGTGCGTTGTATGACGGGTGGACGAGAGATGAATACCTAATGTCTTTGACTAGAACCAGTAAAGTAATGAAAGTGACTGAATGTATTCAAGCAGGTGGTTTCCATGAATTTAATTACGAGTATGACGAATAACTGGACGAGTTATCGGTTATAATTATATGAATGGATGTGAAATTACGTAGTAATTCCCTTTTCTGTGGTGAAGGTGAGTTAGACTGTTAGACTAATGAATTCATGTTTCATTTCATTTATTTATTAACTCGAATGCAGGTTTAACAATATTGTGGTCTTAAATAATTATAACAGTCCCTGCTACATTCTACCACTTATGTGGTGTGTAAATATCATAATCGTACATCTATCAATGCCAAAAAATTAATTATCGATACAATATTATAATGTCAAAATATTAAAACGTTAATTTTTTGGAAAACAAATACTATGTGATATACAATGTCAAATCATACAGCTGATAGTGTAATGGTGTAGTAGAAATTGGTAGATCAGAAATCCTAGATACAAAGAAGTTGACCTGTTTAAGAAACAGCTTCACGATTCCAAGAATATTAAAACTTTACTAGCTTTATGAGTATGGCACCAAACTTCTGATCGTGAATACCTACTCCAACGACGTTAGTTCGATCTCACCACCAATTGAATGGTATCTGGTGGAGTAGCAACTCGCATTTGAGGTTGCTAGAATTATTTCTAAAAAATGTAGTACCGTACACGGCTAATCTATCTGCTGAAATAAATACAATAGTTTTGATCCACCTGAACTGGAAACCTGACCATGAACACCAGTTAACATCTAACAAAACCCTACATGACTTGTGTACGCAAAGCATACAACCGCATCACACAAATCTTTTTTTATAATTCGGAGATAACACCCACTACTCCGCGACTACTCCGCCCCAGCAAATAAAAAATAAATGTTTTGTTTTATTATGACAGTTATATTATGACATTTTAAGGTGCTAAGGGACTAAGTCATCCGCACCTATACGCGGTGCACCTACTAACAGATGGACAATGCTCTAGCAAATTTACTCGAAGGGATCGCCCCGTGCCGCCTATTACGTGGGAGTGGGAGCAACTTACAGTAACTGACGAAATGTGGGCAAAGTGAACGTCTCTGTCTACCTCTTTGGGGGATAAAGTTGTGATGAACATCATCGCCGATACATTTCAAATAGTATATACTACTCTTATATTACTAGGTATATCTATACTACTATTATGAAGAGGAAAGATTTGATTGTTTATTTGTTTGAAGCTAATAAGCGCCGTAACTAATGATCCGAGTAATACATGGGCACACTAAAAGTTATGCACTTCTAACTAATCGGAACTATTTGAATTTCGAATGTTATATTTTTTTAAACGTTGCAGCCGTCTTAGTAATAAAAAAAAACAATTGGCGGGAAATCATTTGTCAATTGTTTTTTATCACACATCAAAGTTCTACGTATGCAACGAAAATGGAATTAGTCGAAAAGATTTTAGAGCGATGATATTTTATGATTTTAAAAGTTCTCTCTCTCTCTCCGCAAGACTGTGCCGCTCGTCTTCAAAATGCTTTTGGGAGAGAAGCACCTTGTTTGAGCACCGTGAGGCGATGGTTTGCTGAATTTGAGAGAGGTCAAGTTTCTTTACATGACGAATTTCGTGAAGGGCGGCCTTCAACTGCCTTCAACGAAAATAATGTGGCTACTGTTAAGTGGTTAATAGAAGAAAACCCGCGGATTACCTATGAGACAATTCGAGGACTATTGGGGATTGGTATGAGTCAAATCCAGAAAATTTTACACGAAGAATTGAAAGTACGGAAACTTTGTTGTCTTTGGATCCCTCATGAACTGACAGCGGAACAGAAGCGGGCTCGCGTGGAATGGTGCTCACAGATGCTACTGAAGTACGACCACGGACATTTTAATGCTGTTTATGACTTGTCACAGGAGACGAAACGTGGATTTATTGTTTTGAACCCGAAAAGAAACAGCAATCTTGTGAATGGGTGTTTGAAAATGAGAACAAGCCAACAAAAGTGAGGCAGGCGAGAAACGTTGGTAAAAAAATGATCGCGTTTATTTTCTCAGCTACGGGTCCCATCTGTACAATTCCACTTGAAGATCAAAAGAGTGTTAATGCCGAGTGGTATTCTACCATTTGTTTACCCAGGGTGATCGAAAAAGTTCGCGAAAGACGACCCGAAAGCCGCATTCTCCTACATCATGATAACGCTTCTTTACACATGGCCAACAAAACAAAGTCATTTTTAGCTTCCGAAAAAGTACAACTCGTCACCCATCCTGCGCATAGCCCCGACCTAGCACCCTGTGATTTCTGTATTTTCCCCAAAATCAAAGATTTGATGAGAGGTTTCACTTTTACCAACTCCGAACAGGCAGTGATAGCGTTCAATCAGCACGTAGAAAACACGCCTTCAGATCTGTGGTCCTTCGGTTTTAAAAAATGGTTCGATCGCATAAAAAAATGTTTAAAATGTTAAGGAGAGTATTTTGAAAAGCAATAAACATAATATTTTTTGTTTTAACATGTTATTTTTTTAAGTTACGCATTACTTATAGTGTGACCTACGTATAGGCTACTTTTTATCTCAGTAATGTGTACCCATTGCTAGGAACTAGACTGTTCTTAGGAAACATGTCATCGAATTTGTAAAAATAAATACTGCATTCACAGATAAAATAAAATAAAATTAACAACCCTATGATTTCTATTTCTCTATTATCCTCGCTATTACGCTCGGACTGCAGATATTCTTTTTAGTGTATGTAACATCTGTCCTGACTGGTAGATGGTAAGAATGGTTATTGGTTTTCTATTGTGCCGGGTAAAGGCCGGCAATAGGCTTGCCCCCAATTACGTGGGACCAATATAATTCCTAGTAAAGTATGGGTGTATATCGCACATAAACCACGCCTATTTACCCGAAGGGGTAGGCAGGGGTGCACCCATGTCTACCCCTTCGGGTATATAAGCGTGGTTTATGTCTGTTTGTCTGTCTATTATCCTCTACAGCAAAAGAAAAAAAAAGATCTACCGATAGTACAGACAAAGGCGTTTTTAAATGTATTTCGCCCGATCAATGGTGTGTCTAAAACCATATTGAATTCACATAATGATGATCAGTTTGTATAAATACGAACAAATCGTCTACGATAACAATACAAAAATACTTTCTATTTATCCTAGGGCCAGTTCTAGAATAACACCCGCAATCAGTTTTACTGTAACAATGACTAAAACTGGTCCCATAATGTAATCAGTTTGGTCAGCTTTATTGTCGTAATGACGCGTGTCCCTGCTGCGTGCCCAGCGTCTAACGAAGCGTTGCATTACAATGATGAAACGAAACACAAGGTGAATCTTACCTAGCTGCAGTATAAAAGGTAATGTCATCAAACTTCGAACATCACAACAATATATTCTGTCCAACAGAGAAACATCTCTTTCAAACAAACATGTACAAGATCGTAAGTATTCAATACAAATACGATAGTGAACCTGAAAAGTTGTAATTTGGACAATTTTAATTTCATATCTTAATTTCAGGTATTCTTCCTCGCTACACTAGCCCTGGCTTGTGCCAAGCCTAGCGCAGTGATTGCCCCTGCTCCTCTCGTGGCCGCTCCTGCTCCTTTGGTCGCACCGGCACCTTTCGTCACAGCTTCCAGTTCACAATATGTGGCCAGAAACTACAACGGATTGTATGCTGCTTCAGCCCCGCTGCTCGCTGCTCCAGCTCCAGTATATGCTCCTGCTCCATACGTTGCACAGGCACCATATATCGCTCCTGCAGCGAGAATCGTAGCACCGGCTGCCCCAGTCGTAGCAGCGGCCCCTGCTCCAGTGTTACCTGCATTTGCTCGTTATGCTGCACCCTATGTTGCCTCTTCACCATATTTTGCCCCATCGCCCTATTTTGCCCCCTCTGCCCCATTTGTCGCTCTTAAGTAAATATTGACTGATATCAACCTTAGACTGATCTTTATACATGTTTTGTACAAAAATATATTAGTGATATTTAATGTTTTCTTTTGTTCATCCCCCGACGATAGTATTGTCTATAGTACATAATCCAATAGATTTTTGATAAGTAGATACCTCATGGATGTGCCTAATAACGTGGCGAATAAGTCGCCCTCTTTTGCGAGGAAAATAAGATCACAAATGGTATTTTTACTTAAAAAATTACCTTTCAGAAATGAAATTAAATGAAAATACTTAATTGCCAGAATTTAGTAACACAGCGTACTTAGATGGTAATAGTACAGTGTAGGTAGGTAATAAGAATTGTGTTTAGTGCCAAATATTTTTGAGCGGAGCGAAGCGAAGCTCTATCTTGGACGACAAGTGTAAATCGTTTGTATGCCAACTCCTCCGAAACGGCTCGACCGATTTTGACCAAATTTGGCATGCTGGTCGACATCATACCCGGGAGTGCATATCTCTGAAATCATGAAACTTAAAAAAAAAATTAAGAATATTTGTTCCGCTCAACATTTGCAATTAGTAGCATGCATTGCATGCCTAGTTTATTGAGCGGAGCGAAGGGAAGCTCAATCTTAGACGACAAGTAAGTGTAAATCGTTTGTGTGTCAACTCCTCCGCAACGGCTCGACCGATTTTGACCAAATTTGGCATGCTGGTCGACATCATGAGTGCATATCTCTGAAATCAGGAAAATAGAGCATAAAAAAAATTAAGAAAATTTGCGCCGGTCAACATTTGCAATTAGTAGCATGCATTGCATACCTAGTTTATTTATGTACACACATGAAAAAATAATATAAAAATAGCAAGAAGATAAATAATACAAAGGGACCACTTATTTTGACTGCTTCGGTGGCGTGGTCGGTAGTGCATCGGCTTTCGACTCCAGAGTCTCGGGTTCGATTCCCGGATCGAATCAAATATTTGTGTGATCCACAAATGTTTATTTCGGAGTTTGGGTGTTTTCTATGTATATTATGTATGTATTTAGAAATATATAAGTATGTTTATCAGTTGTCTAGATCACATAGCACAAGCTTATAGCTTAGTTTGGGCTAGATGACGTTGTGTGAGAATGTCCAACAATATTTATTTATTTATTATTATTTATTTATTTCAAAAGAAATCTCTACCAGTAGGCCATTATACTATGTGTGCAAATTATTGAGAAACAATAAGACTATCCCTCTACATACCTAACATTATGAACCATGTTGTCAACATGAATGGTATGTTATGTAGGTACATCATTTGATATTGATTGCATTGAGTGCATTGCATTGAGTAGGAAACCAAACCAAATATAACCGACCATTAGTTGTAGAATTTTCAAGTAAAAGGTTGACAACATATATTAAAAGAAACAGGCACTGTTTCCAAGGAACAAATATCTTTATATCAGAATTCTTGAGTGAAAATGAACGAAAAAAATGGACTTTGAAGTACTGCATACCCACCGGTAGGTTAAAATTTATAAGTCCCGTAACTCCTTAACAAGTCATTATATTCCAAACATATTTGGTCCATGTATATAGGACATGTATAGGCAGAACATACTAAAAAATTACGGAAATCGGAAACATCAAGTGCCCTAAAATTTGATTTTGTTGTATAATAGAGTGAACAAAATATTGACAATGACGATTGACACTGCAAATTCAAAATTTAAAGTTTTCCTTTTTTTAAATTTTTGTATGCAATTTTTCAAGTGAAATTGCCTGCTACCGTCCCATGACAGTCAATTTAAGTATTTATATTTCTGATCAAGCTTTACCTATCGTCTGCTTACAAGTAAATAGTGATAAGTGCAGTTTTGGTTAATTCGAGTAGTTTATTTCGAGTTTTTAGTTTATGTTTTAATTTATGAAAAGCATATTCATTCATAAAAAAATCAAAATTCTAAATTTTCGATGCGTTAAAAAGTAACTGAAAAAGGATAAAATAATTTAAAAGAATATCCGTTGGGGCTGTCATTGAACGAACTAGTTTTGGAGTTTTATTTGTAACGTAAATAATTGGAGCACTTACACCCTTGATAGGTACGCCGTGCACCATACAATGGGGACCTATTGGGCACGTGATGGCAGCCCGCGACGGATTTTCTTTTAAATTATTTTATTCTTTTTCAATTACTTTTTAACGCGTCGAGGGTTTTTACAAAATTTTGAATTTGGATTTATTTTTTTACTTTTAGAAAGCATTAAACTGCATCAAAACCGTACTAGTAGTTTTAGCATTGCACAAACAAATGTTTACTGCTGCGCCCCCTGGTGAGTTGTCACAGTAACACTTATTTAGGAACATGTACCAATCAAAGCCAAACCCATAACTGAAAATTGCATCAAAATCGAACAAGAAGTTTTGAAGAAAAATGGCAACATTGATTATCACAAAAAAATGACGCTGCAGCGCCCCCTTACGAGTTGTCATCATAACATCTTAAAACATGCCCAATCAAACCCGAACCCATTACTGAAAATTATATCAAAATCGGACTAGTAGTTTTGGAGAAAAATGGCAACATGTTTTTGCACAAACAGACAAACTAACAAACAAACATCTTCTCACCCAAAACGCATAATATACCGTCTTCGTTCGGTCGTAGGTAAAAATATGTTAAAGCAAACTGTTGCACTAACTACCCTTCTTTAAGGATTTAGTCTTAAATTATATTTTGATTGTGTAAAAACTGTTTAAAACTAGGAGCTGCGGTCGCTGCCGTGGTACTGCGCTGCAGCATGCAATTGAGCGAAGCGAGTATTGTCATATTTTTGGTCAATAACTTTTTTGGCCAATAATTTTTTTTGAGGGTCGTTTATCAAAATTCGGTCTCGTACAAAACCTGCTCCTGAGAATGCTTGATTTTAGAGTGAAAAATTCATGAAAATCGGTTGGGTAGTTGTCGAGAAACAATTTCACATCGAGTTGCATTTGAGTCACCTGATAAGGAGGCTCGGCACGCTACGCTCGCTTCGCTCAATTAAAGTCAAAAAGCGTCAATCTTTTACCTGTTTAGTACAGGTAAAACATAATAAGTGCAGTCCCTTTTTGACTTTAATGACTGCTTCGGTGGCGGGGTCGATAGTGTATCCGCTTTCGAGTCTCGGGTTTGATTCTTTGTGTGATGACACATACGTTTGTACCAAAGTCCGGATGTTTCCTATGTATAATATGTAATAAGTATTTATATCAGTATATCTAGTACTCATGTCACAAGCTCTGCTTAGTTTGAGACTAGATGGCGTTGTGTGAATTGACCTAACATATTTATTAATTTATTAAAGCGCTATATACTCTAAATTCAATTATTTCAAAGGTTTATTTAAAAAAAAAAGAAAGAATATTATTGTCAAAATTTGCGAAAATAAAAAAATCAATTAAAGACTTCTTTTTATTCGTAGGGATTATTTTTTCTGCAGCAAAGAGGTCTGCCGTACTCTACCCACAAGGCTATCATGTTTACAATATGCTTACCTCAATAACTATTGAGCGTAGCATTGATTCGATTATACCAGTAGATACCTCTTAAAAAATTAGATATAACCGCATTAATAACTCGATTTAATAAAGAATGCATTTATTATGTTTTACCAGTATGCAGACGCTATATTTAATTTTATTTCGGTCGTCAATTTCAAGTGAGAGAGTGACAGGGTGAAGCATGTTTCAACCACCAAATTAACAAATTAGAATAATTAAAATTCTTAACTGAACCGGATTAAAATGTAGGTAACAGAGCTTAAAAATAATCACGAACTTTCCCTGTTTAATGATTAAACAATTTATTCGACAACATTAGCATTACTGTGTATCACTGCCAAGTGTACTCTGTTGAATACAAATTGGCAAGTGACGTGCACAAACACAAATTTATAATTCTGTCCATACAAGGATATTTTGTCATCACGTAATATCTAGGGCAGCCCAATGGTCTAATTATTCAAGCTATTATGTAACTATACAAACGTAAAGGGAAATAGGGTTATCATTGCCAACAGTACTTTTATCATAAAAGAAAGTAGTCAGTCTGATTGGAATAACTTAAAAAAATATCTCCACACTGTTTCACAAATAGATAAAGAATAAGTAAACTATGCTATTTTCTTTTTAATTCCACGGCCGCTATCACGTCTGTTGCCGGGCGTCTCTGGTGCACACGCAGAAGGTATTTCCAGTGGCGCCCGGCGGTCTTTGACCACCTGTATGGTCTCTACGGGGGTTTGGTCGGGATGAGAATCCCGCGTCGTTGGGGTAGGGTTTTATCCCGCCTCAGTGAGTGAATCTCCTATGCCCCACAGCATTTTTTATAACGTATCCGTATTTTAGGGCGGGTGTTTCAGTTTTATACAGCACTTGTTGACTTTACCTTGCAGTTTTAATAATAAAAGTATACATTTCTAAGAAGGGCTCTTACAAGATGGCTAACAAAATCGATTTCATAAAAATATATCCCACCAAATCATTTCAAGTCAAATACGTACGTACTGTACGTATTGATTATACAGTAAAACGTTGTCAAATCTAATGGAGAGCCAAGCTCCTAACTCTACACGTCCTAACCTAAGCGTATAGGGTTCTCTGTGAGTCCTAGTTTTAAGTTCTCAACAAACTCTGCAACTTATTCTACTACTAAAACTCACACAGAATGCTATACGCTAAGATGAGGGAAAGTGTTAGGTTATTACATGTCGAGTCCTAGATTCCCCATTAGTCAAAAGTTCACATCAAAACCCACTAAAATAAAAATACTTTCTGTAATTTTGCTCTAACTAAAGCTATATCACTTTTAAAGTGCCTACCTATTTCTAACCCATACCTATTATAAGCCGGGCGCCACTGGAAATACGTTCTGCTTGTAACCAGAGACGCCCGGCAAGGGACGTTAGAGCGGCCGCGGCGCTGGGCCGCGGAACTAAAAAAAAAAATGTCTACTAATATTTTACATATTTAAACTGCAACATCGCAAAATGTGGTGGGGGGGGGGGGTGAATCATGTTGTATTACCAGGATATAGCCCCCAGACCTACTCATAGAACTGTCACCCGTAATATCAAAGTTTTTGGGAAGTGGGATGGAAATTGGGATTTTTTTTTATTTGAAGAGATGTAGTTTTATTACTGCTATTTATATAAATGTAGGTATGTAGAATTAATACACTAATTGACACTTCTGTCAATATTTCAGAGTGTGCACGCCTACTAGCTGTTGGAGAATGGGAGTCAGGGTTATGGATCCAGGCGCTCCCATCGCCCAACATCGGTACAATGTTGGACGACACAACCTTCCGCATTGCCACTTGCCTTCGGCTGGGTACACCTTGTGTATCCCCGCATCATTGCACCTGTGGAGTAGCCGTCGATAATCTGGGACACCATGGCCTTTCTTGTAGCAGAAGCGCAGGTCGTATATCTCGGCACGCTATTCTAAACGACATAATTCGTAGGGCTCTTTCCACCGCAGGTTTTCCGGCCGTACGTGAACCAAATGGTTTAGCACGAAGTGATGGAAAGAGACCGGACGGTATGTCGTTGCTACTGTGGAAGATGGGAAGGCCTTTGGTCTGGGACGCTACATGCGTTGACACCTTAGCACCTTCACACCTTCCAAGCACATCCGGATGTGCCGGCGCTGCTGCTGCATCGGCTGAAGGCCTTAAACGACGTAAATATGCTAACCTAGCAGGTGATTACATATTTGAGCCGTTTGGGGTTGAGACACTAGGGTCATGGGGTCCGAGTGCTCGCCGCCTTTATAGAGACATTGCTAAACGCCTGATTGATGCTTCTCAGGACAAGAAGGCTGGCTATTTTCTGGCCCAAAGAATAAGTATCGCCATCCAACGTGGCAACACAGCCAGCATTCTAGGAACCTTTCCAGTCGGCAATGACGCGGAGGATTTTTTAAACGATATTTTGTAATGTAAATATTTTTAGTCTATAATTATGTTTATTTTGTATATTGTAATTCTTATTGTAAGTATGTATTTATGTATATGTACCTATAATCATTGTGTGAATGAACATATTATAATGAATGAGTAAGTTAGTACCTAGTACCTACCTTCTTATGCCATGAAAGAACATAATTCCGAATATCAGTGACATATTATACATTTGTAAATCTATCTTATAACGTCACATTCTTAAATTGCCATCTACGTAGGTAGTGCTACATAAAGATGGCAATTCTTCATTTCAAAGATTTTAGAACTTAGAAGTTGCTATCATAAGCTGTATATTGCTGTAAGGTGCTGCCAGGGGAAGGAGTAGTGAAGCAACATAAACTACTCACTCTCGACTTAATTGTCAAAGTAGTTCCTCAAACACGCAAACAGCCCCTACCTCCTCGAATCAAGTGGTGGTTGATAGAGAAGAATGAATATGCAAGCAAGTTTAAAGAACGAGTGGTAAATAAAATGATAAAAATGAAAGATATGGCGGATAAATCAGTGAATGAGTGTTGGAATGAAATGGCAAGTTGTATCAGGAAAGAAGCAAAAGAAGTGTTTGGCGAAACGAAAGGTAAAAGTGCTATTGATAGGGATACATGGTGGTGGAATAAGGAGGTACAAGAGGTGATTAAAGAAAAGAAGAATGCTTTTAACCGACGGCATTCCAGTGGAAGTGTGGAAGAAATTGGGAGAAGATGGATGTCTGTGGCTGACTTTATTCTTCAATAAGTTGTTGTATGAGGTGACGATCCCCGATGAATGGTGCAATAGTTCACTAGTGCCCATTTTTAAAAATAAGGGTGATGTACAAGACTGCGGTAACTATCGAGGAATAAAGCTCATGTCACACAGTATGAAAGTTTGGGAGAAAGTGATAGAGAAACGAGTACGAGAGGAAAGCGAGGTTACCCAAAACTAGTTCGGATTTATGCCTGGTCGCGGGACTACAGACGCCATATTTGCACTCCGCCAGCTCTCTGAGAAACATAGGCGTGCACACAAAAACTTGCATATGGTGTTTGTAGATCTAGAGAAGGCATACGACCGGATACCCAGAACGGTTTTGTGGTGGGCTTTGAAAGAGAAAGGTGTGCCTGGGAAGTATGTAGAGTTGATCTGTGCAATGTATTGTCGATCGAGAACCTACGTACGATGTGCTGCTGGCAACACCGATGAGTTCAGTGTGGAGGTAGGCCTGCATCAGGGCTCAGCGCTAAGCCCGTACCTCTTCCTGTTAATAATGGATGCCTTGACATCGGAGATACAGGAAGAGACTCCCTGGTGTATGCTATTTGCCGATGACATTGTTCTTGTCGGTGAAGACGGGCCTGAGGTACAGAGCAGACTGGAGAGGTGGCAGTGTAAACTGGAGAGTGTAGGCTTGAAAATCAGCAGAACCAAAACGGAGTACATGTTCTCCGATTTCGGTGGTCTCTCCAGCTTTACACCCATAACGCTAGACGGCTTACCATTGCCAGTCTGCTCCAGCTTCCGATACCTCGGCTCTCTTATCCAGGACGATGGGGAAATCGATCGTACAGTGAAGCACAGAATTGACGCAGGTTGGATGAAATGGCGGCAGGTCAAAGCCACTATATGCGACCCCCAATTTCCTCCGAAACTTAAGGGGAAAATTTACAAAACTGTCGTCAGACCTGCCGTCCTGTATGGACTTTCATGTGTGGCCGTAAAAGCGACGGATGAAAGAAAACTGCATGTAGCGGAAATGCGAATGTTAAGATGGATGTGTGGTGTAACAAGGATGGATAGAGTAAGGAACGAGTATATTAGAGGAAGTTTGAAAGTTGCCCCAGTAAATGAAAAAGTGAGAAGCGAACGGCTATCATGGTATGGACATGTTATGAGAAGAGAGGAAAGTAATGTGGTTAGAAAGGTGCAAAGTATGAATGTAGATGGCCTGAGAACTCGAGGTAGGCCCAAGAAAAGATGCATAGAATGCGTGAAAGAGGATATGACCAGGAAAGGAGTGACTGAGGAAATGATGTGTGACAGGGACGTATGGAAGATGAAAACATGTTGCGCCGACCCCAAATAATTGGGATAAGGGCAGGCAGATGATGAGAACGATTCACTCATGATTAGAATTAAATAAAACCACCAGAGGGCGTACTGTACTGTTTATATTGATACAGAACAATTATACCTGCTTGTAAAATTAAATAATCCTTGTCTTCGAGAAACTTTATACTGCCGTGTGAACGAAACCATAGTGCCATTTGCAAAAAGGGTACAGCGCAATCTATCGATCGAAAGTGAAACTATTTATGCTGGTAAACATTCCGCCCATCATGGACAAATAGCATACAACGGCAGTACAATAGATATAAAACTGTTCTTACTTACAAACTGCAAGAACATAAAACGTATTTAAACGCTATAAAGTAAATAAAATTACCACAAAACTCTGCCACCAAACTTAGGTCAGATAGCTATTTAAATAGTTACGTATACTATTTTTGTTTTACACAAACCAAAAAGAAAACCAAAATTAACTATACAATAAAAATATTTAACCCCTAATGTGAGTTGCAGACACCGCTGACAACGTTATTGAGTAATAGAGTACTATTCCCTATTCTGTGATAGGCCTCTATCACAGAATAGGGAATAGTACCAATCTCAACTGCGACTGGTCCATTGGGTGATCAACACAGGAAGTTTTAGCAAAGAGCAAATTTTACTATATGAGACGGACAAAATCACTATATATACTTAGCACTAATATCAAATAAAGAGAGGTCTTATTCATCCATATCTTAACCTAAATGATAAAACGAAAGCTAAGTCACAATGAAACCTTATAAAAAATATCTAACACAAAGACCTAATATTCAATAAAAAAAATACTTCATTGTCGAACAATCAACATGTTAAACAAAGGTTTCTTGATATGGATTCCTTTACATTCTTTGAATTCGCTACCTACTTAAGATCAATGAAATAAAAATACATAAAAGGTAAAAAATAAATGATTGACCTCATTTTTCGTATTTACTTGCGTTTACAATAAGAATTACAATATACATAAGTAATACGTAGGTCACACTATAAGTTTTATGTAACTTAAAAAACCACATGTTAAAACCAAAATATTATGTTTATTGCTTTTCAAAATACTCTCCTTTACATTTTAAACATTTTTTCATGCGATCGAACCATTTTTTAAAACAGGAGGACCACAGATCTGAAGCCATGTTTTCTACGTGCTGATTGAACGCTATCACTGCCTCTTCGGAGTAGGTAAAAGTGAAACCTCTCATCAAATCTTTGATTTTGGGAAAAATACAGAAATCACAGGGTGCTAGGTCGGGGCTATGCGCAGGATGGGTGACGAGTTATACTTTTTCGGAAGCTAAAAATGACTTTGTTTTGTTGGCCGTGTGTGAAGAAGCGTTGTCATGATGTAGGAGAACGCGGCTTTTGGATCGTCTTTCGCGAACTTTTTCTAACACCCTGGGTAAACAAATGGTAGAATACCACTCGGCATGAACACTCTTTTGATATTCAAGTGGAATTGTACAGATGGGACCCGTAGCTGAGAAAAAAAACGCGATAATTTTTTTACCAACATTTCTCACCTGCCTCACTTTTGTTGGCTTGTTCTCATTTTCAAACACCCATTCACAAGATTGCTTTTTTTCGGGTTCAAAACAATAAATCCACGTTACGTCTCCTGTGACAATGTCATAAACAGCATTAGAATGTCCGAGGTCGTACTTCAGTATCATCTGGGAGCACCATTCCAAGCGAGCCCGCTTCTGCACCGCTGTCAGTTCATGAGGGATCCAACGAAAACAAAGTTTCCGAACTTTCAATTCTTCGTGTAAAATTTTCTGGATTTGACTCATACCAATCCCCAATAGTCCTCGAATTGTCTCATAGGTAATCCGCGGGTTTTCTTCAATTAACCGCTTAACAATAGCACATTATTTTCGTTGACGGCAGTTGAAGGCCGCCCTTCACGAAATTCGTCATGTAAAGAAACTCGACCTCTCTCAAATTCAGCAAACCATCGCCTCACGGTGCTCAAACAAGGTGCTTCTCTCCCAAAAGCATTTTGAAGACGAGCGGCACAGTCTTGCGGAGACAGAGAACTTTTAAAATCATAAAAAATCATCGCTCTAAAATCTTTTCGACTTAATTCCATTTTCGTTGCATACGTAGAACTTTGATGTGTGATAAAAAACAATTGGCAAATGATATCCCGCCAATTGTTTTTTTTAATTACTAAGAAGGTTACAACGTTTAAAAAAATATGACATTCGAAATTCAAATAGTTCCGATTAGCTAGAAGTGCAAAACTTTTAGTGTGCCCCATGTACTAAAAATATTTACTTTATAAAATATCGTTTAAAAAATTCTCCGCGTCATTGCCGACTGGGAAGGTTCCCAGAATGCTGGCTGTGTTGCCACGTTGGATGGCGATACTTATTCTTTGGGCCAGAAAAAAGCCAGCCTTATGGTCCTGAGAAGCATCGATTAAGCGTTTAGCAACTTCATTTTAATATCAATGCGTGGCAATTAATTACAGTTGTATTTAATTAAATTGATACTCGTAGCTTATTTTTAACTAGCTTGTTGGTTGGATATATATTTAGTTGGATAGTTTATAAGAGTAGACTATACATTTTTACGTTATATTATATAAGTGGAAATTCCTATTGTGACCGTGGAAAAAAATCGATTTTGAAATTCTGATTTTTCCATGATCCCGGAGCTCCAAAAGTCGAAAAAAACCTATGCTTATAAGCCTTAAGAGATTATGTTAGATATTTTCCAAGATCCAGTAATGACTTCTTCACAAATTTACACAAATATTCAGATTAAAGAAACAACACAATGTAGTTTAGACTATAAGGATCCTTCAATCTACATGCAGTATTATAATCACACCTCTTTCCCATTAGAGTCGGCATTGAAGTTATGTAACACGCCTAATATTATAAGTGACTAGTAAGATCGGCATATTCGGTACCTGATGGTGTTCGCGTGGTCAGTTAATTGACTATTCGATGGTCCTGCCGAAGGAAAGTGAAACTGACACTGTGCTACTTACATAGGCGTAATACTTGCAACAGTATGAACTATATAACAACATGTAGCACATTCATCGACACATTTCATCGTTGGTACTCGATAAGAGTTGTATTATCATATCATATTCAAAATGTCTTACATACGATTAGTACGTATTTCAATTACTTTATAAATTATATTATTTACTTTAATTGCTTTAATTCTAACAATAGTTTATTATTTTCAGATCATTTCTCTCGCTGCCATCATAGCTAGCTGCAGTGCTAGCGTTGGCCACATTCCACATATTGTAAAATCAGTACCTATAGTTAGGTATGCTCCATTCTACAATTTTCCTAACGGAGTACGGTCCACACATGCAGTAGCAGCACCCGTGCCAATAGCTCCAGCACCAGTGCAATCATTTGTGCGAGGACCATTATTGTCAGCACCGGCTCCAGTCTTTCCAGCGCCTTCACCATTCTTACCTGCTCCTGCTCCAGTGTTTCCACCACAAGCTCCAATTTTCTCCGCACCTGCTTTCGCAGCACCGGTCCCAGCGTTCCCAACTGCACCATTCCCGGCGTATCCAGCTCCTGCATTCCCAGCACCAATACCGGCTCCTGTATTTGCTGCACCTGGACATGCACCCTTTTTCCCAGCTACAGCTCCTGCATTTCCAGCACATCCCCCATTTTACCCTAGAGTAGCCCCTGCTCTACAAGCTGCTCCATTTTCTCCCATCTTAAGACCAGTTGCTGCTCCAGTGCCTGCTCCTCTGTTTACTCGTACTTTTTTCCCCGGTAGTATATCACCTTATTCACCAACAGCACCCCTTTTAAAACATTTGGCGTGGAAATGACTTTAGTCAAGACAATTTTAAGTTAAGTAGGTAATAGGAATATTGTTATTTTAATTTTAGTACCATTTTATACAAAGTTTGTAAATAAAATGTTATAATTTATAAAATGTTGTGTTCATATTTACATTAACTCTGAAAAATTACCTTGCAATCCAAGTGTAACCGTTCATATTTAACACAAAAGAAATGTATAACAGAAGTAATAACTAATAGTATCTTTGTTAATCTTTGCATATAAGTACATAGAAAAGATTCAAACTTCGTCTAAATGTTTGCGAAGTTTGTTTCGAAACGGTGATTGAATTAGAGAGACAACTCAGGCAAAGGATTTTACAATTAGTTCATAGACAAGGGCAAAGGTTGGGAAGGGAAGTCCACCCTTCACAGTTGGACTTATGAGATCTTTTTTTTAATCCCGCGGCCCAAGACTTTGGCCGTGGTACCAGAACTAATTTCCAGTAGCGCCCGGCGGTTGGGAGACCCTATACAAAATAATGTTCCAATGCTCAAGGTAATTTATGAAACATTATCTTCTAACACACGATACTGATTGAGTACAGCATTGGTGTACTCAATCAGTATCATGTGTTTAAATTTAGGTTAGGTTTATTACTTACGAGTAACCAACCATTTTAATAATGATATTTAGACGTTGGACAGATGGTTTCATAAAAACCAAAATGAAATGCGACACAATAGGTACAGTAAGCTTCAGAGAAAAGGAACCCCCCTTGATAATGACATGTAAACATTAAAGTTTTTTGAATCATTGTGTATATGTTGGTCTAGTGGTTATGACCGCTGCTTTGTGGACACGGCAACCGAGGTTCAAATCCTCGGACACAAGTTCTTTTTTTATTCATATAATTATTTTTTTATTTTCTTAAGCACTTTTTGTTAATTAATATTTAAGGAATCAAATTTTATAGTAGGTATGAGGTTTGTAAGAAAAGATAGGCTTATTGCATAAACAATATTAATTTATTTCTCCAATTACATTTCTAGGTTATTTTCTTTCCTCTTTCCATTCCTGGTTGAGTATACAGTTTTTCAATCTGAGTTATAGAGATCCGTGCTTTTAGCCGGCCACTCAAACACCGTTATATCTTCTTGTGCATTTAGCCAGTCTTGCACAATTCGGGACCGATGCACTGAAGAGTTATCCTGAACCAGGTAAATTTGTCCTTCTGGATATGCGACCCGCAATGAAGGCAGCATTACGTCATTCAACACTTCAAGGTATCGCTCACTGTTCATGCGGCCACCTATTTCCACTAGCTCGCCTGGGCCCATTGAAGACATCCATCCCCAGTAACCTAAAATAATAAACCTTTTCAAATCTGTTGCAATATGTAAATCAATGTCAGCAGCAATAATAATTAAAAATATAATATATTTACATTTATTTACAATAAGAATTACAATATATAAAATAAACATAATTATAGACTAAAAATATTTACATTAAAAAAAAATATCGTTTAAAAAATCCTCCGCGTCATTGCCGACTGGGAAGGTTCCCAGAATGCTGGCTGTGTTGCCACGTTGTATGGCGATACTTATTCTTTGGGCCAGAAAATAGCCAGCCTTCTGGTCCTGAGAAGCATCGATTAGGCGTTTAGCAATGTCTCTATAAAGGCGGCGAGCACTCGGACCCCATGACCCCAGTGTCTCAACCCCAAACGGCTCAAATATGTAATCACCTGCTAGGTTAGCATATTTACGCCGTTTAAAGCCTTCAGCCGATGCAGCAGCAGCGCCGGCACATCCGGATGTGCTTGGAAGGTGTGAAGGTGCTAAGGTGTCAACGCATGTAGCGTCCCACACCAAAGGCCTTCCCATCTTCCACGGTAGCAACGACATACCGTCCGGTCTCTTTCCATCGCTTCGTGCTAAACCATTTGGTTCGCGTACGGCTGGAAGACCTGCGGTGGAAAGAGCCCTACGAATTATGTCGTTTAGAATAGCGTGCCGAGGTATACGACCTGCGCTTCTGCTACAAGAAAGGCCATGGTGTCCCAGATTATCGACGGCTACTCCACAGGTGCAATGATGCGGGGGATACACAAGGTGTACCCAGCCGAAGGCAAGTGGCAATGCGGAAGGTAGTGTCGTCCAACATTGTACCGATGTTTGGCGATGGGAGCGCCTGGATCCATAACCCTGACTCCCATTCTCCAACAGCTAGTAGGCGTGCGCGCTCTGAAATATTGACAGAAGTGTCAATTAGTGTATTAATTCTCAATTTACAGAGCGGTGAATCCCACAGTCGCTGTGAGCCAGGGCAGGTCAGTGTCGGGGCAAGACATCCTCCAAGCATTTATGGCATCGGTCTTGCATCGCACCTCGGAATCAATCAGTGTATTTGACAAAATTTTCCTGACTAATTCTTCGGTGCTAAGGACCGACGACAGAAATGCTGGCAGACTGACATCTGTGACTCTGCGAATACCTAGCCCGCCCAAGCGAACTGGAAGAGACGCTTGGACCCAGGCCCGGTCATTAATATTTACAAAACAATGGTAAGTAAAATGTTTAAAAGAAAAAACTTTTTAAAATTATATAATAGCATTAATTTTTCGCAGAATTAAAAGGACAACAAAACGTCGACAATTGTTTCGCCTCTAAACGAGGCATTATCAAGACTGTCTCAGAGAAAACAGCAAAATTCGTGGTTGGAACGTGTTTGCTTATAAGTAAACGCGTGCAAATTTCATTATCGCGATGTAGGATTCTTTACAATAACTAATGTGGGTAGAAACCTCAGATCATGCTAACTAAGTTCCAAAAATAGGTATTCACCAATACTTGAATACTTGAATTGATATCCTGCGTCTGGCAACACTATTGAAGTCGTAAAATTTTAGCTCCTATAAATTTATTAGTGAAATAAATACAAATTACATCAGATAACTCCAATATCATCACAATACATACATAACATACATAACATCACGCCTCTCTCCCAGTGGGGTAGGCAGAGACCACGGATTTCCACCTGCTACGATCCTGGCATACTTCTTTCGCTTCCTCAACTTTCATTAATGTCTTCATGCATGCTCGCCGGTTACTGTTACTTTTAACCTGGCCTTTATTTAGGATATCTGCGATTTGGTCGCAGTATGTTCGCCTTGGTCGACCCTTAATAGCTTGTCCATTCACACTCGCTTCATGTATCTGCGATGCGGTGAGGTATGGGTAGTTGTAAAGTTAGTAGCCTAAATTGCTAGCTCCATATCATCACAATAGTAGTGCAAAAATAATAATTTCAAAGAATTTTGTGTATATTAGTGTAAAAATAAGCTAAAAATTGACGAATCAGCTGACCGTATTGTTCAATGTTATTTCACGTAAATACATAATGTTTCTCCTATAATAGGTAAAATTATTTTATTATACGTGTTTATTCATATACTCAATATTGAAAACAGGCGATCTATTTTCGTAAGCACAGAAAAGTTTTGATTTTAATTTACCGGTACCTAACATAACCTCGAACTACCTACTTGTATTTTCTAAATTGCGTTTAATTGCACTTATTTGTCGAGAATATGAATACCCGTAGCCGTAGAGCCTTATCCCGCCAGCAGGAGGAGCCCAAACTTCAGCTGGTGTTGCAGGAACTTAAAATCTAAAACAGAGCTCTGTTTACAATTAGAAAAAGAAAGAGAAGAAAATGAAAACTTGTTGATAGGTGCTTTAGACGATAGTAAAAAACTAAAATCTGAACTAGCTAGGCTTCATATTAGTTATGACGAAATTGTAATGCAGCGGAACCACCATCAATCAATAGTAGATAGGTTTCAAGAGTGCAGTGACGAGTATGAAGGGACCTTGAGGAGGACTACCTTGCTGGAACAGGAGCTACGGGATGCCCAGGGGCACATCTTACACTTGGAGTCAGCTGCCAAGCAAGTCGTAGTCCAACAAACGGATAACCTTTATAACGAGCTAATGAGTGGTACTCCGCAGTTTGTTCCTTCTGCAACAGTTCCAAACCTGGACTTGTCTACTATAGATCTTACCAATGACAGTTCATACCAACTGGACAAGCCAGTTTATTTTTGCAGCAGGAATAAACTAAAAAAATACCTAAAAATAAAGAAATTCATTTTAAAATCAAAGAAACAATTAAAATATCATAGAATCTTAATCAAAAAGTGTAAAAATGTTAACTCTAGTTTAAAATTAAGAGAACAAGCTAAATTATCTATGTTAGAACTTAAACAAAGTCATTTAAAATATTACCCTGACACACAACGCTTAGAGTCACAAATAAAAAATTTGCAATTTGAATTAGAGTATGTAACTAAGAAATATGAATGGTCTCTAAAAGACTTTAATAAGTGTTCATCAAGTATAGATAAGGTACTCAAAACATCTAATTATAATACTGAGCGCCTTAATACCTTCATAAATAACCACTCATGCAATATCAATTGCACAAGTCCTTCTCAATCATTGGAGAACCAGGCTTCCCTTACAACTTGCTTACCTTCTACTTCATTAGTGTATGAATTGTGTGACAGTGTAAAAAGTAATAGTCATACTGGATATACTAAACTAGTTTTATTTAGTGATGATATTGGAACTGATTTTAGTTCTTTTCTGATACAACAATTTAATTCAAATTGTTATTCAATTATTAATAACTGTTATCCAGGTGCATCATTAAATGAAATTATGCAAAAGATATTAGAATATAATTTTGACTCAAACAGTAAAATAATTATTTTCTGCTCAAACAGGGGTAAAATTAACAAAAATGAACTATCCCTATACTTTGACAAAATGCAAAACTTAAATGTTGAACATGTAGTAATGTTTACATTACCATACATAAAAGGTGTGCCAGACGTGGAAAATTCTCTTAGGTATAAGATAAATTTACAACTCAATTTAACTAGCCAATATATTATTAAATTCCATGTAATTGACTTTAATTCTGTTTTTAAGAGAACTGTATATAAATACAATTTGTCAACTTCTGACAGTAACTTTAACAATAACAAACATATTGTTTATGTAAACAAAGGTAGGTATTTTCTACCAAAGCATTATAAGAGACAAATAGCAAGTTTGCTATTCAATTATTTTTACACTTCAGCCAAGAACTTGGCTGACAAAACTGCTTTTATTGAGCAATGTAGATTTAGTGTTAAGACTTTGGAATCTGTTCCAAGTAATTCAAATTAAGTTCTACGACAACAGAGGCAATATTACCCTTTAGCAGACATAGTCAATTAATTGAATTAAATTTAGTTACAAATATTAATTATGTTAAAAAATGCCCTCCAAATCAAACCAAATCAAAAAATGTAAATTATATCAACATAGGGCATCAAAATATTGGTTGTTTAACACATGGCAAAGAGTTAGAGTTGGAACTGTTAATGAATTCAGACAATATTGATATTTTTTGTATTACAGAACATATGCGTAAGTCGTATGAGCTCATGTTCAATTTCAGTAATCACCGGGTTGGTAGTGCATTCTGCAGGGTGACCACAGTACGGGGGGGATCTTTGATTTTATTAAATAAACAACTTAAATTTAAAGAACGGAAAGATATTGTGTCTCTTTCTCTAGAGTGTAAAGTCGAACTGTCGTGCGTGGAAATGGAGCAATTCATAGTAGTATGCGTGTATAAACCTGGAACCTCACCCTTTTGCGAATTTGAGGAACTTATTGACAAAGTTCTATGTAAACTTGGAAAAACTAATAAGTACCTAATAGTATGTGGTGATTTTAATGTCGATTTACTTGTTAATACGCCTATGAGTTATAATATTTTAAATTTATTTAAATCACACAATCTTACACACTTATTTTTGGAGCCTACTAGATATTGTAATACAATAGCCACTTGCCTGGATAATATATACAGCGATATGTTGCCAGAAAGTAAAAGTATTATAAAAAAGCTAGATTCAGACCATTGTGGGCAAATAGCATCTTTTAAAATCACTAAAGAAAAAGTTATAAAACGTAAAATATTATGTAGACCAATAACTGGTGACCGCTTGGAACGTATGAGGGTTGGACTTTGCAATAAAATTCCATTCTTAGACACTGGCTTAGATCCAAATGTAATGTATAAATTATTTTTTGATTCTTTTTACAACGAGTTCAACTCCATATTCAAGTCTAAGGAGGTCATGATTAGTGATAGTCCTACTTTCAGTGAATGGGCCACTGAGGGTATACACAAAAGTAGACAAAAACTTTATGAACTATACTCAGAAAGACAGCTTAATAGATCAGTTGAGTTTCTAGATTATGTTAAAACTTATTCAAAAAAGTTTAAAGCAGATTGTTTAGCAGCTAAATCAAAATATATAAGTGATAAAATTTTCAATAGTGCAGACAAAGTTAAATCTACTTGGAAAATTATAAACGCGGAAAGAGGTCAACAAAAATTAAATGATAATCATTTTAAACTTAATATAAATGGTAAAATAACTACATCAGACTTCGAGGTCGCTAACGAATTTGAAAATTTTTTCTCCCGGTTTCCTGTAGATTTGACAAAAACCCTAGGCTCTTCAACCCCCATTGCAGAATCTTTGTTAAAAGCAAACGTTCCTTGTTGTAACGTTATATTTAAATTCAGTAAAGTTAACATAAACACTATCTTAAAAACTTTTAAATCTTTAAATATCAAGAAAACAGCTGACCTCTGGGGCATCTCTGTGTATTTAGTAAATTCTTTTATTGAAATGGTTGCTCCTGAACTAGTAATAATATTTAATAATTGTGTTGATAGTGGTGTGTTCCCTGATTTAATGAAATCTAGTAAATTAATTCCCCTGTTTAAATCGGGTAGTACTTCAGATCCGTCCAATTTCCGTCTCATTTCTGTACTACCTACATTTAGTAAAATTTTTGAAAAAATTATGCTTAATCAAATGCAAAATCACTTTAACGTTAATAAACTATTACATACAAAACAATTCGGTTTCACTCGTGGTCGGTCCACCACTGATGCCGGAATTAAATTATTAGAGTGTATATACAGGGCCTGGGATGAGTCATATGATGCTTATGGTGTATTCTGTGAATTATCTAAGGCCTTCGATTGCGTTCAGCACCAGACTTTAATTAAGAAACTTGATCATTACGGAATCCGGGGGACGGCCTTGAATTTCGTCAATTCTTACTTAAGTGATAGGGTCCAGAAAGTAGTGATCAATGGTAAACAGTCACCTGGTTCTCCTGTAGCAATGGGGGTACCGCAGGGTTCAATTTTGGGACCTTTTCTTTTTCTAGTATATATTAATGATCTCCCTCACCTCATAAGAGACGACCACGAGGTAGTTTTGTTTGCTGATGACACTTCTTTAATATTTAAAGTTAAACGTGGACAGCGCGAACTTGACGATGTAAACATTGCCCTCTCTAGGATAGTCCAATGGTTTTGTGCTAATAATTTATTATTAAATGAAAATAAAACTAAATGTGTAAGATTCACCTTACCTAATGTAAGACTTGTTAAAACCAGTGTTAAGGTTAGGGATGATATAATAGAATTGGTCGATGACACTGTCTTTCTGGGCATAACGTTAGACTCCAAATTGCAATGGGGGCCTCATATCGGGAAAATTTCGGCCAGGCTTAGTTCAGCAGCCTATGCTGTCAAAAAGATCCGACAACTTACAGACATTAAAACGGCGCGTCTTGTCTACTTCAGCTACTTCCACAGTATCATGACATATGGCATACTACTGTGGGGTAACGCTGCCGATATTGAATGCATCTTTGTGTTGCAGAAGAGGGCTATCCGGACTATCTATGGAATGGGGTCTCGGGAGTCATTAAGAGATAAGTTTAAGCATATTAACATCCTTACAGTGTATTCACAGTATATTTATGAAATTTTATTGTATACCCACAAGAACAAAAGTAAATTTGTGAAAAATAGTGATAATCATAATCTAAACTTAAGAAATAAGGATAAACTGGCTGTTCCTAAATTTAGGCTTCATAAAGTGAGTAATTCTTTTGCGGGGAACTTTATTTGAATGTACAATACATTGCCAACCGAAATAGCAAATTTATCTGTCAATAAATTTATAAAACTAATAAAAAGTAAATTGTGCCATAAAGCTTATTATAGTATTAATGATTTCTTAGATGACAAGGCGGCCTGGTTGTAACAACGTAACGAATTGCTCCTTTCTAAATAACTCTGTATTAGATTTAAGATGAAATATTTTGAAAAAAGCCGAGCTAAGTTTCTTGAGGGCTCTTCTCAGTCTCGTTGCATTTTGGAACCCTCGGTAGAGTCACACCAACTTCTGACGAATCTAAATAATTTTCTGAAAATTTCAAAGATAATAAACGTTATTTTATTTTATTTTATTTTACTTGACCTTATCTGTTTGATTTAATTACTGTCTCTTGATAAGTTGCGTAGAAAACCCAAATGACACACACAAACCAACAACAATTAATGTGTCTGTCTGTTCGCAAACAGATTAAGTAAGGGAGATGTGTGAAAATCTATTTGTTCGTTGAGTAAGGTGTCCGCATCTCTTCTAACTATTTCTAGCCTTTCCCAAACACTTAACTTGAACCCTTTCTCACATAAACGTAAAACTTTAAAAGTGTTACTATTGTTCAAGGAATGACCAGTGTCAAGAAGATGCTTCGCGAAGAGGGATTTCTCAGGACAACCATTGCGGGACGCCGCTCTATGTTCGTTATATCTAATATCGAAGGACCTTCCAGTCTGTCCCACATACTTCAAACCACATTCATCACAACTCAACAAATAAACACCTGATCTGCGTGAGACCGACACCGAATCCTTGCCATTACATAGCTCCCTCAAGGTGTTCTGAGTTCTAAAAGCAACAAATATACTACTTTCCCTCATGATCTTAGCTATACTCAACGAGACGGGACCCACGAAAGGCAAACAGGCCGTGTACTTCCTAGGTGGATCTTGAATCGGATGTAATAAAAGAAAACTAGCCTTTCCGCGTTTTTTATTTAATAATGAGTGGACCATTCCTACGTCATAGCCATTACTTTGTGCTATGTAGCAAATGATGGACAATTCTTCACCAAATGCCTGTGGGCTCAACGGTACCGCTAGTAACTTGCTCAGTAAGCTGTGGAAAGCTGCCATTTTATGTTGCCATGGGTGATTGGATGAGTAAGGAATAACTGTGTCTGTAACTGTTGGTTTCCTATAGATACGGAACTCATGAATACCGTTCCTTCTAGTAATTGAAAGGTCCAAGAAATTGAGAGTGGAATCTGACTCCAACTCTAGTGAAAAATCAATTCTAGGGTGTACTGAGTTCAACTTGGAGACAAGGACGCTGAGCTGACGTTTTGTTCCTGTCCAACATATAATAATATCATCCACATATCTAAAATAGTACAAGACATGAACGTTCCCAACTATGTGGTTAGTCTCGAATGCATCCATAAATATTTCAGCTATTAAGGGACTGAGTGGCGATCCCATAGCCAAACCATTCCTCTGTAGAAAAAAACTGTTGCTGAACTGAAAGTAATTCTGAGTCATACACAATCTTGTTAGGTATAAATTTCTTCTATTTTATTAAAATTGATCCTTTTTATTGTTAATTTGTGTTTTAAAATATCTAATACTTCATTATACGGTACGTTAGTGAACAAACTTTTCACGTCCAAAGACACAAGTTGAGCATTGGACGGTTTTGTTGTCCTTTTAATTCTGCGAAAAATTAATGCTATTATATCATTTTAAAAAGTTTTTGCTTAAAACATTTTACTTACCATTGTTTTGTCATGGATTTTCGCCAAGTAACGCCTGTTTCTATCCAATATTAATATTTACATTTAAAATTTTACACAAAGAATTTTGTATTAAGTTGTCTAGTCTGCCCAAAATTTCTGCATTTTTCCAAAATTGTCCTGAACGGAGGGCATGTGTAAATTTGGGTACGAAAAGACAAAAACGAAGAATAGTGAAAACTGAATGAATACTGATATTACATAGACTATCAATAACCTGATCAAAATTTTGAATTTTTTCATCGATAAAAGTGGAAAAGCCATCTTCTAAAATCGGGGACACTAGGAGGCGTAAAGAAGTTTTGTCCAAAACTTTTATGTTGGGGGCCAGATAGTTGAATTTGGAGATTGTTGTTAATTTATCTGTGTTTTCAGATATAAAAATCTCACATTTATTCGGGTTCAGTTCTAAGCCAATTGACTGAAACTCGTTCTTTATTAGGGCTAAATCTTGTAAAACTGTCTCTACTTTTCCCCCTAAAGTCCCGTCGTCTAGATACCAAATGTTAAATTTATTTTTTGAATTATTGGGTTAATGGCCAAGCTGAAGATGACTGGTCCCAACGGATCACCTTGCTGACATCCAACGGCTGAATTCAAAAGGTGGTCTTTATAAATTAATTTTTGTTGGCTGACTATAGCATTGCCAAAGAAAATTAAATATTTTGGGGGTTTCTAATTTGGCCTGTGTCAGCAAGGTGTCCCTGTTTACAGAGTTGAAGGCGTTTTTCAGGTCAACTTTCAAGATGACCTCTCCATCTTCGCTACTGTCAAGGTATGTTGCAAGCGCATGGATTGCGGCCTCACAACCTCCTTTTGAACCAAAACCTAATTGAAAAGGCTGAAATTTGGTAGTAAGCTCCGTACTATAAAAACGACAACAAATTTTGGCTGCCAAACGCCGCAAAGTGCTACCTACGGCAATGGGACGAATGCCACTATCCTTCTTGTTAAGGGCACATAAATTGGCCCCATACAAAATATCTGTGATGCCACTGTCCACATTGCCTGAGAGCATGAGGTTGACTAGAGCTGTTAGCTCCCTCAGAAGTGCATCACCAGCTTCCCCAGCGCTCGGACACAACAGATCCTTAAGGTGCTGTGTTGTCAGACCGTCAAGTCCACCAGCTGATCCAAAACGAAAGGAGTCAACAGCTGTGCGCACATCCTTGGCAGTAGTCTCAAGATTTTCTGTATCGTTGTTCGGAGGATCAGGGAAAGAGAGGTCAGCTGCGGATGGTGGGTGCATACTCTGCAAGCCCGTCAAAGTTTCTACAGAATAAGAAGCCAGCACGTCGCTACTAAAAAGTAGCCTTGCCGCCCCACTGATGTCGCCTTCCCTTACTTTATTCTCTACAAGTTTTAATTTCTTGGCCTGAGAATAATCAGGGGCCGAAATGTGGATTGAATTTGAATTTAAACTGTTAAAATTGTTTGTACAATTTTCTTTGATTTGGACCGTCAAAGATGTCAACGGCCTTTTCTTTACGTGTAGGATTCTATAAGGGAAGGTTAACATTTGTTCCCAAGCGCTAAAGGTATTTTCCCGGACTACTTGACCAATGCAGGAGGCTAAACATTGAGCCACAGAGGGTCTCGCACCTCGGGGGATTCTTTTTAAAACCGGAATAGAATTTTTCATGGTACTTAACCTTTGCCAAAAGGGAATTTCGATATTATCAGAATTTTCTTGTTGATTTAGAAAAAATTGGGATATCGTAGACGCGTTTGAAGATACATTTTGTACTTTATGAATTTTTCCAAAATGTATTTTCAATCCGCGTTCACCTTTAAAAAAACGGGCTTGGGGACAATGTGGGCACCGTACAAGACCACTTGATGCACTTGCAAGCTCACCTGAATTTACAACCGCATTGCCACATCCATTATTTTTTGCTGCTTGCATTTATTTACACTTTTCACTATGAATACACTAAACCTAAACCCCCCGGCGGCACCGAAGCGGTGGCGTCGTCGTCACGCCGAGGAGGTAGGCGGCAGGCTTCGCGGCACCTATAAAAAAAAAGTTGTTATTATTCAGAAAAATAAAATAATATGTGGTCGATTTGAAGTAAAAAGAAATTTTATTATTTCCGAGAAAAATTTGGACGTTGTCATTTGACATGACCATAGACCAACCAACATATATATAAATATATATATATATATATTTATATATCTATATATATATATATTTATATATTGTTTATATATTATATATGATACATGTATGTATTAGTTTTATGTTATTATTAATTTATTTTATGTTAAAGAATATAATCATTTACTTACCTAATGTTAACCGCCCGCTTGTTCGCAAGTCTAATACGTTTTTAGGAGTTCATCCCTAAAAATTTTGGTTGGCCACTTCTTCTCCATAAAATTTTTCGGCCATCCCTATCTGACTTGAAGCATTTTTCGTCTGTAAATATAACAATTTCGTTTTCCCAGTCGAAATTTAAATAACGAGTAGCAAAATTTACTCGTTTGGTGCGATGATCGTCAGTTAGTTGAATCTTTCTGGCTGGCTTATAATTATGGACATTCGCAGCGTGTAGATGTCGTCGAACAGTACTCAGCGACACTCCAAAAGTTTCAGCACTTGAGCGCGTAGTTTTGACGGGTGCCACTGAGTGAACTTCCACAATATCACGGTGCCGCTCTGATTCATGAGTGTAAGCAACTTGGCGAGGTCCTTGGCGTTCACATTTTATATCACCCGTCGCTTGATACCTTCGAATCCATCTACGCACTGTATTTCTCTGTAATGAAAATGATAATAAATAAAAGAAATTCCAAAAAACTACCTTGTAAATGAAAATGTAACATGATTAAGCAATAAATAGGTATATAATATATTTTTATCGTAACTCTTACCGTTATGCCCATATCTCATGCTATTTTCTTTATGCTTTGTTCTTACTCCCAGAGAACAATAATTTTAGCTTTCAACACACACACGTCACAGATATTATAATACTATAGCCGCAGCTCAAACAGCAGATAAGTTTTTGAAGTAAAACATGACGGTAGTGCAACAAACTGTATCAAGCGTAATCTATTGAACTAAACGAGAAATCTATACTAATTTCAACCTTATCTTTTAGTCTATTGAGCAGTTATTATTATCACATATGGTGGAAGTTGAAATTTAAACCTTAAGGTCTAGAAAATTACACCGTATGCAACTTTGTTCGATAAAAGGAGTAATGCTATACATATTTTCGCCATTATTATCAAGTGAACCGATAGCCTAGTGGTATAAGGCACGGCCTAGGTGATCGGCTGGCGCTGGAGATGCGAGTTCGTATCCTCAAACAGCACATAAATTAATGTGGTATTTTTTTGTGAGTAAATTGTATCTTGATATACAATTGAGCCGAAAGACGAAAAATATCAGAAAATTACAAATTAATATGAACATGCAAAAAAAGGCAGATGAAGCTGCTCGCTCGTTCGCAGCTCAGCGAACGATCGCATCACGTGACGTCATTCGTGAGTCATGTGACGCGGCGATATCAGTATATTAAGTAAACATTTTATACTTCACTTAGGGTATAGTATTTTGTCAATAAATTTAGGTCAGATAAAATTTAAAAATAAGTAACCCCAATTTAACTCAGATAGAAAAACTGTATACTCAACCAGGAATGGAAAGAGGAAAGAAAAAAACCTAGAAATGCAATTCGAGAAATAAATTAATATTGTTTATGCAATAAGCCTATATTTTCTTACAAACCTCATACCTACTATAAAATTTGATTCCTTAAATATTAATTAACAAAAAGTACTTAAGAAAAAAAATAATTATATGATTAAAAAAAGAACTTGTGTCCGAGGATTTGAACCTCGGTTGCCGTGTCCACAAAGCAGCGGTCATAACCACTAGACCAACATGCCATATACACAATGGTTCAAAAAACTTTAATGCTTTCATGTCATTATCAAGGGGGGTTCCTTTTCTCTGAAGCTTACTGTACTTTAATAAGGAGAAAATAAAGTGTTTCTTAGCCTAAAAAAATGTTCATGTAAGTAAAAAAATAATAAATTAAATAAATCTAACTACTTTGCAATATTCCGCCACATGCAAATTACCCAACTCTCGTATTTATTCATGCACAAAACCGCCCTTCAAACCCACTTAGGCCGAAAAAATAGAGAAATAATTTTGAAAATAGAATAAATATGAGAGTTGTGTTATCGTGCAAAAAATAATAAAAAAAACCTCGACACGTGTTTCGCCCCCAACCCGGGGCATCATCAGGAGATGTTAATGGCTCGGCGCACGGCGACCGAATGAGCCACAACTCGTAAACCGCACCTATTTATATCCTAGGTTTTTTATTTCTACCCACAACCATTACACCAAATTATTTTATGTCTACCCACCATCGTTGTTTGAATGACGTATACCTACCCGTAGCAAAGGGGAAGAGGCGAAATTAAGTTGATCATTTATAATATTAGGGTTCAAGCGTCTATGTTTGTAGATTTCTAATTGTTCCAAAACCGAAAGCCTCAGTCCTTTGTTGCAGGTGTGCAGAACGTCATAAGTGTGAGGATTAGGTAGGGAGAGACCGGAGTCCAACAAATGTTTTGCGAAATGAGACCGTTCTGGGCGATTGTTTCTTAAAGCTGATATATGTTCTTTATACCGCGTCGCGAAGCTACGACCGGTTTGGCCTATATAAACACCCTCACAATCCCCACACTTAAGCCTATACACACCTGACTTCCTGTCATCCCCAATTTTCCGGTTTCTCCGGATAGTGTTGTCCGTTCTAAACGCGACATGAATATTATTTTTACGTAAAATTTTGGCAATTTTATCAGATATCGGACCTAAATAAGTTAGACTAGCTCTATACCGATGGACGTCACGATCCGGGGGAACAGCATATAGTAAACTACGCGTAATTGAGGCTCGCCGCCTTCCAACTAAGTTGTCCACAAGCTTGGTACTGTAACCATTAGATTTAGAAATTTGATAAATAATATTTAATTCGTGGTTAAAGTTTATTTGAGAAAGGGGGACCGAAAATAGCCTGTGAACATAGCTGTGGAAGGCGGCAAGCTTGTGCTGCCAAGGATGACAGGAAGTAGCAGGAATTACTGTGTCAGTATGAGTGGGTTTGCGAAAGATCCGGAATTCATGCCCACCCTCCTTTCTAGTAATAGTCAAATCTAAGAAATTTATGGACCTATCCTTCTCTAACTCGCGTTTGAATTTGATTTTAGGGTGAACACTATTCAAATGAGATAAGAAATCCGTAAGTTCCACATCGGTGCCCCGTCAACACAACAATATATCGTCAACATACCTATAATAATAATGGATGTTTTCGTTACCTACAATGTAACTATTTTCAAACCTATCCATAAAAACATCGGCCAGAAATGGGCTCAAAGGTGAACCCATCGCCAGTCCATGCTTAAATAGATAGTACTTGTTGTTGAAGTGAAAATAGTTTTGGTTCATGCATAAAGAAGTTAAATCGATTATCTCAGCCGCCTCCTCTGGATGTAGACGCTGTTTTTAGACGGCGAGCCTCAATTACGCGTAGTTTACTATATGCTGTTCCCCCGGATTGTGACGTCCATCGCATCGGTATAGAGCTAGTCTAACTTATTTAGGTCCGATATCTGATAAAGTTGCCAAAATTTTACGTAAAAATAATATTCATGTCGCGTTTAGAACGGACAACACTATCCGGAGAAACATTTGCAATGTTAAGGAGAAAATTGGGGATGACAGGAAGTCAGGTGTGTATAGGCTTAAGTGTGGGGATTGTGAGGGTTTATATTGGCCAAACCGGCCGTAGCTTCGCGACGCGGTATAAAGAACATATATCAGCTTTTAGAAACAATCGCCCAGAACGGTCTCATTTCGCAAAACATTTGTTGGACTCCGGTCACTCCCTACCTACCTCACACTTATGACGTTCTGCACACCTGCAACAAAGGACTGAGGCTTTCGGTTTTGGAACAATTAGAAATCTACAAAGATAGACGCTTGAACCCTAATTTTAAATTCTCAACTTAATTTCGGCTCTTCCCCTTTGCTGCGGGTATACGTCATTCAAACAACGGTGGTGGGTAGACATTAAATAATTTGGTGTAATGGTTGTGGGTAGAAATAAAAAACCTAGGATATAAATAGGTGCGGTTTACGAGTTTTAGCTCATTCGGTCGCCGTGCGCCGAGCCATCAACATCTGGTTGGGGGCGAAACACGTGTCGAGGTTTTTTTTATTATTTTTTGCACGATAACACAACTCTCATATTTATTCTATTTTCAACATTATTTCTCTATTCTTTCGGCCTAAGTGGGTTTGGAGGGCGGTTTTGTCCATGAATAAATACGAGAGTTGGGTAATTTGCATGTGGAGGAATATTGCAAAGTAGTTAGATTTATTTAATTTAACTATGGACTTCCGAAAAGTAACGCCTGATAGTATTAACTTTAAAAAAATAATAGAAATACGTAATAACTTCTTCTTCCACCCCTTATTCCCATTATCTATCTGGGGTCGGATCTTCTTGTACGTCAACGCCAGGATAGGACGCCAGGGTTGTCACACAGAGCAGGTTCAGCTCTTTTAGTTCCCTATCAATATTGGATCACCTCGTTCCTCGACCCAAGCGTTTTGTAGGGATATTTAAGGGTGTTTTAACGAAAAGCAAAACTTAATAACATTTGGATAAATTTAATTTTTTACAAAAGTATAAAAGTATAATATCTAATCTTTGATTCATATATCTATTCTAAAGGAAGGTCAGTCTTTGTTCTTTCAAATCTATCGAACGAAAGCTGGGACACCAAACGGAGCAGCTCGTACAATAGGTGCGGCAGCAGTGTAAGGATAGGGTGCTGCATAAGGGGCAGCGTACGGGGCAGGTAGTATTGGCCCAGGACCAGCTAAGAACGGTGCTGCGGCGTATGGGCCAGCAGCATATGGACCGGCAGCGTATGGAGCGGCAGCATAAGGTGCGGCAGCGTAGGGAGCGGTAGCGTAAGGAGCAGCAGCGTAGGGAGCTACCGCATATGGTGCAGGCGCTAATGCTGGTGCAGCATATGATGCACCAACAGGAGCAATTAGAGGGTTAAGAGCCCTGTTTACAACACTGACTTGCGCCGCATAAGGTGGTATGTTTTGAGGTACAGCGTGTGCGTAGCCTACTGCCGCAGGAGCTATGAGTGGTGCCGCAGCAACTGCTGGAACTGCTACTCCACTGCTTTCGGCTCCAATGATGTAAGCCGCAGCGACCAGTACGATCTAAAATTTTAAAAAACATAATATCATTGCTTTAAATAATTATAATATGAGAAGAAAAACTGGTTGTTCAGTGTCATGTTACAAACATAAATGTTTTTCGACTCTCGAAATATGACAAAAAAATTAATGATTCCCAGATATTCAATATGTAGAATTAATAATCCCATAGGAAAATGTGTCTGTCTGTCCTATAGCAAAATTATAATTAAGTCAGGAGATTTTTTGCGACATTAAATGAAAAAGACTTTCATTTAATGTCGCAAAAAATGTCTTAGATATTTATTACATATCGAAAAAAATCTTCTTTAATACATTGTGGAAAAGAAACTTACAGATTTGAAAGAGAACATATTGCTTAGTTTGGTAGTAGACCTTCCTTATAGAAAAGACAATGAGTTGTGTGCTTCCTCGGAAAAAATATCGTCTTTATATACCTTGTTTATTATAATGCAGATATCGTACAGCAAAATCTACATTTGGTGTATTGCGGCTAGTCATTTGGGATTCGCAAAGGCATGTATAGAGAAATGGAGCACATTGAGAAATTTTTACATTGTGCAACATTTTTTATTGAATGTAGTGCATTAAGTATCCTTTAATTATGTAGGACGAGTGAATTGATTCGTGCAGTAAATTCTTATAAGCAAATTAACAACGTATTTGACTTTAAGTGTTTGTTATAGAAAATTGTATGCGTACTACCTAGTTACCAACAAAAATTGCCGTTTGAATAAAATATATTAAATAATTTATGTAACTATTCTATTTATATTTTTTTACAAATACGAATAGAAATATTGTCATTTCTCTTTGTGATCATTAAGTACAATTAAACTGAAATTCGGTAATCAATCCAAGTAATGCAAAGAACTTACGAGTTTATTATTATATATATTATATCTTAGGCGACAAGTGTAAATCGTTTGTGTGCCAACTCCTCCGAAACGGCTCGACCAATTTTGACCAAATTTGGCATGCTGGTCGACATCATACCCGGGAGTGCATATATCTGAAATCATGAAAATAGACCGGACCACGGAGGTATAATCACCAAAAATGTCCTGGACATCACCGAAAAACCAGATGATTAAATGGTTGCCATGGAAACACGTGCGTCAAAAATGAAAATGGTTTTTTTTTCATTCGATTAATTGAGCGGAGTTTACTAAGCTCTTTCTTAGACGACTCGTGTATATCGTTCGTGATCGAACTCCTAAACGACTGGACCGATCTTTTTGAAATTTGGCACGGTCATAGTGACCATCACCGTGAGTGCATATATCTGAATTCATAGAGATCGGTCCAGTCGTTTAGGAGTTCGACCCGGATCGACAAACTCAGCTCAATTATTGCAACAGCAGAATGCATTGCATACCTAGTTATTTTAAGTGTTCGATTCTGATTCTGATATGTAACAAAAACATTTGCTCCGCTCAACATTTGCAATTAGCAGCATGAATTGCATACCTAGTTATAGTTAGGTGTAAGGAAACCGCAATGAACTTCGATCCAAACCAATACATTAACAACTCCTGTAATAATAAAAGTGATTTCCAGGGCCCCAGACAAGGTTGGCGTGGAATGGTTGCAACATACGGCACGCGACAAGGCGACAGTGGCACAGTCTACTCGTTGTAAAACAAGTCTACTCGTGCGAGGACAAAGTTTACTTGTTGTACAACCAGTAGACTCACGACTGCCACTGTCGCCTTGTCGCACCTGTCGTATGCCGCATGCTGCAACCTTAATCCTCACTGGCATGCCGTGCAACTGCTGACAAACAGATGAGGCTCTAGCAAATTTACTCTCGGAAACGGTTATAGGCTCACCACTTATTACGTAGCTGGGTTAAAGAGTTCGCGAATTTTGTGCTTAGTAAGCACCTCTGTCTAACCCTTCGTGGGTAAAGACGTCATTTGTGTTTATGTAAATGTCCGTCCTACTATTAATCAGATTCAATTTCTACTATTTTCATACTTACGGCTACCCAAGAAAAGGTTGTAAACACTGAAAATAGAAATGAAGTTCCACTAACGTTCAGTAATTAGATATCATACAAAAACTCGGTTAAAATCTTCGACTGTAATAATCGTTTAAGTATAGATTGTTCTAAAATTAAAAACAATTTCAATTACTTATGCCTATTTGTAAATCTATAGTCACTACTATTATTAAGAGGAAAGATTTTATTGTTTGTTTAAATTGAATGGGCTCCGTAACTACAGAACCGATTTCGAAAATTATTTCACTAATTTCTATGTAACTACATTATCCTCGAGTGATAAAGGCTACTTTTGATCCCAGAAATATATTTCCATTTGGAACGAGAAATTAAATCACGCGAATGCAGCTACGCTATCTTGTTTTCTTAGTATGTACGAGTATACCTTAAATATATATATTTTTATACTGGCGACACTTTTTAGGCTTCCATAGTTTCAAGTATCTACTTCGTTTGTGCAGGAGTTATAGAGTTCATTATGGGTCACTACGGAAACCTATTATATTGTCGTTACCACATGGTTCGTATATTCTGTATCAATTTCCAGGACTACTTTTTCTTCATTTAATAATTTATATCAATCATCATTCATGGCATTAATTTCTCAATATACTCCTAAGTTATTTTAAAACAGGAAACAATTGTAAAATTTGACTAGGTATGTTAGCTAACAGAGTTTTCCTTTTGATAGTTATATAATGTACAGTGAAATTGACGTGCCCAAGGTTCAAATTAGAATGCTCGGTTAGTCAACCACCTGTGGGTCAAACACCAGGCGCCAGCCTACGTTATGTCCTGCGCATTATTTAGCTACTGACTCATGAGCATCAATGTTGCTCAATGAATTCAACAGCTAGTATAAAACTTGATGATACCCTGGAGACTACACAGTCTATCGAATCTTCCCGAGTTACACACTTTGTGAGCAGTCACATAACCAAAGCATAATGATCGCCAAATTCGTTGTGAGTTTCTGTTTTTCTAAGATTAAAAGTATTTACAAGTACCTAAATATAATAGTTATTGTGATGTCCTATATTTTAATAGTGGGACAGCAAACGCGGAAGCTCATTGACATAACTTTTCCATGGCCGGATTAAGAAATGAAAAACCACCAAAAAAAAAGATTTTAATTTTTTTCTGTTTTTTTTTTCAATACGGCTCGAACGATTTTCTATAATTTTTCATTAATATTACGAAATTTTGAGCTAAGTATATGATTGTATGAATTTTTACATGCAATTTGCCAAGTGAAAGTAGGTACCTACTTCTGTCCCATAGCTGACAAATTATTTTATTTCAAATGTATATAATTAGGCTCTGATCTGAGGATTAATTTTTGACCGTTCTCAAAGTGACCAACTTCTCGATTAAGATTTTTTAAGTTAATAGTATCTTAGATGTGCGTGTGTGAGAGTTGATATTATAATCATCAATCCTAATATTTTTATCTAACTAATACTTAAAGTTTATAAAGTAAATAGATAATTAGTACTAATTTAACCTGGTAAATAATATACTAATAGATATTTCAATCATTCTTTAAAGGTTGTTTTCGCACTGGCTGTCGCCACCGCAAGTGCTGGAATTGCACCTGCCGCTTTAGTTGCTGCACCGGCAGCGTACGTAGCACCTTATGCGAGCTCATATTCTGCACATGCCGTCAACCACGCAGTAGCAGCCCCATTTGTTGCTTCAGCACCACTTACGGCTCCTTACATAGCCGCACCAGCTGCACCATACATAGCCGCACCAGCCGCCCCGTACGTTGCAGCACCAGCAGCTCCATACCTCTCAGCGCCTTACTACTTTTAAACGGATTTGGTGTCATCATTGTCAAGTGACTTGCTCAGACTTGCTCAAAGTGCCTCCTAGTTAATAATATGTTGTAATGTGATATAAATAAAATATGAAATTAAATATTTCTTTTCATTTAGAACTCATACTAGCGTACTACGTACTTTATGACCAGGCTAAGGAAAAGGAGAAACAACGTGGAGGTTTAAGTGGGCAGTCAGGCCCGTTTTCCATCTCAAGGATCCCGCAGTGAGGAGGCGAAGTGCGTAAATGCATTCCCAACTACGTAAAAAAAAACAAAATAATGACTTTTTAAAACTTATTTTGGAGATATAAGATTATTTTTATTGTAAAGTAACCAAGTTTATGGATCTAAATGGATCCAATCTTAGCAATTACCTACATATTGCCAAAAAAATCCTGTTTTAGTCTTACTACAAACAAACTTTTTAAATGGAAAAATACAAAACAGTTGTAGTCGTATTTTAGAACGAAATTAATTTGAAAGGACGTGATGCTTGAAGTAAACCTCTAAATAAATTACACCACTTTAACAAGCTAATAACATTAAAGATCTTTCAAAAAGGGCTTTAAGTACACAAAGGTAGCAAAAAGGTAGTTTGATACAACATCAAACTGCCGTTTTCCTGTGTGTTAAATATTGATTTATTACTAGTTGTCCCGGCTAACTTCGTACACTTTTTTTTTTTTTTTTTTTTTTTTTTTTTTTAATTCCGCGGCCCAAGGCCGCGGCCGCTCTAACGTCCGTTGCCGGGCGTCCCTGGTTACTAGCAGAGGGTATGTCCAGTGGCGCCCGGCGGACTTTGACCACCCCTGTGGTCTCTGCGGGTGTTTGGTCGGGACGAGAATCCCGCGTCATTGGGGTCGGGTTTTATCCCGCGTCAGTGAGTGAATCTGGTTGCGTGCTATGGGGCAAAGGCCCCGCAGCACGCAACCCTTCTAGCCTGCTTCTGCAAGGACGGTGGGTGGCGATCCCGCCGTCCTCAGGCCCCGATCATGGAGGACGATAGTCTTGGGCGTAGTCGCGTAGTCTGGGGCGGCCTGGCCGCCGACTACGGAACTCGGCGGGGAGGGTACGCTCCCTCTCCCTCCCGGCCGCCTCCTTCGCGAGCATGACTTGCTCGCAGAAGGACACGGCCGCGTTCCACCTACTCCCGCTGGATACCATGGCTTGAAGCATGGTCCCCAGCGAGAGGGTATCCACGCCCAGACCCACTACGAGGTCCCGGCGCTGACTCGCCCACGCTGAGCACTCCACCAACGTGTGGAGTGCGGTGTCGTCGTCGGAAACCTCGCAGTGTTGACACCGGGGTGTGACCTCACGATGCATGCGAAACAGATAGCTACCGAAGCATCCATGCCCGGCAACCATCTGCGTCGCACGGTACGTGAGGTCACCATGCTGCCTCTGCAGCCAATCGTCCATGATCGGTCTCACCGCCGCGATGAAGATGGCACCCCCCTTGGGTTGCTCAAGTCGCACCCTCCATGACTCCATGAGATCCTGGCGGAGTTGGGACCGCTGGTCCTCGATTTCTCGAGACGCAGGCCTGTGGTCCCGCTCCAGCGCCTCCTTGCGCCATTGGAACAATGACGCAAGGGCTCTCGCTTCCAGGTCCCATGGAGGGGTCCCGGCTAGGAGACATGCAGCCTCTCCGGAGATCGTGCGGTACCCCCGTACGGTTCTGACGGCCAAGGTTCTAAGTGGTCTGTTTAACAGAGTCACGTTCCCCTTGACCGCCAACCTATCCGCCCATACGGGAGCCCCGTATAGGGCCATACTCCGCACGATCCCCAGGTACAGTCTCCTGCAGGAGGCGTTGGGTCCCTTTAGGTTGGGCATCAGTCGCGAAAGCGCGACCGATGCCTGCGTCACCTTGGGGACCAAACTTCGGAAATGTGGTCCGAAGTTCCATCGGCTATCAAGTACGATCCCTAGGTACTTCATCGAGGGCTTGATGCCGATGCTAACGCCTCCCACATTTATGCTGGAACCTTCTGGTGGACCGTTCCGAGGTCTGTGAAAACACAGAACCTCGGACTTGTGCAAGGCCACCTCCAGTCCCAGCTGCCGTATCCGACCCACGACTCGAGCAACACCCGTCGTGACCTTGAGTGCTGCCTCCTGGTACGTTGCACCCCGCGCCGTGACGAGGGTATCGTCGGCGTAGCACGTTACGCCGACACCCCTAGGCAACGCACCCCGCAGCACCCAGTCGTAGCCGATGTTCCACAGAAGCGGCCCCAGGACCGACCCCTGCGGAACACCGCACGACACATCTCGCCGAGCTGGCCCGAGCCAGCTGGGGAAAGCTATGGCCCTCTCCGAGAGATAGGCCCCGACAATACGACGGAGGTAGAGAGGCGTTTCGTGATACACGAGCGCCTCCCTAACGCAGCTCCATGGCAAGGTGTTGAACGCGTTGGCGATGTCAAGAGACACCGCCACCACCACCTTGCCCTGCGAGACTGCTTCCTCCGTCAGGCTCTTCACGCGCATGATCGCGCTCACGGTGGAGCGTCCCCGACGGAAACCGAACTGGTTATCCGCCAGGTCTGGCCCCACACTCGTGAGATGCTCGACGAGGCGTTCCGCGATAATGCGCTCAAAGAGCTTACACACCTCGTCGAGCAACACGATCGGCCGGTATCCGGACGGTGAGTCCACCGGCCGCCCCGCCTTACGGATCAGGACCAGTTTCCCCGTCCTCCACACCTTGGGAAACTGGCCCCTTTCGAGGCATGCGCTAAAGAGCCCCATCAGTCGAGGCCCGAGTTCTTCGAGGGCCAGGACCCATGCACGGCCAGGAATGCCGTCGGGTCCGGGGGCAGTGATTTTCCGGCGTTTAAGCCGGAGTACTGCCGCACCTAGCTCCCCCACCCTGACTTCGGGTACGTCGTCTTCGCTGGTGCTATCCGCGTCGGGCAGAGACGGAGCCATGCGCGGAGGGACGTGCTCCTCCGCGCTCGTCGGAAACAGGGAGCCCATGACCCGCTCCAGCTGCTGCGGCTGGAGACTCTGGGTCAGTGGGGGCGCCCTAGGTCGGAGTTTCTCCCTGACCTGTAGGTACGGGCGCCCCCATGGGTTCTGCTGCAGGGTCTCCAGGAGCTCCTCGCGGGCCGCCGTCTTGGCCCGCTTTATCGTCTCCTGGAGATTACCTTTAGCCTCCCTGTATGCCTGAAAAAGCTCCGCCTCTCGGGCTGCCGCGTCGTCTGGGCGGCGACGCCTCCGGCGAAACCTGGTGTACCGGCGGCGGGCGGAGATGCATGCTGCGCGCAGCTCTGCAATCTCCGGCGACCACCAGTACACCTGCTTCCTGGCCGGTCTGGGTGTAACCCTAGGCATCGCCGCATCACAGATTTGCGACATGGCTCTCCTGAACCACTCCGCCTCGGCATCCACATCGGCAGGCCGGTCCGGCGCTGGAATCCAGGCCTGCACGATGGATGCCTCCAGGAGAGCCTCCCGATCCAGATGGTGAAGTGCCCAACGCGGATCCGGGGGATTTGCCACCGGCTGTGGGAGGTCAGGTGGGGGGACGACATCGAACCGGATGTACCGATGATCCGAGTGCGTCTCCTCACCCTCCTCCACGCGCCAGCCTGTAATACGGGCGGCGAGGTCAGGGGATGCGAACGTTACGTCCACGATCGATTCCCCCCCCCGCCGCCAAAAGGTGGCGACATTCCCCCGGTTGAGGACCTCCAGACCACGTGTTCTGGTCCAGTCCTCAAGAAGCCTCCCCTTGTCCCTGGTTTCCCGGGAGCCCCACGCCTCACTCCAGGCGTTGAAGTCTCCCAGGAGCAGGACAGGGCGAGGACGGCACGCAGCGAAGACGACGTCGAGCTCAGTGAGCCATAGCTCAAACTGAGACTCGTCAATGTTCGGCGAGATGTAGGTGGCCACGACTGCCAACCCATCATAGTCCGCCGCAACACACCCGCGGCCCCTTGCAATGATGGCAAGGCGCGAGTTGTCTGCGGCGGACCCCCCAAAGATACAACAGGCCGAGCCGTCCTCGTCCACCGGGCTTCCCGGGTGGACGTAGTACGGCTCGGCGACCACGGCCAAGTTTATGGACCACTGCCGGATGCTCTGGTACAGAAGATCCTGAGCAGCACGGCAGTGGTTCAAATTCACTTGCAGGATACGGATACGGGCGTCAGACATTAATTGACGTCCATAACCGCATCCCGCCGCGAAGCAACTGGCCGCGCAAGGGCGGCACCCCCACCGCTCTCAGCGGACGGACGAGGTTTTGGCTTCGAGGCGGCGCAGGTTGTGCTGCCGACCCGGTGATCCGCGGTCTTGCCCTCCGCCTCGCATCTAAAGCAGCGAGGCGGGGCGTCACAGGCACTTGCCTTGTGACCGGGCCGGCTGCAGCGGAAGCACCGATCGCCCACGGTGACTTCCGCTGTACACTGCACTCCGACGTGCCCCACCACCATGCACCGGAAACATCTGGTTTCCCGGGCACGAAGGAGGTGCACCTGCGCCTTTAGGAAGCCCCCTACGAGGAGGCTTCGTCCGTCCGCCACTTTCAGTGCCGCCGCGACGGGGCACTGGACGACTGTCATCCCGTGACCAGTGGAGCCGAAGGAGATATCTGAAGCCTTCACCTGGTCACGGGGGCAGCCGCCCGCCTCCACGACGGCGGAGACAACTTCCTCCGTCGTGGCCGCGTCATCCAGACCCGTGATGCGCAATGCGGCGCATTTGGTGGGTCTGGTGACGCGGACGGCTTCTTCGTCCAGCGCGACCCTAAGCTGAGCCGCTAGGGCGTCAGCTTTAGGGCCGCTGGAGGCGCCGGAGACCTCGAGGAGGCGAGCCCCGGTGCGTGTCGTCTTGCACCGGAGCCCCCCTTGTATTTCGAGGGCCGAGAGGTTGACTGAGGACTTCACGGTCCTCAGTACGTCGGCGTACCCCACCCCTTTCTCCACACCTACCGTCGTCACCGTCAGGACGACGGCGGTGGAGCGAGGGGGGCGGGGCCTCTTCGGCGCCTTCGCCGCGGCGGCTTTGGCCGCTTTCTTGGCAGCCTTCGTCTTCCTCTTCTTGGCTCCCACTACTTCCCATCCCTCCCGTCTGGAGGGATGTAAGGAAGCAACGGGAGCGACGTTAGAGGAAGACGAGGCGGCAGGGGTGCCACTCTTCTTACCACGCCCCTTGGCCTTCCGCGCCTGGGCCGCGGTCTCGGCCGGCATCCGGTTCGCTGAAGCGGACGGGGGCGGAGCGGGGCGGCGGACAGCGGGTGTGCCGCTTGGACCCGGAGCGGGAGCACCGCCGACAGCCGCCGCGTATGAAAACGCGGGACGCGCTAGCGGAGGGCGGTACGCCCGGTCCTCCAGGACCGCGAGGCGCCTCTCGATCGCCGTCAGGACCTGCACCGTAGTCGGTACAGGCTTCGGCGGCGAGCCGGGCGCCATGGTGGGCGCGGTCCTAGGCGCCGTCTTCGGCGCTGGTCCAGCCGTCAGAGGAGGAGGCGGCATGGGACCTGGAGGTGCCTTGACCGCTTTGGTCAGCTCAGCGACCTCCCGACGGAGATCTTCCATCTCCTTTCGGGAGGCAGTGAGCTCCACCTCCAGGCTCGCAACCTGCTTGCGGAGCTTCGCCTCCTCCTCTGTGACGCTCCGCTCGAGGAGCTTGTCGAGGGAGGATTGGGCTTCATCCACCAGTGAAGCCACAATCTTCTTCCTCCCCGACATGTTTTTACTCCCCCGCATGGCCGCGTTCATGCGGGAGAAAATACTCATTATCTCCCGCGCGGGCGGCACACCGATATCCCTGCGACTGCGCAGGGACGGCACAGATGACGGGGGTGGTGTTGGCGGGCGCTTTCTGTAGGCGTCGAGACGCGTGCGCACCGTCTTCACCGGCACCTCCTCCTCCGAATCGCTGGAGAGGAGGGACCCCCACCCAGAGCAACTAGTGCTCCGGTCGCGCGGCAGCCCCCCCTTCTCGAGGGTCCTCTTCTGCGAAGAAGAAGGGCCCTTACCCCTCACACTACTGGGAGCTGACCCATCGTCAGTCCCAGCAGCAACATTTCCTTGGGGCGTCGACGTCGCGCTGCAACTAGGCGGCGCGACGCGAGCCCCCAAATCGATAGGCATAATCAGGTTCCGGGAATAATGCAGTAAGTCGTCGGCTGAGACTGCCCGGGGAAGGGCAGTGTCAGGACCGGGGGTCTCTTCTGGCTTATTCATGATAAGCAGTTTCTTTCTGTGTTGGCCACTCAAGTTCTCGATGTCGACGTTCGGTCACCCAACTTGCCACTGCGTTACCGTGGTCAAGTTGGGGTCCAGGGCGGACGGCGAGGACGTAGTCTAATCTCTTGGGGCCCCGCCCCGACTTCGTACACTACACTTCTTGAGACGCAGTATTGACACATACGAAGTATCTGCTGGACGCTCTCGATTCTATGCAGCGACGGGCTATCCGTATTATAGATTGTCCGGAGGTAACGGGAAGCCTTGAGCCGCTAGCTCAGCGCCGAACAATAGCTTCCTTGGCCGCATTCTACCGTATTTACCACGGCGAGTGTTCTGAAGAGCTCTTCAATCTGATCCCACCCTCTTCCTTCCGATCCCGAACAACGCGTGCCGGGCAGAGATGCCACTCCCACACAGTGGATAGCATGTTCGCGAGAACCGAGCGTTTTAAACGTTCGTTTTTCTGCCGAACGATAGTGGCCTGAAACGCCCTGCCTGAGCACGTGTTTTCTCCCACATATAATCCTGGGTTCTTTAAGCGGAGCGTGAAGAGGCAGATCAGTAGGTTGTCAAGTTGAGGTCCACTCTCTATAGTATTGTGTGCTGTGAGAGTGGCCCACAATCGCTAGACGTCGTCACGTACCACCAGGCGGGCTGCGTCAGTTTGGCGAACCAAATATAAAAAAAAACAAAAAAAAAAGGATTTTGGGTGCTTGGATTTATTTAATAATAGTTTGGCTGCCTTTAAATTAAAGCTCCGCAATCAGCTCCTCCATATAGAGAGATAATTGTTTGTTGTTTACATTTCTTTCTTCCTGTTTACATTCTGTGCACGACTTCTGTACTACCACTAGTTTTTGTATAAGTACTTACCTATATTTAATTTGAATGTAAAGTACCTACCGTATATATTTTGAACTATTATGGACCTCTAAGTTTGTAAGTATCTATTGTTTTTATGTGTGTATTTGTATGTAACTGTTTGTGTCCGGAATAAACAAAAAAAAAGTTTGTTTACGAAGCAGATTTACACACTTTTCAACCATATGTTTGCGTAAACTAGTATGGAAACTGTTCACTGTTTTCCACAATCACAACTATCACGTTGTTAGAGTTTCTCAATAACTAAAATTAAACCTTCAATATCAAGGTCTTAAAACCTTACGATATTAATTTCTAATAACGAAAGGCGTGTCTAGGAAAACATTGGAGTTAACCTGTTAACTCAAATTAATTATATCGGTACATTTAAATTTCTCTTGGTAGTAATTTGAAATCCAGTCGACCTAAATACATTGATATAATACAGTGTGTAACATTCACAGGGATCAGTATAGGTAGGTCTCAAACTATAAGACATATGAAGAGCTGTTCTTAGGAACCTGTCATCAATATTAGTAAAAAATAAAAAGTGCATTAACAAATTTAAAAAAAACTTGTACTCAGCTCCGGAATCGATTGGCGAGTTTTGCATTTATTTATGCAATGCATTTAAAATTCCTCTGTCTACCATTTCTCCATTCTGTTACTTTGTAGGTATGTACCTATGAGTTACCTAGTTTAGGATTTAATTCTTAAGCAGGTTTAATAACATTTCAATAAACCAATATCTCCTTTCTTATCAGGTTTGTTCTAGATAACTAACACGTGCAGAAATTTAATAATTGCTTTTTTGTCGAAATGACCGGTACCTACAGGATCCTATGAATCCGATTTCTATTGAAAATTAGTCAACATAAATAAGTAAATTAATTAATTAATATGAAAATAACATTTGTTATAAATAAATAAATAAATATTGTTGACATGCTCACACAACGTCATCTAGCCCAAACTAAGCTATGAGCTTGTGCTGTGGGATCTAGACAACTGATAAACATACTTATATATTCTAAATACATACATAACATACATAGAAAATACCCAAAATCCGAAACAAACAATTGTAGATCACACAAATATTGGATTCGACCCGGGAATCGAACCCGAGACTCCGGAGTCGAAAGCCGACGCACTACCGACCACGCCACCGAAGAAGCCAATAGTTCTAATGCTTATAAAAAACATACTATACCCGACAGCGACAGCTAACGTAATGGATTTTACATTTTTTTTACCTATATACACGTAGTTTGTGTGTACTTTCACTATGTAAGTACTACAAGTATTCCCTATTCTGTGCTTTCACTTATATTTTACTTGCGGACGCCCACGACTTTACCTGTGACACTTTACTATGTACAAAAACCTTTCTCGAGAACCACTGTATGCATTAGAAAGCGGAATGAAAATCGGTGCGTAGACTGTATTTTATAATATACTAGCGGATGCCCGCGGCTTCGCCCACTTGACATTACTTTATACAAAAGCCTTCCTCAAGAACCCCTCTTCACGTTGGTGAAAACCGCATCAAAATCCGTTACGTAGTTTTAAAGATCAAAGCATACATAGGGACAGAGCGACTTTGTTGTGGAACAAATCATAACTTAATATTTAGTTTTATTGTCTCAGGTTTTATTAGAAGAAAGGGCTACAAAGGCAAGGTCTCACTAAATTTTAATAGTAAGTGCTGCATAAACCTACATAACGTCCCATATTCTGAGACCCGGTACTTAGTAGAAAAGAGTAGAGTAATGTAGAAAGTAATTAAGAATTTACATGACTCAATTACATCGATTAGATTCAGTACAAACCATTCTAACTAATTAGATAAGATAGTAATAAAATGCGTACCTACCTGTTTTATTTCTCGCAAACAACTATTAATGAAATTGCTTGTCGTAAAATTAAAGGCTTTTTGTAAAATCATTTGAGAGATCATTTAAGATGATTATTTTTCATAAAACACTATTGTAGGCAGAACAAAATATCGTAGAGATTGTATTATTTGTCGGCAGCTGCAGTTATACCCACAGAACTAGCAAACCACTCGCTTCAATTACCCATCCCGACCTTTCTAAATGGGAGGTTTAATGCCCTGGTCCATAGAGTCGACCCGTGTAGCTCTATGTCCTGGTCGTATGAAAAAAAATAAACCACAGGATTTCTAAATAATGTGTTCAGATTAACCCTTAGTTTCCTGTTACTTTAACATCTAGATCTACTACCAATCACTAACTCAATGTCTTTAAATATGACTCGATATATTTGCTCTTACAATTTAATTCTGATTTCCATGGAAACAGATGCTATTTTCATAGACCCTTACCTACGCATTAAATGTTCATTGTTAAGATTCTTTTGAAATCGGTACAATAGATTTTTTTTGCCCTAAAATAAACACAAAAGAAACGAATTATTTGTGATCTGTTTATAATTTCTATCTTAATATTTTTATTACATGGGTATCCAAATAGTGAATGGGTACTGTCAGTATTTGCCACAATCTAAAACTGAAATAGAATTATGTAGATAACCTTTAAAATCTTACCGTAAATCCTAGGGTCTACTAAACAATTTAGTAAGTGAATTATAGGTAAGTCATTTGAAACAAAGTCTCCAAATTCATAAACAAAAGTTTAGTTATTTCAAGGCACAACTCCGAAGTATGACGAAAATACACAGTACAAAACACGTGACTTGAAGTTTATTTTAAGCAAGTGAAGCCAAATAAAATTAGAACTCTTTATATTCGTAATTTAACAACCATTTAGTTTATTAAAGCAAGCTGTACAAAATATCTTTAAAAAGGTTAGAGCATTAAAAGGTTTTGATTAGGACCTTTAATAGTTGCAAGACAAAGATACAATTCGTATTTATAAGCCTGTTCTGAGTACTAATTCAAATAATTTACTAAGTATGGTATTTCTCAGCTGTGTGCTAGTAATTCAATACCTAAGTCACACCAGGTCGGGACACAATTTACACCACGTATGGAATGACTAGCTGAAAGGTACATATATTAGAAAAAAAATATTCAATTACAATAATAAATTACTAACTCTATTATACATAATAGAGTTTTACTCGCGTGAAATTATTATGAACGTACTGTAGTACGTTCATAATAATTTCGGTAGCTATAGGTGTACCTATAGCTACCGAAATGCACGTATAATATAGAGCCCTTCGGGAAAAAAGTTGTGATGTTAATTAAGGTATGTTAGGTAAGGCTACACAAAAACTGCAGAAAAAGTCGGTCACGTGACCACAAACACATTTTTTTTTTTATTTGCACAATGGTAAAAGCACTGGTTTTTAGAATGTTCCTTCAATTTCGAACCTTCTGTAATCAATACTTACTATTATAAGATTATTATCAAAGTTAAAACTAAGTATTGCAATTTAGTTAAACAAGTCTATAGACTTCGAATGTTGCTAGCCTTGTTCTTATGTTTTATGGATCAAATTACCTATTCAAATGTGTTTTGTTGTTATTTAAAGCCATATTGTTGCTCTATATTATAGCGTTAACTTAAATACATGTTAACTTTTTTATCATCACAATTTCTTTGAGTTGGAAATACTACATGAATGTTGTGGATTGCATGCAACGAATCATGAAACTGACAGACGACAGGGTCGAGACCCTCAGTCAGCAAATGCACTGCATTGAGGATGACTTGTATTTCGAACTTTTCAAAATCAACAACTAAAAAAATACAGGCCAAGTGCGAGTCGAACTGGCGTACGAAGGGTTTCGTACCATTATCTATAAAATCTAGAATAGTATAGTATAGTATAGTATAGTATAGTATAGTATAGTATAGTATAGTATAGTATAGTATAGTATAGTATAGTATAGTATAGTATAGTAGGGCATAGTAAAAAGTTTAATATCTCACAAATGGATACTTAAAGCCTGCTGACAGACGGACGGACGGACAGTGGAACCTTAGTAATAGGGTCCTGTTTTACCCTTTTGGATACGGAAACCTAAAAAGTAAGTGAATTAGCTTTAGTTAATTTACCTACAAAGTATTTTATTGATCACTTTTCTTCAAATAGCAATAGTAGATTTGATACTTGCGATAGTTCGACGTTGTAGGATCAACGGCAAAGAAATAATAGGGTTAACCTAAAAAATCTAATTTAAATAATCATGATCCTACCTAATTTACATTGAAGTAAATAGTTAACTTAATTATGTACGCCAACAAATATTAATAATATGCGGTATTTGTTTAACAGAAAGGAATTTAATTTAACTTTGATACTTATCGTTAGTAATCTAAACGGTACCTTATAAAACGAGACTTGATAGCCGACCACGCTACAAGATTTTATTGCTTCCTGTAATAAGGTTAGCAGTTTAAAAAAACTGGAATTTGGAATGTGGTTAGTATGTAGTATATACGAGTATACTACATAGTACCTACTGCTTAATATTTTTCCCAAACCGGCCCGGAAGTTGGTAGGTATTATGTCAAGTTACTCCTGAGTTATTCAATATCCATATACTTATTGATTTTGTGTTGCATATGCATCTGCAACAAAAAATTTAAATTACTTCGCAACCAAAAATATAAAGTTAATACTATCAGGCGTTACTTTTCGGAAGTCCATAGTTAAATTAAACAAATCTAACTACTTTGCTATTGCAAGGCGGAATATTTTCCGCCACATGCAAATTACCCAACTCTCGTATTTATTCATGCACAAGACCGCCCTCCAAACCCACTTAGGCCGAAAGAATAGAGCAATAATTTTGAAAATAGAATAAATATGGTGTTATCGCGCAAAAAATAATAAAAAACCTCGACTCGTGTTTCGCCCCCAACCAGGGGCATCATCAGGAGATGTCGATGGCTCGGCGCACGGCGACCGAATTTATATTATTTAGTATCTGATATTTTATTTCATTCTTGTTTTTTTTCTGAATTAATTGACAAGACTTCAAACGTCTGCTTTCGAACCACTCTTCATAGCCTAGGGTCGGTCGTAACTCCTTCAAGGAAATTCCTGGATATTACGAGAGACAGATAAAGAGATACCGCGTCGACTAAACCAGTTGGTACAAACACCGGCACACTCACCTAGTCGATAGCCTGCACTCGATGTGAAGCTTGAGGCTTTTGCACATTAAAAAAGAAAAATAAAGTAGTTCTCATTTAGTACCTTATGGATTCCCTTATAAAAATTTCCAATCAATAACATTAATGATATAAGATAACAAAAATTATCAGTTTTGTCTTATATATATATTATTGCCTTTATGACAAGATTCTACTTATGTTGTACGTTACTGCTTGCATAGTTATGTATCTAGACCCAAATATCTCTAGACTTATGGTACATAATTGGTACTATCTAACGTGTGCCAGATAATTGATTGTTTTACATAGTCATATGATATGATAACTAGTCAGCTGACTGCATGGCCAGGTGTCATTGAAAGCGCCCTGCCCTCCTTTCTGGCTAACAGTGATTGGAACATTTTCATGTGCACACAAACACATTTTACACTACTATTAGAGCTTAGTGTATATGGCGCTGGTTGCTAGTTGATACTTGTGTTAATTCACAAAAAAATAGCAGCTACATTTACGAAATGTAATGATGTTTTTGTTTGACTCTTAGTATCGTAGTTAATTCAATGAGGAATAGCCTTCATCAATAATTATAACTATCGGAAGCTTTCATCGATACACTTCGTTTAATTCATGTTTTCGACAGGTTAAATATTTTTATGGACTTTGAATAATAGTTTACCTACTTAATAAAATTTGTAGGTACAGAGTACACGACTGGCAGGTTTCATATTTTGAGTTTGTCAGTTTAGAGCATGTCTTAAAATTTCCCCGGACTCCACTGGAAACACCTTCTGCGTACCAGAGACGCCCGGCAACGGACGTGGGAGCAGGAATGATTAAAATTCCCCATTGAACAAAACGTACTTTAAATATCTAATTTTTAATTTATTATTTAAGGTAAACGTACGCTTTCTGATAAAAATATATCTAAATAGTAATAATTCTTTAATATTTATCAACAAATAACCTCGTAAAGTATCAAAACTACATATAACTTAACGTGTGTTAAAATTAAAAATATATAGATATATCTAAACAACCAAGCAACTGGAGTACAGATAGTCTCACAATAATTTTATATTTATTTTAATCGGCTTATTTTAATTCATGTTTTCTGGGACCTTGCAAAGAAATTTAGGTACTTATTTCATACTGAAATACAATTTTCTAATATTATTTGCTTCGTGTTATTCTTTAGAACCAAGTTAAATGTGCATAATAGGTAGTATGTAGGAATCTAGTACTTGTAGGTACTCGTAGAAGGGCAATAGCCATGTTTTCTGAAACATAATAATAATTCAAATCCTTAGAAAATCATTAGGAAGAGGATCCCATTGATAAATTATGGAAGACTCATGGACAAATAAAAATGACTAGTTATAACAAACGATTTAGACGTTTTTGCTATCTGTACTTAATTGCAACTAAGGCGTAGGTTATGAATGACCTAGGCCCTTGCAGTACATATGGTTAAACGATTAGATCAATGTACCTATGAAGTATAAAAGGCACACATAACGGTGGTTAGACACATTCGATCTTACATACTCCTACTTCACTCACTTCGTGATATCCCAATCCAACCCTCACAATGTTCAAGCTGGTAAGTCTTTCTTTGATTAGCAAGTAGAAAAACTTATAAATCAATATATTGTTTTCTCAAATTAGGTACCTACCACGTAGTAATACTCTCGTTATTAACCAAAGCTCAAACCGTATCTCACTGATTGGTAAACGATAAATTGATTTAAGACCCGGACTGTGTTAATCCCATAGAATGTGTGGCCAAAAAGTGGCATGCCATTCTGACAGTCATTGTACTTTGATGGTTATATTAAAAAATGGTTATATTTTGACTTTTGTGTATGTTTATGTTTAGCCAATATACTTAATAATTATCTACCTAGTAGGGTAATAAAAGTAGAGCAGTAAAAGGCTGCAAACTATAACAGTGATAAGTTAGTTCTAAGCTCGCCCAATAGATGGCGTACCTAACCGTCCTTAATCACGCTATTGATATTGTTTTAGTGAATTAATTTGGAATGATTAGTGGGTGTTATCACAAAGGAGGAAGACTGTCTTCTTCTTTCTAATCTGTGGTGCTAAGAAAGGTTTTACTATTTTTATTGAGCGAAGCGAGCCGAAGGCGAGCGGAGCTCTCAACGGGTGACTCAAATTATTTTTCAAACGATTTATGTTAAATTGTTTCTCGGCGAATACTCGGCCGATTTCGGATTTTCTTGCACTCATCAAAAGCTTACAGAATTACCCAGGTTATTACGAAGCCAGAATTTTGAATTTCGACTCGCTTCGCTCAAATATATGCTGCAGCGTAACGGTACGTTTCGGGACTGCGGCGACCTAGTCTTTGTTTTAAATTTATTGAGCGAAGCGAGCCAAAGGCGAGCGGAGCTCTCAACGGGTGACTCAAATTACGATTTATGTTAAATTGTGTTAAATTGTTTCTCGGCGAATACTCGGCCGATTTCGGATTTTCTTGCACTCATCAAAAGCTTACAGAATTACCCAGGTTCTTACGATGCCAGAATTTTGAATTTCGCTCAAATAAAAATAATTTAATTGATGGTAAAAATTCCCATAGCGTAATGACAAAAAATACTTTGACAGAGTTATATCGCTTTGAATCAAAACTCGCTTCGCTCAAATATATGCTGCAGCGTAACGGTACGTTTCGCGACTGCAGCGACCTAGTTATAGTATATTAAAAAAAAGTAGGTACCTACTAATCTTGCGTCTAGGAAGTCCGCCAGACTTACCTAAACACATAGACAACACCGACTTATCTAAATTTGTATACACGGAAATATTTATATATTTACAGTATTTATGCAGATGTAGGTATCTATTTTTTATTGCATATATTTATACAATTATGTACCCATATTGTTATAATATTTTATTTGTTCCTTAATTGGTATTTGTACCAATGGTACTACCATTGTCGATGACAATTTCACAACCAATATTGAGCACCTACCGGAATGTTATTTCTGCATCACCTCAAGTTCAACTGGAAGAAAATGCCTAATGGCAATAAGTACGCCTTTGTACACCGTTGTGCATTAAGATTTAAATAAACTAAATAAGTAAATAAATAATAGGAAGTTGCTAGTGGAAACTAGTAATGTTTAATTATGGCAGAAACAACGTTTGCCAGTTCAACTAGTATTTTAGATTTTTTGTCAAGATCTGGAGATACCATTACATTTGATTGGTACCACTTTATTGCTTATTATTCAAAACAATTTAATAAATCACAGTGCCTTTAACTCGGTGTTATTTTTTTGCTCGCGTGACATTCTCTGCAGCGGCAACGACCCGTCGAGGTCGAACCAGTTTGCAGTTACCACCCGGTACAAAATAAATTACACTTTTTACTTATTGGATAAATCAAGACAAATGATCTACTTGTACCCACGTTTATAAATAGACTACGACTTACGACGAAACAAGAAATGTACATACGCATACTATTTCAAGGACTTAAGTCTTAAAAGGCCGTACTGCTAGTCGTACTAGTAGGTACTATTCCCTATTATGAAGTCGTAATACCTAGTCCTACTAATATTATAAGCCTCGCAGTGCCACCTACATAGTATAGTATTCCCAGTTTCCTACCTCATAACAAATATCCCAAATATTATATCTATAATATTAATAGGGATTTATTTAGATAACCCCGCAATTTTTAGAGCGAGACACCAAAATCTTCATAAATATGGAAAATAAATAAAATACCACCAAAGGACAAAATTAGTATATCGTTAGTTTAGTATAGCTATAATATGTTTATTAATTAAAAAGGTATAGAAAGAGAGAGTATTTTTATTGCCACATTGCAAAATTTTACAATTTAATTCGTACAACACAATTAAAAACTTGTTTATGTGATTTTACATTGTAAAATTTGCGGCTTACAATGTGGGATGACACTCAGCATGTACTGAGACGAGCCTCAGTGTATCTGATTTTCAGTATCAACCCACAGAGACACCTGGTATCGACAGGCAAGAATTTTGAAACTCAGGATTAGGTACCTACAATTAACATAAATTTATATTAAAATTCAACAAACAGTATGTTATTATACAGTAGTTTAACTTAAAATAATAAATTGAAATGCGGTAGTTTCAAAAATCAGTATAACAATCAACCTCATCATTTCCGTATTTCAATAATAAATAAGTAAGTAATCCACATTTCGGTAATAGTTATATTTTTAGATTTGTTGGTACCTACATTTATAATTTTATGTATCCTTGCAGATATCTTTGAACTAGTAAGGATTAGGACAAGGTTTAAATAGTTAAATACCGCCGTTTCCTATTTGTTTATGGAACGACATTCGGTGCCTATCCAATGTGTGTTCTAAATTATGTATATGGATTTTAAGACCCCGCACAGTAATTGCTACTTAAGTAGTGCTATAATTACTGTTTATCTAGTCTAGTTATTGCCTATTCACCATTAAACAATATTTATAAGGCTATAATTGCTATGACGTTTAACACTGTGTGTTTGCCTGTTTTGTATGTTGGTTTTAAGATGAAGGATGTAAAAATGAATTTTAATTTTGACTGCTTTCATTGCATTGACTGCTTCGGTGGCGTGGTCGGTAGTGCATCCGCTTTCGACGCCGGAGTCTCGGGTTCGATTCCCGGTCGGGACAAACTTTGTGTGATGACACATACGTTTGTACCGAAGTCTGGATGTTTCCTATGTATAAAATGTATGTATTTACAAAAAAAATGTATATAAGTATTTATATCAGTTTATCTAGTACTCATATCACAAGCTCTGCTTAGTTTGAGACTAGGTGGCGTTGTGTGAATTGTCCTAACATATTTATTTATTTATTTATTTATTCATTTGAAAGATAAACTGAGGTCGGAGAACGGCTTTCTGCCGTTCACCACTATTGTCTCCGCGGGGTAATTTTTTCTGCACAACATCATGGTCTGTACCATTTTCAATTTGAAATATAAATAAACCAACTACCGGTCCAATATTGGTTACGTGACCACATATGAAACTTTTTAGACCATCCACCTGCACCTATTCTAATCAAGCAGGACAATACAAAAATAATAATCTATATCGCATGTGCCGTTTTCGAGATTCATCATGGATTCATGGGCGTTTTCACATTGCACGATAACGACCCACGATATCGTCGCGATATCATTACGATATCGTGCAATGTAAAAACGCACAATGAGACCCTTCGGAGACAATACATATTTAAAAAGTTGCTATAAAAGTCTATTCCGATATTTAACTGATTATAATATTATCGTTTATTTCGTAAATTTATTCTCTAACTAAACTAGAATTGACGCCGCCATGTAAGTCGGCTAGTATAAAAATAAATTCGTGGCATCGCAATTTTTATAATTACTGTATACATGTGTAAGTAAGAATGTCGTAGTACTTGACTTGTCCTACTAGACCTAAATGCTTGTTTATTTATTTGATGCTTCATTACTTTTAAGAACTGAGCCGATGGCCGATACCTGTATCTGTATTTAGGTGCTCCCATAATCACAGAGTATTTTATATCCTGTAAGTGTGTTATTGTGGACAACGGGACCCAGTAAACCCCAACACAACCTTATAAGTTACAGATTATTGACTTAAACAAAAAACCCTTAGTATTTCTATACCTATAACTACTTAACTTAATGTAACCAAACCATAAAAAGAGTTTCCCCTGAGTCAAAAGGTACCCAGCCTTCTGGGCTTGACAAACACCGGTTAAATGAATTACAATATGTCTAAATATTAAGTGTAAGATGGAACGATGATGTTAAAAAATTGCTCATATACTCGTACATAAGTATTTTTATTAAAAAACTTGTATATCCTATCTAAAAACCTTTACAAGAAACATTAAATTATTAAGAAATAGACGATTATACTGCAATGAAATAATTGTTATAAAATTAATTAAGTTAATCCAGCGAAACAAATAACTATTATATATGCTTGTTCAGCTGTACCTACTGAAAAACATAATATTGAAATAAAGCACATATTTGAAGAATCAAACTTAACAGAAATAAACCATTAACTTATTAAAGAATCAATATCTACTTATGAAATTAGTATAAAGCACAAATAATCAGAGACAAAGGAAAATTTCATTGCTTACTTACAATTTATGGCTGTTTATGTCGTTATAGCAGATGAAATCGTAAATATTTTCATAGCGATATTGCTCTAGGGACTTGCATACAAATCACAGTAAAACCGGTGAAGTGTGTCTCGGGGCACTCGTAGAATAGGGTTCAGTAGTGACCCATAATAGCCCCATAACTCGTGAACTAACAAAGTTATCTGATCCGTTTTCATTTATGTAAAGGACGCCTTGTTTTAACAAAAAATGCGCTATAAAGTCAAATATCTCGCAAACGGATACTTAATTCAAATAATCGTTCTAAGAACCTCTCAATATTTTTAAAAGATCATCTAATGATTCCCCACACTATAGGATAGGCGCGAGAAAAAAAAATATCCCCACTTTACTTTACTCCATAAAAAAATATTTTTAATAATTGTATTGTAGTACTTTGTCGGCGTATTTATGCAAAATTTCACCTTTCTAACACTAATTGTTTTTGAGGAGCCGAGGACGGACGGACGGACAGACTCAGAATCTTTATAGTTTTGTCATGTCTGTCCACATGACGAAACTATAAGGGTTTCGAGACTTTGTACTACAGAACCCTGAAAACGATAAATTTTGTATGGATCATCGGTACTTTACCACGCTAAAATAGCGCTTACCAATCGTACATAAGATGTGAATGTTTATTTGGTATCCACTAACTGTAAGCTTTCTAAGGGTTTAATCAATCTATTCAGACTGAAAGCTCGAAAATAGCTTACATAAGATACAAATATATTAGTGATTCCATCACCGTCTGATATTGTTTTATTATAATACCTCTTATAATAGAACACAATGGATAACAATAAATTGTATAACCGCATGCTGTACAACGTGAGCTTTAACACCTATAGAGAAATTGGCTTCTATATTAATTGAAGTTTCTAATTGATTGTTCGATTATCTGTCGGAAGATTTTGTTAAACAACGTGTAAAGTTTTGATATTAAACACTTTCAAATACATTTGATATTAAATATTTCTTAAGGAACACTAGATAGCAACTTGATTAGGAGTATCATAGATACCAGAATACTATAGGTACTAGTACTATACTTGGGAGTACATACCTTTTGTTGTCTGAATCAGTGTGTGACCACGGCTGGTGTAACTTGGTCAAAACGTCAAGCCATCTAATCATCTTTCATTGTGTTAAATTATATTCCAATTAGATTTATTGCTACAATATCAACACAAAATGTCTGTATTAGATTCATATTTGGCCTACGCAAATATGATCACGTGTCTGAATTCCGTAAATCGCTCAATTGGCTCCCAATTCGCCTTCGCCGTAATACTCATATTCTTACATTACTATACAATATACTGTTTAACCCTCGTACTCCCCAATATCTCAAAGAACGGTTCCGGTTTCTACATGACACACATTCAAAGTCTCTAAGGTCGTCGGCAAATTTGACGCTGGAAGTGCAGCACACTCGTCTAATTTCACGGACAAATCCTTCGCGGTTCAGGCGGTTCGCCTGTGGAATGCTTTGCCGCTTTCAAAACTAAGTTAAAAGATTACTACCTATCTACAACTTATATGTAGTCTATAAATACGTTTATGTATGTTATGTATGGTATGTCTGTGTATTTTTACTTATATAAATTATGTGTATGGTCTGTCTGTATGTATGTATAATTGTATCAGTACTTTTATTATCTTCTTTTTGATTCATTATTAATAAACATTAACTATATTAGTTTACTTTCTCATTCTATTTAGTTTTATCTTTATTTCTTTCTTTACTAAGCTTTATTCTTCTCTCTCCTTAAAGTTATAGTTGTACACTACCCCCTTTTAATTTTTTAAACTCGCTATCCATCCAAAGGTTGCTGGAAGAGATCGCTTTTAGCGATAAGGCCTTCATTTGTACTCTCCTTGAAGTGAAATCTCCTTTTTGTATGTTCTACATGTTGTGTACAATAAAGTGTATTGTATTGAATTGAATTGAATTGAATTGAATTGAATTGAATTGAATTGAATTGAATTGAATTGAATTAAAGAGAATGTAAAGTTGTATACATAGTTCGGAGTACTTACATCAAATATTGGAGTCGATACATTGCTACCCCGAAACACAGTGTATAAAAATAGATCATAACAAATAATGTCACTTGAGTCTTGAAAATAATTCGCGTCTATAAATCTGTTGCAGCCTCCTAACCATAGCGCTCACAGGGGTTTGTTGATAACCAATGGCATTGCAGGAATTTTCAAAAATGTTACCGACATTTTCCGCGATATCATTGGTTATCGACTGAAGCCGAGATTGCCATGCTCATACGGCAGGGTATCTTTATAGTAATATTTATAGTATCTATAACCATGACATCTTTTAATTTCAAGGTCGTACTCACCGCTCTCGTAGCCGCCGCTGCTGCCGCTCCTGGCTTCATCAGTGCACCTTATGCCTCACCTTATGCCTCACCCTATGCCTCATCCTATGCCGCTCCCGTTGCGGCTCCATGGGGCCATGGAGTTGTCTCGGCACCATTGTACAGTGCACCCGTAGTCAAGGCCGCTGTTCCCGTCGCTACTTCCTACGCTAACTCTGTTCGGGTAAGAAACAAGCTTAATATTAATATTGATGATGGTAGGTAACAATAAATAAAGCTGATAAATAATATAGTATATATAGCTGATAAATAATATATATATATATGGTTATATATATTAGTCCGAGACGCTCAGGTCTTTAATTGGCTGTGCCATAGCGGCTGGCACGTAAGATGAAGAATGTTGAGTAAAGGCAACAAATGCCTTTAAGCAACATTTCATCGCAAGGCAACGGGTTTAAATTTTTTTTCAACATTACAATATAGCTTCTACTTTTTATTAAATACATGCGGCCATTTTGGACATAACCCATTATATGTGTGCCCGGTGACGGCAATAGGCTTGCCCCCTATTACGTGGGACTAAAAATACTGGCAAATTGTGGGTATGTAATGCACCTCTGCCTACCCCTTCGAGGATATAGGCGTGATATGTATGTGTATATATGATAAATAGTAACAACTGCTTCTCCAAATAGTGAGGACAATTTGTGAGTTTCAAAACGTATTTTTAAATTACAATAAGATGAAAACACAAAATCATAGAGCTAAATTGTCACTATTGACACTATAGGCAAAAAATAGACAATAGTACTTACATAAGTACTATTCCCTATTCTGAGCAATAGGGTACTAATCAGATAACTTACAGTGCTTGTTTAATCGTTGCCATTTAAAATACAACGATTAGCGTTGAATAAATACTCATTAAAATATCTAGGTCGGACTCTTAGTTCTAAACTAAAGCAACCTCGAATCCTATTTCCAGTAGCCCTTATTAGACTTCAGTTATTTTTGCCATGTTCTTATTATAGGCGAAGATCCATAAGCTAAAGTTTTAACTTGCATGCTTTATGCTTGTATGTTTAAATAGGTACCTACCTAATATAAATATGTTTCTGTGGATTGAGAGTTAAAATAAAAGTATTTGAATAGGCTGACGAACAACATTGAAATACAGGGTTATTTATAAAGTTCATGACATTGTTTTTTTTTGTCTTAATGCAAATTATGTCTGTGTTTAATTAATTTGAAACTCGAAATGTAATTTGTTAAATTGTGTTTTTTGTTATCCATTTTCCAGCTGGCGGCCCCTGCTGTAGTAGCCGCTCATGCACCTATTGTAGCTGCCCACGCTCCCCTTGTTGCTCCCGCTTATGGCCACGCTTATGGACCCGCTTGGTAAATGATCCACTAAACTCTATATCACCCAGGCCATAACACACAGGGCCTAAAACAAGGCCGTGACATCCTGGCCATTCCGGTTAGTGCAACAGTCAACCTCTTTTTCCTTATTTATTGATAGTTTAAGTTAACTAATTAAATAATAAAAAATGTTTGTAACTCAGAGTTGGAATCTTGTGTCATGTTTTTTTATAATAGAAAGAGGAAATAAATTTGTATATTTCGTTAATCTTTGATTTTGTTTTAACCGTTTTTAGGGTTGCGTAGTAAAAGTCTCGGAACCCACATAGTTTCGTCATGTCTGTCCGTCCGTGTCGGTCCGTCGCGTCGTCGGCTTTCCTCCAAAACAGTTAGTGCTAGAAACATGAAACTTGGCATGTGTATGTATATTTACTACGTACGCCAAACGCAGTGCTAAAAAATAAAGTTAAAAAAAAAAAAAATTTAACGCGTGGTTGGTGATAGTTATTCGTATTTTACATTTCCGCTGCGGGGGCAGCAGGACGGCTTTGTGTGGGACTCCCGGCCCTTGGATGGAAAATGAGCCGGAATACCCACTAAAACCTTTCCACCGTATTTCTTCTTCGCTTTAGCCGGGCCCCCGGATAGTAATAAGCTGGCAATCAACGGCGGCCTTGTTTTAAGCATTATATTAGTATCAATTAGATACCTAACTCGTCCTCAAACCGCACCTCACGTAAAGGTGCCCAGAACGCTTATTGTCGCATTACCCCGCTGGATAGAGATGCCTAATCTTTGTACCTACTAGGAACGCAAAGGGTTGGCTATTATTCGTAACCAAATATTGAGTCTCAAGGTGAGATACAGCACTGGAGCCATTGATACGATGGACTCCATATTTAGATCAGATTCCGCATGCCACGCTATGTATGAGATAACATGCAGTTGACACCCTTGATAATACCTATATATTTTAACAGAGCTGTTTAAACTGTTTCAATAAAATATTTAGTATGAGTTTGTTCGTATGAGTCTAAATTGTAGAGCTTTTGTTGTTGTTAGTACTTATAATTTACTTAATAATTGTGTCACTAACGATGAGTGAATGGGTTATGTTTGAGAGGTGTGTCAGACTTGAGCGCAAATTGTTCATATTTATTGTATCTATTTATTTTATGCCATGTATATGCTTTATTATACGCTAATACAGTATTAGTTAATACAAGGAGCATAATACATAGTACATAGTTACCCCCAACGGCAGACATGTGACAAGATAACAGGTAGATTACAGATAAGAAAAGCAACGAATTATAAATAGCAGAATTGCTGAAGCCCTGATACGTTTCTTATAATGACTTTCCTATTATCAGCTCTATACAAATATCGATCATGTCAACGCCCATTGGTCAGAATGAACATGAAAGAATTCAAGGTCGACTAAGCCTTAACATTTTGGTTATAGAACACCGTTGCTAAAAATAAATACATTTTTTTCAAAGTGATGACGTAAGTTGTTTGCTCTTTAACGTGTATAAACCAACAATGCCTTTCTGACTGTTTGTTATTTGAAATGGAACAGGTATTTTGAGACCGAATTCAGAAAAGTTTACATTTTAATACAGATACGCCAATTAGAGAAGAAATGACAAAACTAATAGAAAACGAAAACGCGGGTGTTCGCTAGTCATAAAGAAAATATGATCTCCAGGTTATTATTATTATTCATGGTTATATTATGTCCTATTATTGTTATTATTCATGATCGATATAATTTTGGTTAATAGATAATTATATGATTTTATTTGTGGGTTTTTCCTGACATAGCTACACTGGCAACTATTTATCTAAACTCAAAGTCGCGTCACTAGTTCAAATTGAGTAGGCAGAGGTAGGTTTAACATTCAAGTCGATGCGAAACACTTTAGAACTTTAATCAAATCTTTGCCTAAGCGAAAAACGAGTGTATTTTTGTCACCACTAAGTCCATTACCGTCCGCCCCAGGTACATACTCGAAAGTATTCGCTGTGGCGCCGGTGGACTTTGGCCATCTATGTAGTGGCTCTGTCTAGTGTTGGGTCGGGTTTTATCCCGCATCTTTGCGGTCGGGTTTTATTCCGCGTCGGCGAGTAAATCTCGCGCTGCGGCGCTTTAGCCCAGCAGCACGCAACGCTTCTAGCCTGCTAAGCGAAATACGAGTGTAGGGAATTAAGCGAATTAAATGTCAGAGGGGGTTATCTGGTTAAATAAATAAATATTTTTGGACATTCTCACACAATGTCATCTAGCCTAAATTAAGCTAATATAAGCTTATGACTGAATGAATGAAACTTATGACTGATAAACAAACTTATATATTTCTAAATACATACATATTATACATAGAAAACACCCATACTCCGAAACAAACATTTGTGGATCGCACAAATAGTTTGATTCGACCCGGAATTGAACCTATGACCTCAGGGACGGCAGTCACATACTCATACAACTACGCCACCGAGGCAGTTTGGGTAATCATAATATTATCGAGTACTGGTTTTATTTTCGCAATAGAATGAAGCAAACCTAATTACTTTATTCTTTATCCATCTAATGCACTCGGTTGTGCCTTTGTGATAGTCGAACAGGAAATAGTAAGTCCTGAAAAGTGTATTACGGATGGCTGAAAACTGCACAATCGTAAAGCATAAATAAAGAAATAGCTGATGATGAATAGCAGTCCAAAATATTGCGATGATGTCAAATACATATTTCACAAGTAAATAATATGAGTATGAAACTTAAACGCCAGTGTTAGTTACAATGTGCTACGTATGTAGCGTATCAGATGGAATTTACTCAAATGTCACGTAATGAAGTTCATATACTGGAAGTACGTTTTATTTTTGAGAACTTGTTGATCTTGACTTTCATTTCAGGACATCTTGGACAGTATAAAACCATGCAGCGATTAAAAGAAAGCATCAGTTTTATCTTATTTCTTCGTAGTTCACAATTGAACTAACACAGACCACGATGAACTCGCTGGTGGTGTTCTTATCTGTGGTGGCGCTCGCCGTGGCTAGCCCCTCTGGTTTAGCGTATAGCGCTGGTCTAGTCGCATACTCCTCACCGTTCATTGCTGAGCCACCTGCAGCTGTGTCATCGCAGTCTAGGCTTGACATCAAATCGTCACCAGCCCTTGTAGCTACGGCAGCCATCGAGCCCGTAGTTCGTAGCGTGGTTGCTGCGCCCACTTTGCTCGCCGCATCTCCAGCTATTGCACCAGCCGCTATATCCAGCCAGTCCCGCATTGACATCAAGTCCACACCAGCTGTAACCAGTACCATCATCTCCGCGCCCGTTGCCTATAATACACCAGCTCTAGCATACAACACCGCCGCACTCACCTACAACGCTCCAGTTGCATACAATACACCTTATTTAACTAGCGCCTTTGCACCTGCTGTTGTAAAGACCGAATTAGTAGCACCTACATTCCTGAAAGCTGGTGCCATCGCTGCTCCGGTGTTCGCCTCTCCCTTTGCTGCCCCTACAGTTCCCCTTGACACACCTGAAGTTATTGCTGCACGTGCTGCTCATTTTGAAGCCAAGGCTCTAGCTGGTGCACATCTGATTAAAAAGCGCTCGGCCTCCCTGATTGCTGCCCCTCTTGTTTCTACACACTTGGCTGCTCCATATACATACTCTACTCCTCTTGCTTACTCTAGTCCACTGTCCTACTCCACTCCTCTTACTTATTCTCCCTACGTCTTTCGGAACTCATTCGCAGTTCACCATTGGTGAGCAATGTCACGATAGTGAGGAATTCGTTCCTCGGTTCAGATTTGATGAACGACGATTGATAGAACTGGCTAATAAATAAAAAAATACAATACAGAAAGTCTTTTTTTATGAATTATGTTTCTGCAAGTTACACCAAAAAATCTTTCCTGAAATTAAGTTACCCTTTCGGAAATATTGCATTGGTTCACAAGTAACAACTTGCTGCTCAATGCGAAGAAAACAAAATGTGTAAAATTTACTATGCCCAATGTTAGACAGGTGGATACTCATATTACTAAGAATAATGAATTAGTTCAAATAGTCAATACCACAGTTTTTCTTGGGATAACTCTAGATAGTAAACTACAATTGGGTTCTCATATCACAGCCTTGGCACGAAGACTTAGCTCAGCTGCCTATGTGGTTAGAAAGATAAGGTCACTGACTGACGAAAAAACGGCACGATTAGTTTATTTTAGCTACTTTCACAGCGTTATGTCATATGGTCTGCTGCTGTGGGGCTCAGCTGCCGTTATTGAGACAATATTCTAATTACAGAAACGAGCTATACGAGCAATCTATAGACTCAGACCCCGTGACTCGCTGAAAGAACTATTTAAAGAAATTAATATTTTTATAGTTGCTTTTCAATATGTTTACGACATCTTATATGTACGGAAGAACAGAGATCTCTTTAAAAAAATCCGTTAACCATAATTTTAATACAAGAAATAAAAATAAACTGGCAATGACAAAAATTAGACTTCATAAAGTTGGTAATTCGTTTGTAGGCAAATATATAAAAATATTTAATAAAATTCCTCAGGATTTGGTTGACATGCCTGTAAATAAGATTAAAATAGTAGTTAAAAAATGTTTGATGAAGAAAGGCAACTATGATGTAGACGAATATCTTAATGATAAAAATGCATGGTCACCCTAATCTTCTGTTGTTGGCCACTCGTATAATACAATATTATAAATTGTAACAATGTAAACAAAACAATATTAAAAAAGAAAATGGAAAGATAATCTACCTGAGTTTCTTGCTGGTATCTTCTCAGGAGAACCAACTTACCGAACCAGCGAAAGAATCATTTTTAAATGGTTATTTATGTTATAAACTTAAGACTAACGGGTCTTTTACGCGATTATTGAGATATATACATACCTCTTTATTACCCGACGTTTCGGCCCTGTTAAATAAATAAATAAATATGTTAGGACAATCCACACAACGCCATCTAGTCTCAAACTAAGCAGAGCTTGTGATATGAGTACTAGATAAACTGATATAAATACTTATATACATTTTTTTTTGTAAATACATACATATTATACATAGGAAACATCCAGACTTCGGTACAAACGTATGTGTCATCACACAAAGTTTGTCCCGACCGGGAATCGAACCCGAGACTCCGGCGTCGAAAGCGGATACACTACCGACCACGCCACCGAAGCAGTCGTTACAAGAGCCGTGGTCACGGGTGGACTGGCATCAGCTCATCGTCGTCTTCGTGAAGTGCGGGTTTGTTCAACTACCCTCACTTCGTTGTCACTAACTATTGTGTTCGGAGAGCCACTACGGCATACCACACTGATAGTATCAGCACGCGGGCGTTCGGTGAGGCGGCGAGTACATTTGCTGATCACCGGATTCCACGACGTCGATAGTCGATATCCATCTTCCCGGTTAAAGTTGGGATACTTTTTTATTTCGACGGCTTCCCGCACTATCCTGGAGTAATAGTGTCCGTCAGTGGATAGGACTTGTGGCTTGTGGAGTTCAATCCAGTGGTTGGGACCCGATTCCAACAAATGCTCGGCAATCGCAGACTTGTTTATTTGGCGGTTTTTTACAGCTGCGATGTGTTCTTTGACCCTCTCAGCGATAGTACGTTTGGTCTGTCCGATGTATGAACTACCACAGCTGCAGTCTACCTTATAAACACCTGGTGTCTGTAGAGGAATGGTATCTTTAGGGGTTCGCAGGTGGTTTACGACTTTGGAGTGTGGCCTATATACAGTCTTAATGGAGTATCTTTGTAGTACTGTTCCAATTTTGTCCGTCACTCCTTTCACGTACGGCATAAATGCTGGTGCTCTGCTTACTCCCAAGGGTTGTACCTTGTTCCTTTCACGGTGTTGTGTATGTCCCTGATACCCGTTCTGCTTCAATACTTCCTGAAAATGAGCGAGCTCTTTCTGTAAGTGTTCAGGGTCGCAAAGATCATAGGCTTGACTTACCAACGACACCGCAACGGATCTCAAGTGTCGCGGATGATGATGTGAACCGGCATTCAGGTACTTGTCCGTGTGTGTGGGTTTGCGGTACACAGTGTGTCCGAGAGAACCACTCTCTCTCACTGTTACTTTGACATCGAGAAAAGCCAATGATCTGTCCAACTCCATTTCACGAGTAAACCGGATGTTCCGGTGTATGGAGTTCAAGTGGCTTAAAAATTGTTCTACTTCTATTGGGCCCCCTCTCATAATACAGAAGACATCATCCACATATCGCTTCCACAGTTTCACCTGTGCTAACTGCAAGTCTATGGAATCTTCAATGTGTTCCGTCCAAATGTTTGCCATCACCGGTGCTACAGGGCTACCCATTGCCACTCCGTCGATTTGGAGGTAATGCTGTCCACCATAAAGAAAATAATTACCCTCTAGGCAATGTCTAAGTAGAACAATGTATTTGTTGGACAGACCATTGTCCTTCAGTTTCTTCTCGATGACCTCAAGGCAATCTTGAACGGGAACGTTGGTGAAGAGTGACTCCACGTCGAAACTCACCATCACCTCATCCGGTTCCACTTTCACACTCTTGATTATGTCCACAAAATGCCGAGAGTCTTTAACGAAGGATGTGGTGTTACCTACTAATGGTTGCAGTACCTTGGCTATGTGTTTCGCCAAATAATACGTTGGTGAGTTGATTTGACTCACAATAGGGCGCAAGGGTACATTCTCCTTATGGACTTTAGGCAAACCATATAGCTTTGGTGGTTGGACCGCCATAGGTCTATGTAGACGCTCAAACACATCCTTGTCAAACAGTTCCTCGTGGTCCTTAATAACCGCACGTATACGTTTGGTGACTCTGGCCGTCGGGTTATAAGTCACTGGTTTGTAAACTGCAGCGTCACTAAGTAGGTTTTTTATTTTCCCATCGTAGTCCATCGAGTCTATCACCACAGTAGAAATACCCTTGTCAGCTTTCAGCACTAAAATATTCGTATTAGAACGTACCTCTTTTAGTGCCTGCTGTTCTTCCGTGGTGATATATGAACACAATAGTTAGTGACAACGAAGTGAGGGTAGTTGAACAAACTCGCACTTCACGAAGACGACGATGAGCTGAAGCCAGTCCACCCGTGACCACGGCTCTTGTAACAGGGCCGAAACGTCGGGTAATAAAGAGGTATGTATATATCTCAATAATCGCGTGAAAGACCCGTTAGTCTTAAGTTTATAATGTGTACAAAACGCGAAAGTTTAAAGAGGTTATTTATGTACTTAATTTAGTATTTTTATAATATTATTGGACAATAAATTGTAAAATTTTGACATTCATATGTGCTCTTTATGTGCCTAAACTGAATAAACGAAATTGATTCTTTGATTCTTCTTTGATTCTAAGAATATTATGTACAAAAGAAACGTCGTGTAGGAACCTGTTTCCCCGATGAAAGTCTCTTTTTACTTTCATCGAGGAAAAAATTTCCTGTCGAACGGCTTCACGAGTAGTTTTATGTGTCGGACGGGATACAGATGACACTCACAAAATGATGATTTGAACCTGAGGCACGGTAACGGCACGCCCGCGCAAGGCTCCTTGTCGGTTGTCCCGGGTACGTCCTCGGAAGCATAATCCCAGGGCGCTTAGGGTTTTAAGGCTTATTGAATTATTTTTGTTATTGTAAACAAATATTTTATGGAAAAATAGAAGATAGATTCAAAGTTTAAAATTTTGATCACATGAAAATTATTATATTTTCATGTTGTATATGAAAATCTCAAAACATGAAAATATAATAATTTAGTCACCGGCTTAATAGCCAACACAACTTGTAACCTACCTACCTAATGGTAGGTAGGTTACTAGTTGTATTTCAAAACATGAAATCGTATCCTATAATTTAGTTGTCATCCCTACAATATAACAGGAATTACAAGTCCGGGATTTATTTTCTAGCCTGTACTTCTAATTTTTCATGATTATATGATTGAGATATATACATACCTCTTTATTACCCGACGTTTCGGCCCTGTTACAAGAGCCGTGGTCACGGGTGGACTGGCTTCAGCTCATCGTCGTCTTCGTGAAGTGCGGGTTTGTTCAACTACCCTCACTTCGTTGTCACTAACTATTGTGTTCATATATCACCACGGAAGAACAGCAGGCACTAAAAGAGTTACGTTCTAATACGAATATTTTAGTGCTGAAAGCTGACAAGGGTAATTCTACTGTGGTGATAGACTCGATGGACTACGATGGGAAAATAAAAAACCTACTTAGTGACGCTGGAGTTTACAAACCAGTGACTTATAACCCGACGGCCAGAGTCACCAAACGTATACGTGCGGTTATTAAGGACCACGAGGAACTGTTTGACAAGGATGTGTTTGAGCGTCTACATAGACCTATGGCGGTCCAACCACCAAAGCTATATGGTTTGCCTAAAGTCCATAAGGAGAATGTACCCTTGCGCCCTATTGTGAGTCAAATCAACTCACCAACGTATTATTTGGCGAAACACATAGCCAAGGTACTGCAACCATTAGTAGGTAACACCACATCCTTCGTTAAAGACTCTCGGCATTTTGTGGACATAATCAAGAGTGTGAAAGTGGAACCGGATGAGGTGATGGTGAGTTTCGACGTGGAGTCACTCTTCACCAACGTTCCCGTTCAAGATTGCCTTGAGGTCATCGAGAAGAAACTGAACATATTTTAATGAGACTCGACAATATTGTAGTTCATTCATCAGAATAATACATAGGCTATATAGCAAGAGTTTGACTTGTTCTTTATCAGTTTTTAGGCGTCCGCCAGCTTATATTTATATAACCTAATCGTACCTATCAATCAATCAATCAATAAGGGGCCTTGAATGTTTAAAAGTTAGAACCTAGAATACATTGTCACTGAACTTGATAAAGAACAAGTCAAACTCTTGCTATATAGCCTATGTATTATTCTGATGAATGAACTACAATATTGTCGAGTCTCATTAAAATATGTTATGTAATTTTGGTGGAGAAAAGGCACAAAAATCCAAACAAACATCCAAACATCCATCCATACAAACTTTACCCTTTATAATATTAGTAGGATGGTTTTTAGTATTTGTTGTTATAGCGGCAAAAGAAATACATCATCCGTTAATATATCAACTGTCTAACTATCACGGTTCAGGATATAAGTACATCCAGATGTGAAAGACGAACGGACGGACAGTGGAGTCTTAATAAGAGGGTCCCATTTTACCCTTTAGGTACGAAACCCTAATTTTTTTCTTTATACAATATCATTATACTCGTCCCACATCATTCCTGGCGCAAAAGTGTCCATGATGCTAGCAGCGTTGCCGCGCTGAATGGCAATGACAACCTTTGTACCAGGAATGACCTAGAGCGAGAGTCGGTGACTCCAACCCTAAAAAATTATTTTAAATGTATATATATACAATATGTGTATTTCGAAGAAAATAAAGAAATACATTGAAATTTCAGAAACATATTCATTTGAACAATTTATTAAGTATTGAATTCGCTTTATGTTTCACGATCATTTGTCACTGAAGCTATCATTATCTTAAAATATATAATTGTGAACGCAGAAATCAATATAGCGTATCACGATATCAAATAAAATTCAATGCAATAATTGTACAGAATACCAGTTTTACAGATCGTTTATGGAATAACTGTTTACCTTAAGTACATAATTATTGTTACATGCATTAAGGATGGCCTAAAAATATTAAAAATGATGAACATAGTAAATAAGCTCCATTTTTTGAGAAAAATATCGCAATACTTCTAGTTAATTTATTGTTCCTGTTCAGAACTCTTAAGATAAAATACTAATTATAATTAAATTAATACAATGCTCCAGCGATGCGTTACGTTAAAAACAAAATTATTGTATGGTAAATATTTTGTATAAAAGGATATTCACCACTGAGTGAGTTATCAGTTTGAATTGACTTCGTTAGCTCAACAATACATCATGTACAAAGTAGCTATCTTACTTGCCGTGGTGGCTATGGCGGCTGCCGAGCCAAACGGACTTTTAGCCGTCAACACCGTGGTACCAGCAGTCAACTCAGTATCTGCGTACAGCACCAGTATCGTACATCCTCCTGCATACGCCAATCACGGTCTCTGGGGCGCCTACAACGGTCTCTGGGGCGCCAACAACGGTGTCTGGGGCGCTAACTGGTACAACCCCGGTCTTCTTGCTGGTGGCCTTGTCGCACCCGTACACAGTCTGCATAAGCGTTCCATCGGCGCTATTGCTCCTCTTGGTTATGCCAGGCCAGTTGGTTTATGGTCTGGATACGCAACCGCTCCATCGATTTCCGTCTGGGGTAACCCATGGATTACTGGTGCTTACGGATACGGCGCTGGAGCTTACGGACACGGTGCTGGAGCTTACGGATACGGCGCATGGGGCCCCAATGCCCTCAGTGTGCATCCCTACTAAAGAGCGCAACTGTTTACTTAGCTGTGATTATAATAATATACTTATGGTGTGATAAGTCAAAACTTTGAAACCAAACATTAGATCATACAAATAAAATACCTGATTATGTTAATTACATTTTCGTATTTTTAATATAATATTATGTTCTCCACCCCAAATACGCATTATATGACATCTGATGGATAGACAGTATTATATTCTACGCCCACCTTTCGGCAGTAATTCTTTTAGTGCCACGTAATAGGGATGGTAGGTAGCTAATAGGCTCGCGTCTATTAGTTACCTACCAACCAGATACGAAGGCTGTTTATTTGTATTTCCTTATTCAATAATTTGGTACTGCCACCTAACGTGGCAACGTAGCTACCATTCTGGGAACTTGTGATCATTCTGGGAAGTCAGCAATGACGTGGTGTATCTTTTACACGATCTTTTTAGAGGTATTATATTTTAAGTAGGTACCTACTTAATTTTGATCAACATTACGTACCCACTCACCAGAAGTTTAACGAATAAATACACTAGGACATTTAACGCCATCAAGATCAAACTAATCAGAGCCATCTAGCCGTACACAATAATAAAGTCTGTGCTATTAGAACAAGATAACTACAACATCCTTTTACATCTTTTAAACCAAGTAATGGAAATAATAAATATAAATTGATGGTCTATGGTCATGTCAAATGACAACGTCCAAATTTTTCTCGGAAATAATAAAATTTATTTTTATTTCAAATCGACCACATATTATTTTATTTGTCGGAAGACTAACAACTTTTTTTTTATAGGTGCTGATGCGGGTGCCGCGAAGCCTGCCGCCTACCTCCTCGGCGTGACGACGACGCCACCGCTTCGGTGCCGCCGGGGCAGCGCTGCGCTTCGTGACAGTGCGTCGAACCTATATAAACTTTAAAGCTTTCTGTGTTTACTGTTTAGGTTTAGTGTATTCATAGTGAAAAGTGTAAATAAATGCAAGCAGCAAAAAATAATGGATGTGGCAATGCGGATGTAAATTCAGGTGAGCTTGCAAGTGCATCAAGTGGTCTTGTACGGTGCCCACATTGTCCCCAAGCCCGTTTTTTTAAAGGTGAACGCGGATTGAAAGTACATTTTGGAAAAATTCATAAAGTACAAAATGTATCTTCAAACGCGTCTACGATATCCCATTTTTTCTAAATCAACAAGAAAATTCTGATAATATCAAAATTCCCTTTTGGCAAAGAATCCCCCGAGGTGCGAGACCCTGTGTGGCTCAATGTTTAGCCTTCTACATTGGTCAAGTAGTCCGGGAAAATACCTTTAGCGCTTGGGAACAAATGTTAACCTTCCCTTATAGAATCCTACACGTAAAGAAAAGGCCGTTGACATCTTTGACGGTCCAAATCAAAGAAAATTGTACAAACAATTTTAACATTTTAAATTCAAATTCAATCCACATTTCGTCCCCTGATTATTCTCAGGGCAAGAAATTAAAACTTGTAGAGAATAAAGTAAGGGAAGGCGACATCAGTGGGGCGACAAGGCTACTTTTTAGTAGCGACGTGCTGGCTCCTTATTCTGTAGAAACTTTGACGGGCTTGCAGAGTAAGCACCCACCATCCGCAGCTGACCTCTCTTTCCCTGATCCTCCGAAACGATACAGAAAATCTTGAGACTACTGCCAAGGATGTGCGCACAGCTGTTGACTCCTTTCGTTTTGGATCAGCTGCTGGACTTGACGGCCTGACACCACAGCACCTTAAGGATCTGTTGTGTCCGAGCGCTGGGGAAGCTGGTGATGCACTTCTGAGGGAGCTAACAGCTCTAGTCAACCTCATGCTCTCCGGCAATGTGGACAGTGGCATCACAGATATTTTGTATGGGGCCAATTTATGTGCCCTTAACAAGAAGGATGGTGGAATCGTCCCATTGCCGTAGGTAGCACTTTGCGGCGTTTGGCAGCCAAAATTTGTTGTCGTTTTTATAGTACGGAGCTTACTACCAAATTTCAGGCCTTTCAATTAGGTTTTGGTTCAAAAGGAGGTTGTGAGGCCGCAATCCATGCGCTTGCAACATACCTTGACAGTAGCGAAGATGGAGAGGTCATCTTGAAAGTTGACCTGAAAAACGCCTTCAACTCTGTAAACAGGGACACCTTGCTGACACAGGCCAAATTAGAAACCCCCAAAATATTTAATTTTCTTTGGCAATGCCAATGTCAACCAACAAAATTAATTTATAAAGACCACCTTTTGAATTCAGCCGTTGGATGTCAGCAAGGTGATCCGTTGGGACCAGTCATCTTCAGTTTGGCCATTAACCCAATAATTCAAAAAATAAAATCCAAATTTAACATTTGGTATCTAGACGACGGGACTTTAGGGGGAAAAGTAGAGACAGTTTTACAAGATTTAGCCCTAATAAAGAACGAGTTTCAGTCAATTGGCTTAGAACTGAACCCGAATAAATGTGAGATTTTTATATCTGAAAACACAGATAAATTAACAACAATCTCCAAATTCAACTGTCTGGCCCCCAACATAAAAGTTTTGGACAAAACTTCTTTACCTAGGGTCCCCGATTTTAGAAGATGGCTTTTCCACTTTTATCGAGGAAAAAATTCAAAATTTTGATCAGGTTATTGATAGTCTATGTAATATCAGTATTCATTCAGCTTTCACTATTCTTCGTTTTGTCTTTTCGTACACAAATTTACACATGCCCTCCGTTCAGGACAATTTTGGAAAAATGTAGAAATTTTGGGCAGACTTGACAACTTAATACAAAATTCTTTGTGTAAAATTTTAAATGTAAATATTAATGACCGGGCCTGGTTCCAACCGTCTCTTCCAGTTCGCTTGGGTGGGCTAGGTATTCGTAGAGTCACAGATGTCAGTCTGCCAGCATTTCTGTCGTCGGTCCATAGCACCGAAGAATTAGTCAGGAAAATTTTGTCAAATACACTGATTGATTCCGAGGTGCGATGCAAGACCGATGCCATAAATGCTTGGAGGATGTCTTGCCCCGACACTGACCTGCCCTCACGCCTAGGCTCACAGCGACTGTGGGATTCACCGCTCTGTAAATTGAGAATTAATACACTAATTGACACTTCTGTCAATATTTCAGAGCATGCACGCCTACTAGCTGTTGGAGAATGGGAGTCAGGGTTATGGATCCAGGCGCTCCCATCGCCCAACATCGGTACAATGTTGGACGACACTACCTTCCGCATTGCCACTTGCCTTCGGCTGGGTACACCTTGTGTATCCCCGCATCATTGCACCTGTGGAGTAGCCGTCGATAATCTGGGACACCATGGCCTTTCTTGTAGCAGAAGCGCAGGTCGTATACCTCGGCACGCTATTCTAAACGACATAATTCGTAGGGCTCTTTTCACTGCAGGTCTTCCGGCCGTACGTGAACCAAATGGTTTAGCACGAAGCGATGGAAAGAGACCGGACGGTATGTCGTTGCTACCGTGGAAGATGGGAAGGCCTTTGGTGTGGGACGCTACATGCGTTGACACCTTAGCACCTTCACACCTTCCAAGCACATCCGGATGTGCCGGCGCTGCTGCTGCATCGGCTGAAGGCTTTAAACGGCGTAAATATGCTAACCTAGCAGGTGATTACATATTTGAGCCGTTTGGGGTTGAGACACTGGGGTCATGGGGTCCGAGTGCTCGCCGCCTTTATAAAGACATTGCTAAACGCCTAATCGATGCTTCTCAGGACCAGAAGGCTGGCTATTTTCTAGCCCAAAGAATAAGTATCGCCATCCAACGTGGCAACACAGCCAGCATTCTGGGAACCTTCCCAGTCGGCAATGACGCGGAGGATTTTTTAAACGATATTTTGTAATGTAAATATTTTTAGTCTATAATTATGTTTATTTTGTATACTGTAATTCTTATTGTAAATAAATGTTAGTAATGTACTATACAATCAAATAAATCCTACGCGTTATTTCTCAATTATAATTATAAAAAGAATGTTCCCAGAATACTGGCAGCATTGCCACATTGAACGGCGATAACTATTTTCACAGATTGAATCGCAATTACTAATTACTCTTAAACTAAGTTTTGACGCCTACTTACTACGCGCACCACTACTAACTGTCTCACTGCACACTCGAAACGATCTAGAAAGAGGGTGGACAGATATTATTAAACATTTTCTCCATTAACGGCTAATACTTCAGTTCATCCGCGATCATGGCGCTTGCTGTTGCAATATCGGAGACTCAATATCGAAATATCGGAGACTTAATAATATGTTACATAGTACAGTCAGCTTCAGAGAAAAGGAACCCCCCTTGATAATGACATGAAAGCATTAAAGTTTTTTGAATCATTGTGTATATGGCATGTTGGTCTAGTGGTTATGACCGCTGCTTTGTGGACACGGCAACCGAGGTTCAAATCCTCGGACACAAGTTCTTTTTTTATTCATATAATTATTTTTTTATTTTCTTAAGCACTTTTTGTTAATTAATATTTAAGGAATCAAATTTTATAGTAGGTATGAGGTTTGTAAGAAAATATAGGCTTATTGCATAAACAATATTAATTTATTTCTAGAATTACATTTCTAGGTTTTTTTCTTTCCTCTTTCCATTCCTGGTTGAGTATACAGTTTTTCTATCTGAGTTAAATTGGGGTTACTTATTTTTAAATTTTACCTGACCTAAATTTATTGACAAAATACTATACCCTAAGTGAAGTATAAAATGTTTACTTAATATACTGAATATCGCCGCGTCACATGACTCACGAATGACGTCACGTGATGCGATCGTTCGCTGAGCTGCGAACGAGCGAGCAGCTTCATCTGCCTTTTTTTTGCATGTTCATATTAATTTGTAATTTTCTGATATTTTTCGTCTTTCGGCCCAATTGTATACCAAGATACAATTTACTCACAAAAAAATACCACAATAATTTATGTGCTGTCTGAGGATACGAACTCGCATCTCCAGCGCCAGCCAATCACCTAGGCCGTGCCTTATACCACTAGGCTATCGGTTCACTTGATAATAATGGCGAAAATATGAATAGCATTACTCCTTTTATCGAACAAAGTTGATTACGGTGTAATTTTCTAGACCTTAAGGTTTAAATTTCAACTTCCACCATATGTGATAATAATAACTGCTCAATAGACTAAAAGATAAGGTTGAAATTAGTATAGATTTCTCGTTTAGTTCAATAGATTACGCTTGATACAGCTTGTTGCACTACCGTCATGTTTTACTTCAAAAACTTATCTGCTGTATGAACTGCGGCTATAGTATTATAATATCTGTGACAGCGTGCTAAGGTTGCAATTAGAATACTTCTTTGCCTTATTTACTAAACTGTGATTGAAGGTAACTTTATAATTCGTGGTAATTTGCATTGGTGTTAATCCTCCTCGTAATATTATTCAATTTATTAAGTTTTTGATCAGTTTTTTGAGTAAATTGAAAGTATGGTTCGATTAACAACATTTTTGAAAGCTAAAATTATTGTTCTCTGCGAGCAAGAACAAAGCATAAAGAAAATAGCACGAGATATGGGCATAACGATAAGAGTTACGATAAAAATATATTATTTACCTATTTATTGCTTAATCATGTTACATTTTCATTTACAAGTTAGTTTTTTGGAATTTCTTTTATTTATCAGAGAAATACAGTGCGTAGATGGATTCGAAGGTATCAAGCGACGGGTGATATAAAATGTGAACGCCAAGGACCTCGCCAAGTTGCTTACACTCATGAATCAGAGCGGCACCGTGATATTGTGGAAGTTCACTCAGTGGCACCCTTCAAAACTACGCGCTCAAGTGCTGAAACTTTTGGAGTGTCGCTGAGTACTGTTCGACGACATCTACACGCTACTATATATATATATATATTATATATTTCTAATTATTATTGCTGCTGACATTGATTTACATATTGCAACAGATTTGAAAAGGTTTATTATTTTAGGTTACTGGGGATGGATGTCTTCAATGGGCCCAGGCGAGCTAGTGGAAATAGGTGGCCGCATGAACAGTGAACGATACCTTGAAGAGTTGAATGACGTAATGCTGCCTTATGTGCGGGTCGCATATCCAGAAGGACAAATTTACCTGGTACAGGATAACTCTTCAGTGCATCGGTCCAGAATTGTGAAAGACTGGCTAAATGCACAAGAAGATTTAACGGTGTTTGAGTGGCCGGCTAAAAGCCCGGATCTTAACCCTATAGAAAACTTATGGGGTCAGATGGTTTTAAACTGGGACTCAAGTGAAATAAAGTCAAAAAAAAAAATTGGATGAAGAGGTAAACAGAACTTGGGAACTAATGCGAAATAGTGCCTTATGTTTTAATAGTCGTCTTCGAGAAGTGATAGACAGTGAGGGCCATCCTCTAATCTAAAAAAATATTTAAAATAAGTACATATTATATCCGTTGTCTAGTATCCATATCACATTAAGGTGCTTATTTTAGGCTAGATGACGCTGTATATAAAGTGTCCTAACATTCATAATAATAATATTATATTATTAATACCCAATCCCATTACAAGTTTTTGTTTACAAGTTTAGTAATCTTCTAATGTGTTAACGATGCACCATCTGACCTCACATATTTTTCTAATGTTGTGTTAAAAGGGTTACCTACTTATCAGAAAATGTAATCAAAGAGGAAGATGAAAATTGCTATACTGTTATAGTTTAGCATGTTGGTTCTTTCTTTGTGATTCACAGGAACAAATAACATTTCATTTTTCAACCATTATTTTATATTCAAAGATTATACAGTGTAAAAAATTAATGTTTGCAACTTTAAATAAATAAGTAAATAAATATTGTAGTTATGTTTCTAGAATTATCTAATATTAAGTAAACATTTTATACTTCACTTAGGGTATTGTATTTTGTCAATAAATTTAGGTCAGGTAAAATTTAAAAATAAGTAACCCCAATTTAACTCAGATAGAAAAACTGTTTACTCAACCAGGAATGGAAAGAGGAAAGAAAAAAACCTAGAAATGTAATTTGAGAAATAAATTAATATTGTTTATGCAATAAGCCTATTTTTCTTACAAACCTCATACCTACTATAAAATTTGATTCCTTAAATATTAATTAACAAAAAGTGCTTAAGAAAATAATAAAATAATTATATGAATAAAAAAAGAACTTGTGTCCGAGGATTTGAACCCCGGTTGCCGTGTCCACAAAGCATCGGTCATAACCAATGATATTTTATGTATAGATGCGTTGTTCGTGCCTAGGTATGGCACATGAAAATGAAGGTAAATTACCTTCATTTATGTTTAGTTACCTCTGCAACCAAAGTGGTGACAGGTCACTTCAAAAAATTGCTTTACCATCATTTACAATTTAATTATTTACTCACTTTAAAATCTGTAGAAAATGCCTTCATGTGTTTTCAGACGTTGTGTAAATTACTCCGCATCCGTGAAAAATAAAAATGTGAGTTTACCTTATACGGACATGATGTTTGTAGTTTAGAAAACACTGACGAAAGCAATATAAATACGAATGTTGAAGTGTTTTCCAGAATGCTCAACCGGGAGAGCGTAAAAAAAACCACCGAGCAGATTATAGGCTATATATCGGGATGGGTATCACGAAAACTTGCCTCAATATTAAAATGTACCAATTGCGTCGATGGCCTTTACTCAAACACCAAATTATGGTTTCACAAATTGATTATTTTAAAGAATATGGGGGGACTATGTTCCCCAGGTGAGGATGTATTTAAAATTTATATGAAATCAGAGGTAGTTATTAAAAATCACATAAAAGAAAAAGGTCACATTCTTCTACCTGATCCTAAAGATGTCGAAATTTTAAAAAGCCGTGTTTTAAAGATGTTTGTTCGCTGTGACGTATTTGCAACTATACACCATCATTTTATTGAACAACATCCCACGTTTGACCACAGACTAAATCTTATCCGTGCAATTATTGAAAAATTCATTAACCTTAGGATACATTTTGCACACAAAAGCTCAGAAACATCGAGAAGACAAAAAATAAACAAACTAAGTTTGTTTGAAGGAATTTAGCATGTATTTTATAATCATTTTATATTTGGATAAAAATGCGATTTTATGTTAATTTTGTATTTTAAATTTTAGTTTTTGGTTTTGACTATTATTCTACTAGTTTTTGGCTCGCTACCTGTTACATGGAACTGTAAAAGTTACTGACGAAATGCGGGTGTATAATTCCTATGCCTCTGACTAACCTTTCAGGAAAACGGAGAGGATTAAATGTAAAAAAAAATATAATATTTTATTTAGTGGTTAGTTTTTGTTAATATGTAATTGTATTTTGAACAAAGATGATAATGATGTTAGTTTTATTACTATTTATCATGAATGTCTTAGTAATATAATTTTAACTACTAAGTATATAATAATTAACTACGTGAAAGTCATGTATCCTTTTCTCCCCCACATACCTCAAAACCAATATGTCAGTTGCGCAGAATCACAGCGCAGCTAATGACAGTAGTATTGTCTCGCCGTTTTTAAAAGCCATACTATAGGTGCATCCCGTGTCTAAATGTAATTATAAAACCGTCATTGGTCATAACCACTAGACCAACATGCCATATACACAATGATTCAAAAAACTTTAATGCTTTCATGTCATTATCAAGGGGGGTTCCTTTTCTCTGAAGCTTACTGTACATATCCCGAACATACGAGTACCTACTAAATGTGAACGACCATGATACTCGTAGTTTAAATAGCAATGGGCTATTATACCTATACCTGCGTAGGACAAATAAAACTACTGGCAAAATGCGGGTGTTTTGTGGACCTCTGCTTACTCCCTTGGGATTATAGGCGTGAATCATTAGGCGCCTCTGTCTACCCAAAGTGGTAGACAGAGATACTTAGGCCTATAACTGTTTCCTGGGAGTATATTTGCCAGAGTTTCATCCGTTTGCCAGCAAGGGCACCGGGTGAAGGTTAGGATGACTTGGGCCCTGGAGATGTTGATAGGACCCCTTAGTACGCCCCTCCCCTATATATTATGTACGTACAATATTAACAAAAATTCTTGAAACATTTTTCTCTGCGGCTTCGCTGACTGGGAACACTCCCAGCCTGCGGGTTTTTTTTAGTCGGCCAATCGTCCAGTGCCGAGCATCCCGGGTATACCTTCGTAAGGATAACCCCAGGGTGCTGAAGAGCTTTGACCACCTATGCAACCTCTATCTCACATCTTCCGGGGCCGGGATTTATCCCGCGTGCGTAAGTGATGGTGTGCGTGGACTGAAACCACACAGCACGTCTTGTGGCCTGCTTTTGTAAGAACGGTGGGTTACCAGGGAATCTCAGCGGGGAGGGCTCCCTCACCCAAAATTGAGAGATACAATCTCACACTTTGCCAGTAAATGCGTAGGTCCTACGTAATAGGTGGCAAGCCTATTGTCGTTACCGGTAACTGTAGAAAAACTATAACCACTTGTAATTGAAACCTCAATTGAAACTCAAACAGCCAGGACAGATGATACATACCACTAAATAGAATCTCAGCAGTCCGATCTGCGGCCGAGAGGGTGAGAATACGGCCACGTTCCACTTCCTCCCGCTGCGCTGGAGAACATGGCTTGTATCATGATCTCCAGCGAGAAATTAACTTGGGCAAAGTCTCATGGTGCCAGAAGCCCCCAGCCGCGTTTCGAGGGCGTACCCCGGTCGCCTGGCAATGGACATTGGGTCGGGAATTTAAAATAAAAAAGACTTATTCCTTTCTACTTTAAATAATGACAATGACAAGCGAAATGTGATTTGACGTATAATAAATACCTTATGGTATACCCCTAAGGGGAGAAAGACGTGAATAAATAATAATGAGTATATAGTTTTCATCAGTTCTTTTATTTAGACATCAGACTATCCATTCATGTCGCAGTTGGTGTTTGTCTTTTTACCAGGGATGCACGCCCCAGGCACCACGCCCGTAAGCTCCAGCGCCGTATCCGTAAGCTCCAGCGCCATATCCGTAAGCTCCAGCGCCGTGTCCGTAAGCACCAGCGCCAGTAACCCAGGGATTACCCCAGGCGGAAACCGAGGGAGCAACTGCGTGTCCAGACCATAAACCGACAGGTCTGGCGAGACCAAGAGGAGCAATAGCGCCGATGGAACGCTTGTGCAGGCCGTGGACACCACCCCAGGCACCGTTGTTGACGCCCCAGACACCGTGGTTAGCGCCCCAGACACCGTTGTTGGCGCCCCACAGACCGTTGTTGGCGCCCCAGAGACCGTGGTTGGCGTATGCGGGAGGATGCACGATGCTGGTGCTGTACGCTGATACTGAGTTGACAGCTGGTACCACGGTGTTGACACCCAAAAGTCCGTTTGGCTCAGCAGCTACCATAGCTGCTACGGCAAGTAGGATTGCTACCTTGTACATCTTGATGTTTTTTGGTTATTGTTGTTGAGCTAACGTAGTTTGTTCAACTGATACCTCAATCTGTTCCGAGGATCCTTTTATACAAAATAAACTATTAACGTCACTGTTGTTTACTTAGTTTAATTAATAATAATCAATTAAATATATTCATTTGTACCAAGGAATTTCTTGCTTGTGCAAGGTTTAACTTACATCCTCAAGTTAATGTTTGTTGAACACAATGCTTAAATTGTATCAGTGAGTTAGGACCTAGTTAAATTATGTAGTTAACTAACTTTTGTAGGTACTACCATTTAAGGTCCCACTTTAGGTCGTTTATTTGGATCAGATGCACTGTTTAGATAAACAAAACTTGCCTAATTTACGGACCACGACTTCAATCGTGACAAATACATTATGCAACAGTACAAAATATTTTCAACACATAAAGAAATGCGTAACAATGGATAGAAGAGTTTAAAGCGTTGACTTTGCTAGACTAAATCTTTTAAAATTAATTAATTTAAAATTAAGAAGCTCAGTGTGACAAAAAATTAATACGAGGTATACATGGGGCTCACTAAAAGTTTTGCACTTCTAGCTAATCGGAACTATTTGAATTTCGAATATTATATTTTTTTAAACGTTGCAATCTTCTCAGTAATAAAAAAAACAATTGGCGGGAAATCATAAATGTCAATTGTTTTTTATCACACATCAAAGTTCTACGTATGCAACGAAAATGGAATTAAGTCGAAAAGATTTTAGAGCGATGATTTTATATGATTTTAAAAGTTCTCTCTCTCCGCAAGACTGTGCCGTTCGTCTTCAAAATGCTTTTGGGAGAGAAGCACCCACCGTGAGGCGATGGTTTGCTGAATGGAGAGAGGTCGATTACTTTACATGACGAATTTCGTGAAGGGCGGACTTCAATTGCCGTCAACGAAAATAATGTGGCTACTGTTAAGCGGTTAATTGAAGAAAACCCGCGGATTACCTATGAGACAATTCGAGGACTATGGGGATTGGTATGAGTCCAAATCCAGAAAATTTTACACGAAGAATTGAAAGTTCGGAAACTTTGTTGCCGTTGGATCCCTCATGAACTGACAGCGGATCAGAAGCGGGCTCGCGTGGAATGGTGCTCACAGATGCTACTGAAGTACGACCACGGACATTCTAATGTTGTTTATGACATTGTCACAGGAGTCGAAACGTGGATTTATTGTTTTGAACCCGCAAAAAAACAGAAATCTTGTGAATGGGTGTTTGAAAATGTGAACAAGCCAACAAAAGTGAGGCAGGCAAGAAACGTTGGTAAAAATGATCGCGTTTGTTTTCTCAGCTACGGGTCCCATCTGTACAATTCCACTTGAAGATCAAAAGAGTGTTAATGCTGAGTGGTATTCTACCATTTGTTTACCCAGGTGTTAGAAAAAGACGACCCAAAAGCCGCGTTCTCCTACATCATGACAACGCTTCTTCACACACGGCCAACAAAACAAAGTCATTTTTAGCTTCCGAAAAAGTACAACTCGTCACCCATCCTGCGCATAGCCCCGACCTAGCACCCTGTGATTTCTGTATTTTCCCCAAAATCAAAGATTTGATGAGAGGTTTCACTTTTACCAACTCCGAAAAGGCAGTGATAGCGTTCAGTCAGCACGTATAAAACATGGCTTCAGATCGGTGGTCCTCCTGTTTTAAAAAATGGTTCGATCGCATGAAAAAATGTTTAAAATGTAAAGGAGAGTATTTTGAAAAGCAATAAAAATCATTTCATGAAAATCGGCTGAAAAATGCATTTTGCCCCCCATTTCTCCCCCATTTTCCCCCGAATCGAAAAATCCCTTCGACAAAAGTTGCGCCTTGCAACAAAGAACACTTGTGCCAAATTTCATGAAAAGTGGCTGAAAAATGCGGCCTGTAGACCGGAACTGACACACATTCACACAACAACGCCAAATCGGCCAGTCCTCGAGTTAAAACTGAGACGCTTCGCTCGCTCGGTCAATTAGGACAATTCACACAACGCCATCTAGTCTCAAACTAAGCAGAGCTTGTAATATGAGTACTAGATAAACATTTATAAATGCATACATTTTTTGTAAATACATACATATTAACATAGGAAACTTCCAGACTTCGGTACAAACGTATGTGTCATCAAAGTTTGTCCCGACCGTGAATCGAACCCGAAACTCCGATGTCGAAAGCGGATACACTACCGACCACGCCACCGAAGCAGTCAATTATAATATTAAGTTAGGTATATGAAATAAATTATAACGTAGTAATTTAATTATTTAATGTATACTTAAAACATTAACCGTGAGGTTAAATTTTGATACCATACTCTACACTTTCTGAAAACGAAAATTTTATTAGTAATTATTTATTATTATGTACTAGTCCACTAGGTTCAGGCAAACTACGTACCGCCTGAAACATTAAAAAGCTTTTAAATCTTCCGTTAAAAATCTTCGAACATTTTAAGACCAAAATTAGCCAAATCAGTCGCTTGTGACTGATTTCCTACTAAACGACTGAACTGATTTAAATTTATCAAAATCGGTCAACATCTCCAAGACCCAAGTCATCCTTACATGCGTGTCGTGCACCTGCTGACACACGGACAAGGCCTTACCCAAATTACACAGAAACGGGTTCATCCTATATTTCTTGGAACTGACAGTGACTGGCGAAATGTGGAACCAATGTACGCCCTTGTCTATTCCTTCAGAGATATAGACGTGATTTTGTGTGTCTTTGTGATTTCAATGATTTAAAAGTTCACTTCATAAATAAATAATTATTGTAGGTACCTCGGCCTGTTGTTTCTGCTATATTGTTTTTTTTTGTTTGGCTATTTACAATAGAGCTTATCTGATTGCCGGTTTTATAAACGTTATTGAGGTAGTTGTAGTACGTATGTAAGCTGAACTGTAATAACATAAAGACCTCAAGGTTCTCGTACCAGATATTGTCTATCTTTAGAAAATAATTTTGCAAGAAGTTTCTAATGTAGAACGTACCAATACATGATGGACACATGTTATAGTAGATTGTTAACCAAGGGAAGAAAGCATCCCATTTCTGACGAGATATTTTGGCGCTCGAACGTAGTGAGAGCGCCAATAGTTCGAGGCAGAAATGGGTGTTTTCACCCGAGTTAAACACTCTACTTTTCATTTCGAATACGAGGAAAGCAAATAAAAGTCAAATAAAACAAATATAACAATAGAGATTGATCACGTATCAAGTACTGTGTACTTCAAGACTTTTTTTTAATTTTTGTTTTTCATTCGCACTTTTTTCAGGGCAGGCAAGTCTTTTGGTCATACCGCCTTGTCATTAGTTATATTTTTCCATACAAAATGGTCTTCAGTGTTTTTAATTACTTCAGTTATTTTCTTACGCACATATTTTAGGATGCGCTATAGAGTATTTTTTATGATTTGACGCGTAACGGCGCGGCGGTCGATTTAGTCCGGTTTGGTCGGAGTCTCTACTAAAAGTCAATACTAAAATACTCAGTATTTTTAAGGTATAACTGTCCAAATAATTATTGTTTGTGCTATTTACGTTTTATTTTATTGTAACCCAACTCTTTTTTTGTTTATGATCATTCAAAAACCAGAATGTTGTATTGACTATCGAACTTTGGCTGTATACGTTTTATGCCATCGCCTCAAGATATGCTGATGATTTTTTTTTACTTTTCCGCCCTAGGGCCGAAATGTATAACTTTCAACCAGCATATTAGGTAAGTAATGACCCACTTTCAGAGCATGAGAGATGAAAAGGTGTTTTGTTTATGTGTTACTTTTAACCTTCTGGAATACCTAAACACATTTTCATTTAATTTTCAAAATACAATTCAACACATTTCCAAATTCCGATTATAATTCGTGAAATAAAATCAGAGAGATTCCCAGAGAACTTTCTATGAGTAACAAGATTAGCTGGCCAAATGAGCTGACTTAGGTTTAAGAGCATCAAAAAGTACAATAATATATTATTAAAAAGTTTAGCTGAAATTTCTCTAACGTACCTTCGTCAAATTAATATTCTTTTGATTTTATTATACACCATGCATACATACTATCACGCCTCTTTCCCGTTGGGGTAGGCAGAGACTATGGAATTGCTCTAGCTAGGATCTTGGCATACTTCTAATTAGCATAATTTTATTGTATAAATTATGTGCATTTGATTGTTAACGGATTCATTTCGTTTGATCGATCCACAACTAAAATGTTAATATTAATTATTGCTCTAGACCGAAGTACCTATACTCAGGTATAATTTACATACGTGGGATTGTATATGTCGATACTAGTTAATAGTTCCGGAAGCTTGGCGTCAATTATAAAAACTATGACGGATTTGATCGTTGTAATAATAGTATTAAGTAATTTAAATAGCAAGTATCGAGAGTAGTTCTGAAGGCTGTTTAGTTGACACTTGTTTTGGTAATGAGGACTTACTTGACGATTCCTATAAAAGGTCTCGTGTTAACATGTTAGCCATCAGTTGATCTTATTTCTCCCGTTCAACAACAACACAGACCACAATGTTCAAGCTGGTGGTGTTGCTTTCCGTGGCTGCGATGGCTGTTGCCAAGCCTCAGGTGCTCGCGCCTCTCGCATACAGCTCCGTAGTAACTCCAGGCCTCAGTTCAGTGTCGCAGTACAGTTCCAGTGTGGTTCATGGTTCACCAGCATACGGCGTCCCTAGCTTCTACAGTACCTACGGTGCTCCTACCGTCTACAGCGCCTACGGTGCTCCAGTGTACGGTGCTGGTTTAGCGCCCGCCTTTGGAGCTTTGAGTCAAGCTCCCAACCAACCTGCCGTCGTGTTGGATGCTGTTAACGGAGTTCCCCTCGACACACCTGAGGTAGTAGCCGCCCGCGCTGCTCACTACACTGCCAAGGCTCTGGCTCCCTTCCATCACCTGAAAAAGCGTTCCGTCGGCCTTGCTCCCGTGTCCTACAGCTCAGTAGTAGCCCCAGTCTCCTATACTAGTCCTCTTGTATCTACTTACTCCGCTGCTCCCTACTCCGCTGCTCCCTACTCCGCCTACTCTTCTTTCTATGGATCACCTTACGGGTACGGTTCTCTGTACCCCAGAGCTTACAGTGTACACCCATATTAAACAACACGATAAATATGCATAAAAATACTTTTGAATTCATGTGAAAACAAAGAACTACCAATAAATAATTTGAAGATCATGAGCTTTATGCTTTTTATTTCTTCAAGTCCCTGAAGTTTATCAATTACCATAAGTTTTTAAACTGCACAATATGGAGCCATGACCTGTAATAATAATTATTATGATTCCATTACTGGGTGTCCTATAGGTACTCGTACTTATACGTGCGATAGGTACTTCTATTGAATTCCACCAACACTTCAGTTGAAACAATTCAATCAAACTTTGGAAATTGTCTTATTGTGAGAATCCTGTATACCTGTACTTCAATAAAAATGTTAGAACATAAAAGTTTGTTTTTACTCCGGGGCCTAGAGCTGCGGCCACCCCAATATCCATTACCGAGCGCCTAGGGTACCCAGACTAGAGAATAGCCCCGTGGCGGACTTTGGCCAGCTATATAACCCTCTGTCAAAGGGTGGGATCAAATGGTCGGGTTTATCTCGCGTCGGTGAGCGAAGGCGTGAGTGGGGGGGACACCACAGCAAGCAACCCTTCTGGCCTGGTTCTATAAGGGCCCCGCCCGCCAGCCCGCTATCCTCACACCGCACCGCACCGCCGCGCACTTCGGGGAGAGCAGACTCTCTCTCTCTCTCTTTCGCGGCCACCTCCTTTTTTTATTTGAAATACGATTATGTTATTTGAAATTATGTTAGGACAATTCACACAACGCCATCTAGTCTCAAACTAAGCAGAGCTTGTGATATGAGTACCTACTAGAAAAACTGACATAAACAATTATATTTATATTTTTTTTTGTAAATACATAAATTCTCGTATTATACTCGTACATTGGAAACATCCAGACTTCGACACTAACGTATCTGTCTTCACACAAAGTTTGTCCCGACCGGGAATCGAACCCCAGACTCCGGCGTCGAAATCGGATGCACTACCGACCACGCCACCCAAGGCAGTCATACCTTCTCGCAGAAGGATGCGGTCACGTTCTACTGTCTCCCGAAAGAGCTAAGCCCAGACCCACAACGACGTCCCGGCTTTGACTCGCCTACGCTAAGCATTCCACCAACACTAAACGCAGCTTGGACTGTGAAATCCGGATATAAAATATGTGTATGCAGTAATAGTTATAACCATCATATTATTTACATTATACATTAAGAAATGTTAAAATTTATTTCAAGAATGAGTGTAAATCTGATTACATCTGTCATCGTTATAATTTTGAGTTTTAAATTACAGTCCATCAGCTACACACAACAGCAACTGTCTTTTGCCTTGACATTTTCAATAAAATTAAAGCCTTCGTGTGGACATAAAGATATCAACATACCACTCAAGCTTTAAGATATAATCTTGAGATTTAATAGTATCGTTTTCATAACCATTTATTGTTAAGTGCTTTTACCTGGTATATCGCGAAGACCGTCAGCTTCTATTAAGTTTGACAGCAAAGTCTTAAGTCCCACTTTAGCCTTTGGGTGCGGAACCTTAATTAGGGGCAACTGATCCCAAGCCTCAGTTCTATAGTGGGACGAATGATTATATAATATTATAATTCATTTAGTAGTACACTGGTATTTTTAAATTAAAAGAAATTACAATATCATGCAATCATTTATTTGTCAAATTATTTTGCAATAGATCAGCCACACAATACACTGTTACATTTATAAACACTATCTAATTTAAAATATTTCCAAGTATTTAGTAACCATGACCGTAATGTGCACCATAGAGTCCACCGTAATGCAGAGGGGCAGCGAGTAATGACTTCTGGAAGAATGGCGCTGCAGGAAGTACAGGAGCAACGAAGGGTTGAACCACTGATGTAGATACCACAGCTGGCGATGCGTGTACATCCAAACGAGCTTGGTGTGACACAGCAACAGGAGCAACATGTGAAATAGGACTTACATGAGGCAACGGTGCAACGATATGAGGAGAACGTTTCAAGAGATGATGTGCACCGTGTCCAAGCAACCCGTGTCCAGCATATCCGTGAACTCCATAAGTTCCAAGTCCACCATAACCAAAACCATGACCATATCCTCCGTAACCAAGTCCTGAGTACCCGTGGACTGGTGTGGCTGCTATTACAGCACCATGATGAGCAGGTGCCACTAAAGGTAACACTGCGTGGCTATGGCACAGAGCAAAGGAGGCAAGTAACACAACTGCATGAAACATTTCAAAGCAATTTTTTAAACTTTGCGGTCACAAACTTCAAGAGCAAACTGATACTGGTGAACTACAAAGCCACCTTCTTATACACCAAATATTGGTTCAAAGTGACAGGATCCGAACTAATAATAACTTTTGTGCTATTGAACATTGTCATTGTAACGACAAAAAACTCGGAAATAGGTATATATTTTGTACAATTACAATAAAGTAACAGAAAGGGTTTTTATAAACAAAAAATAATTGAACCTACTGTAGCATAAATAACACCATATTTTTTCTAGTATTTCAAATTATAAAACAAATTACGATCTAAACATTGTTACTACAATGTGATTGACGTCGTCGGCCAGATATAACAAGAGCGTTCATTTAAAAAACAGTCTTTAATTTGTACGAGTAGTAAGTGTCGTGGTTAAAATACTGTTTCCCTGAAAGATAATTAATTAATTTCATAGCGACACCTGATGACGAAAATGATGAAGATGATTCTTATAACCGAACCACTTAGCTCAACAAACCGTGACCTCGCAGTGAGGAGAAGCAAGTTTCACGTTAAATAATTAATTTATCTTAAACCGGCCAATGCCCTGAGGGTCAACCACAGTGACGCAACGACCTGCGCGTTGGCCGAGAACTTGAACCCGTTGCGCTTGCGTACGACGACGTAACATCTACCGTTATGCGAGTATAAAAATGAATTCTCATCTGCATCTCATGCAGACTGCATTAGTTTAGTAAACAATATGATAAGGTTACTTTATTTTGTGAGTAATATATTATACTATACAGTGGAAGGACAACTAGCTCCTATATTATTTGTTCCCAGTGCAGTGTCACACCAATCACGGATACCGAACCCGTTAATATATAACCCAAATGCAGACTTCTATACTATACATAAAGCTAACGAAGAAGATCAGAACTTCGTTATAACGCCACTATTTAGAGCAGAAACTATTTTTACTCCTGTAGCGTTGAGTTTTTTTCACAATCTACCGCTCGCAAGAGCATTGGAACATCCAATATCAATAGACAAAGTGAGAGAAGAAAAAGAAAGGTACGACGCATTAGTAATAAAATTCATGGATAGTGATAAAGAGAATGTTGAAGAAGCCTTTAAAAAAGGGATAGAAACTAGTGTAATGGATAATGAAGCAGTAGAACAAAAATTGGCTGAACAGAATTACGTTGAGGTAAGCACAAAAGATCCGAACATCGCTTTTGCCTCGGTAGAAACTGAATAGTTTCCTAGTACAATTTAAATAAAAAAGTATAAATATGAAATAAAGCCTTTTATTCCTATTGCTCATTCCGGGTTGCAAAGTTAACTCTGCAACTGAATAAGTTTTTTCTTAAGATGGGGTCAAACGAGCAAATTTTAATGATAACATGTAATCAAATGTTCTTTTTACTGATTCAAAAATATCATTTATTTACTATTATTAATGATTTGCTTTTGCTTTCATTTTTTATGTTGGTACTACAAAAATTACATTGTACGAATTTAACCCTGGCAATTTTGTTTGCTATTACAATAACAACACATAGTAGTTACACTTGACAATCCAGTCAGTTACATTGTTACTCCAAACATTTTTCATTACATGAAAATAAAGGCCCATAATTAGCCTTTTAATTCTATTTTTTTTTTGCCAAAGAATATTTAAATTCAATTGAAAATATTTGGAATTATGACCACCACACTGTAATGACGTGAACACAACACGAACATTTTCTTGGGACTTACTTTACTTGGGAGTTACTAGGCATCGGATTAGCATACTGTAAGTTCATCATGATGTCCACAGCCATAGCCACACTGACTAAAAAACTGATGATTCTGTTGGTTGGTATACTACCGTGGGGCAGTGTAGAGTGAAGACGAGAAAACTATACTGCGTGTGCGAAGTCGCTGGTATCAGCTGGTTAAAAATATATACTTACGGCCAAGTTTTGCCAATCAGTTTACTGTCAATTGCGGTTTCTAAACTAGGGATAAGTAGTACTTAGTCACTCAAAAAATCTAAATACAATTAAAAAAAAACTTCAACTTGAAAATCCAGAATGTATTTATTCGTCATGAATTGTCAATGTACATCGATAAATCTATTACAGTATGAAATAATTAGGAGATACAATTTTAGTTTAATGCTTGGAATTTAGCAGAATCCATTGGCAGTCGTTAAATATTGCAATGGAGGTTAAGCCAAAAAAACGGCCATAAGAATTTTGGCTTATACCATTTTGGCTGAATTTAGACATGAGATTATAGGACAATGTTGGTAAGAGAGTATAAGTGGCTCTAAATCAAATCTAAAATTGTTGGTAGCGGGGAAGAGGGAACTAGGAGAGGGGCTCAGAACGCTTCTTATTTCTTAATAAGTGGAGTGTAGGCAAGAGGGTGAGAGATTATTGGTGCGGCATGAGTGATTAATGGTGCAGAGGGATAGTAAGGAGCGGTGTTTACATACGGCGTAGTCAGGTCCGTGTATGTAGGGGCATTGTAGAACTGAGACCCGTAGTAAAATGTAGGCAGCAGGGGTGCTGATCGCTTCTTGATCAAATGCAAGGCAGGTGCTGGAGCAGCAGGCACGAGCGGTGCGTAGTGATTAGGTGCAAAATACGGAGTTGGTGAGTAGTAACTTATAGGCTTGATGAAGTCGTTATAAAACAATGGACCCGCACCGTAGTAGTTGTATGGTGAAGGAAGAATCCCGCTGTTGTCATATTTAGATATGGTAGCTGATGGTGCCACAATCGCAGAGTACTGCCCGACTGGTGCGGCTAACAAAGTGCTTGGGTCGGCTACCACGGCAGCAACGAAAGCGCACAGTACCACAAGTTTAAACATGATTGTTGTTCTTCGAATGAACGACTGATGTTCAAAGGGTGTTTCAGATAGTATTTATAGAAAGTATCACTAGAACTAAGGGCGGTCTTGTTTTTCAAAACCGGTGCAAGTTGATCGGTCGGGAAGTTGATCTTTAAAACCCACAAGGCCGACCAGAAGTATCAATTGATAAGTTCAACACTCTTGAAAAGTTGCCCCTTCGTTGCAATGCATAAATGGAGCAAAACAACACAAAAATAAGATAAGTGAATGACACTTTGATCTATGGATATCGTCGATGCAAAACACGAGATAATAATGGTTTAAATGTCTTTAGCGAGTCTATTTATAGATGGTATTTAAAATTAAGCATGTGCGAATTTGTGCACAGAAAAATGATACGAGTACTTTCAAGCCTACCCTTTTACCCTTAGTTGGACGTTAAATTGGGATTAGATTCGATAGTTGGTGCGGTGAACGAAATATGAATTCCTCGGGATTGAATGCAAGCACTATACCAGGCTATTATTCTTGCCTACTTCTATTACCTACTGTTAGGTCTATTTTACTCTTGGATGGTATAGTACGTCTATAGTTATATATTTCAACTTTTAACCCTCGGTATGCCTGGTAGGTCGTACAGACCCGAAACTACACATAAATTGCTGCAGTTCATTAAAATAATTTGAATTTCGCACGCAATCGTCCTTAGTAGCTGACCGTTATGAGTCTCTAGATGTCCAACTTAGCCGATGGAACTTCGGACCACATTTCCGAAGTTTGGTCCCCAAGGTGACACAGGCATCGGTCGCGCTTTCGCGACTGATGCCCTACCTAAAGGGACCCAACGCTTCCTGCAGGAGACTGTACCTGGGGATCGTGCGGAGTATGGCCCTATACGGGGCTCCCGTATGGGCGGCGCGTTTGACGGCCAACAAGTCAACGCTCCTTAATAGACCGTTGAGGACCTTGGCCGTCAAAACAATAAGGGGCTACCGCACGATCTCCGGAGAGGCTGCATGTCTCCCAGCTGGGACCCCTCCATGGGACCTAGAAGCGAGAGCCCTTGCGTCATTGTTCCAAGGCGCTGGAGCGGGACCACAGGCCTGCGTCTCGAGAAATCGAGGACCAGCGGTCCCAACTCCGCCAGGATCTCATGGAGTCATGGAGGGTGCGACTTGAGCAACCCAAGTGGGGTACCACCATCATCGCGGCGGTGAGACCGATCATGGGCGATTGGCTGCAGAGGCAGCATGGTGACCTCACGTATCGTGCGACGCAGATCGTTGCCGGGTATGGATGCTTCGGTAGCTATCTGTTTCGCATCCGTCGTGAGGTCACACCCCGGTGTCAACACTGCGAGGTTTCCGACGACGACACCGCACTCCACAAGTTGGTAGAGTGCTCAGCGTGGGCGAGTCAGCGCCGGGACCTCGTAGTGGGTCTGGGCGTGGATACCCTCTCGCTGGGGACCATGCTTCAAGCCATGGTCTCCAACGGGAGTAGGTGGAACGCGGCCGTGTCCTTCTGCGAGCAGGTCGTGCTCGCGAAGGAGGCGGCCGAGAGGGAGAGGGAGCGTACCCTCCCCGCCGAGTTCCGTAGTCAGCGGCGAGGACGCCGCAGACTCATCTACGCCCAAGACCATCGAACTCCATGATCGGGGCCTGTGGACGGCGGGATCGCCACCCGTGGTCCTTACAGAAGCAGGCTAGAAGGGTTGCGTGCTGCGGGGCCTTTGCCCCATAGCACGCAACCAGATTCACTCACTGACGCGGGATAAAACCCGACTCCAACGACACGGGATTCTCATCCTGACCCAACCCCCGCAGAGACCACAGAGGTGGTCAAAGTCCGCCGGGCGCCACTGGAAATACGTTCTGCTTGTAACCAGAGACGCCCGGCAACGGACGTTAGAGCGGCTGCGGCCGTACGGCCGCGGAACTAAAAAAAAAAAAAAAGTGTACGCTTCGGTAGTAGAAATACATGTGATTTGAATGCGCTTGTAAATGTTATTTTAGTGCAACTTTCATAGAATATGGAATTTAAAAACGCTTCTCTACGCTTTTGTTAAAAACGCTATTATTATATTTTATTACACTATTACTTACTTTAAATTTTAAGAATAAATAACGAAATTTATTGGTTCTTGATAAATTATTTATTACGTAGAATTATCAGCTAACATATACCTATAAGTACATAATGCACCAACTATTATATGTTTATAGGGAGTTTACCATCCAGGTCTGTCAGACCCCACCAGGCATCCCACCCACCGTATAGCTTATGTTCACCAGGCATGCCGAGGGGTAAACTATCGCGTTTCATAATCTTTAACTATATTAATCTACGGGAATAATGATTCATGTTAATTTCCGTAGAATAATCATAATATCATCATCATCATCTCAGCCTATTAGCCGCCTACTGCTGGGCATAGGCCTCCCCCAAAGAGGGGGGAAATTCAGCTTACATATTATACCACGCTGGCCAGACGGATAGGTACAGGGGTTTTATGTCGAGTTTTCATTCTCATCGATAGTTAATCTAAGATAAAAATATTTAATAATAGATGAATGTTTTGCATGAAGTAATTTAGATTATACTACTAGTCATATGTTAACTAAACGGAATGTATGTAAAAATAGTGAATTGATACAACATAACAATAATATAGGTCAAACCTCAGAATAACACACTTTTTATCAGGTCATAAGTACCGCAGATCATTAAAAACCGGAAACAAATATTTCCAACATAAAATACCTGTTTTTAACAAAACCAACGCCTGATTAAACAACAATAGCAAGTTTCTAAGCACGCTCTAACTTGGTTCGTTTACGGTTGCTAGACTTTGTTCTTTTGACAATTGATATTTCGTACACTCCTCTAACCATAGACCAACGCGGTCGTCGTATACGCTGTCGCCGTATTGCCTCTAACATACTTATGCTTTATGTTTCATCTTTGGCGAAAACAAAACAGGAAATTATACCAGCAATGTATGGTAAATGGTCATTCCCCTTTGTAAAAGATGTTGGTTACAATTTTTTATGGAAATTGGTATTTCCTATAATGAACGTTATCCCGGTAATGTGTTCCCATGGGAAATGAAAACAAGGAAACTATGCCGCGGTACATATCTCATTTAAAACCCGTAAATTATTTAAATCTTATAACTATGACGCGGCTATCATGGGCTAAAATACAACCCTACCAAGAGTGAGTTGTTGGTGTTCAGAGGTACGAATAAAAGTCCCTCATTTGTTCCCCCTGTGGAGCTGAATGGTGCACTGTTGCAGAGGGTTTCCAAATTTAAATACTTAGGTCATCTTGCTACAGAGGACCCCAGGGATGACTTGGACATGGAAAGGGAACGCAGGGCGCTGGCTGTGAGGGCAAATATGTTGGCGCGCAGGTTTGCTGGTTGCTCAGTACCAGTTAAATTAACACTTTTTAAAGCATTTTGTCAAACATTTTACACCAGCAGCCTGTGTTGTGTGCTAGCTACACCCAAAAAGCTGACAACGCCCTGCGTGTACAGTACAACAATGCCTTCAGGCCGCTGTTGAGACTTCCTCCTTACTGTAGTACGTCAGGTATGTTTGCTGATGCACACACGGACGACTATTTAGCGATCATGCGCAAAAAAGTGGCATCAGTAATACGCAGAGTGAGGGGATGTACCAATAGCATCCTCAGGGTATTTTCTGAACGATTAGACGGGCCTACAATGGATAGGTTTATCAAGCTTCATGTCAGGCGTGAGGCTTCATAGATCTATCAACTTATAAATTTTGTTTGGATTGGATTTATGAATTGAATTTGAATTGAATTGAATTGAATTGAATTGAATTTTGGATTTATAAATTCAATTTAAATTAGATCTGAATTTATTTACTTATTTATTTGTTTATTTTTGGTTGTATTTTAATAATTTATGCCATTACTAACATAGTCTTTTAAGTCATTGTACACTAACATACTATGGGCCTTGAGACGCCTGAAAATAAAAGATTTTTATTTTATTTTTTATTATTTGGTATAATAAAAAATAAAATAAAAATCTTTTATAGCTTTACGCTCATTTACTTTACGTATCGTATGTATATGAATGCCACACCAGTGTCTCGGCGTGATCATTGTATTTATCTTTTTCTAAAAGAAAAGTAGCCCTGTTCAGGGTCAACTATTCATTAAAACAACATCTATCAGCATTTATGTTCAGTATATAAAGTGCTTGTGTTAAAGGACATGCATCAGTTGTGAGAACGACGTACACTATACTTTTAAAGATGAAACTTATAATTTTGTCCTGTGTTTTGGCTGCAGTCGCCGGCGGATATATCTCACCTCTGGCATATAATATACCCCTAGCTTATAATGCACCTATTGCATATTCAGGTCCATTCTTAACACCATACAACAGTAACTACAGAGGGCCGTTGTCTCTCGCACCCGGTCAACCTGCCAGCATCCTTGGTTCTGATGGAAGGCCACTAGACACTCTGGACGTGAATTTGGACCGATCTGCTCACTTCACAAGAAAAGCGCTTGAAGGTGCTGGATTCCACGTTTTGAAGAAACGCTCCGCTTCACTGGTTGCTCCCCTGAACCACTACGTCAAATCCATTCCTTCTGCATTCGCCTCTCGCCTACTCTACTCCTCTATTCCCTAGCCCAGTCATATCTTCACCTTATCTCTACCCCAAGGCACCCCTTGTACACTGGTAAACATGAGAATAAATTTTAATGTTAATCGGTAAAAAATATTATGAATTAGTTTTATTTTACAATTTCAATCCTTTTCAACCAACGAAAAAAGGAGGTGGTTATACATTTCGAATTTGTTGGTTTTCTTATGTATAATCTATGTTCATAGTACTATCGAGAACGGCGAAATTTGGAAATTTCTCAAGACATTGGGGGTTGGATCAAATAAACTGAATACGTCTAAGAAAATTGATAACTTATTAAATAAACACTTCTCCTCATCTACCCTTGAACTGGCCCAAAAAAATCGTTCTTTACAACTATCTCTCTTCACTTCCATCACCCTCTTATCCACCGTTTTTTTTTAGTTAACTATCTGCTTGTGATGTTGAGAAGTACATTAGGTCTATAAGTTTCAATGCTGCCTGGAGCGATAATATCAGCCGACACATGATTTTGCCTATCCTGGACGAAATGTTGCCTACTCTAACATGTATTATTTACCTAAAGGCTTGGAAGGAGGCATACATTGTTCCACTACCTAAAAAGTTTAACTCTGCCTCCTTTTCTGAATACCGTCCCATCTCCATCTTGCCCTTTATATCTAAGGTGTTGGAACGGCTAATGTATACTCAGGTAAGTTCCTTCCTAAACCGAAACTGTCACCTTGATCCGTTGCAGTCGGGATTTCGTCCAGGACACAGCACAGCCAGTGCTTTAATCAATGCTACGGATGATATAAGACCTGAAATGGAAAATGAGAATCTTACCGGACTCTCCTTACTTGATTTCAGCAATTACGGTGGATTTCATATCCTCTTGGGCATACTGTTTCAGAGTTGCTTGTTTTGCTGCCGACAGCGTGTACAGTATGACGAATTCGTCTCGGATTGGTGTGTTACGTCAGCTGGCGTGCCACAAGATGGCGTTCTTTCTCTAGATGTGTTTATACGTAAATGCAACATTACACACAGCCTATCATAGTGGTCAGTTTTTTCAACTTGTGGTAGATGGTACTCTGAAACGACCCCATAAATCGCACACTGATACTATAATAAATGCAATATTACAGGGTTTAGGCTAGTGGTGTCTTGATCAGTTCCATCTGGATAGGGAACAACAAGTTACTGGTTCAAGCCCAGCCCAAGACTATAGTTTTTGGGATTCATAATCATATTTTAAAATTATTTAATTTTAGTATCTACTTCAATCCTGAACTTTATACGAATCTTATACTAGTATTCTAATTGTAGTTTTTTTCTATGTCGCACATGGACTACTTAGTCCTACTACAAGCACTAACTTGTAGTAGCTTACTTAAGCTACTACAAGTTAGTGCTTGTTTTAGCTGTAAGATTGCAGTTTTTGTTGCCCTTTAAAACACGTAAAATGCTTACAATATAAAATTAATGGCTAGTAGTTCGCCCTGTTTTTGCACGGCTAGAACAATCCACCTTGTAAGTACAGGGAGTACCGCGTATCGTCCATAAACATTATATAACTTTTTGCCCCATTCTTAGAGACAGTCGCTTGATCAACTAAGTTTTTAGTGAACTTACTCTTGGGCTTATTTACTCTTAAATAGTTACTTCTAAATATAGATAGATATTTTAACTTTTAAACTATCGCGTTTCAGAATCTTATTCTAGCGGGCTCGGCAAACTTCGTACCGCCTACACTTTCCCTGATCTTCTACAAATATTTTAATACCAAAAATAGCCAAATCGGTCCGTTGTCACTGAAGTCCTCCTCAACAGCTGACCCGATTTTAATTTAATGTATAATGTGTTTAGGTAGATTAGTTAATTGGTTAAGATTTAGAATTGAACCCCGGTAAGTGGTGCTGCTGCGGGATACGAAGTTCGTCGAGACAGTATAGCGTCGGGTCCAATTGTAAATTTAAACCATTCTCAAATTCACTTGAACGCACACTATGAATTTTATTAAAATCCGTCCGGCCCTTTAGAAGGAGTTTAATTGGTGACGTACTCGGTGGACCTCCGCAGAAATTCTCGGTAGGACCGGTAGTGGTTCGACCTCCAAACTTTTATTTTGAATAAACTTGATTCTCGGTTGGACCTCCAAATAAATAACGTTCTCGGTTGGACCTCATTTTTATAAATCTTAGTTTAAAAAGCTTTAATACAGTCAATGATTGAAAATGATTGTCTGTTAGTGGCTGATTGAAATGAAATTTATAATTTTTTTTAATCTATTTTATTGTAGGTAGGCAAAAACAAAATAATATAAATCACAGATCAAATATAAACAGACTACTACAATCAGTATTTCACTGCCTTACAACTGCAAAAAATACGTGAAGTCAGCGACAACTTGAAGTTGTAAATCAGTTAGGGTTGTCTCTTGTTTGTGACACGGCATTGACCAAAGAGTTGATATTGAGGCATTAACGTCATAATTATTGGTCAAATTATGCTGATATATATTTTACTTTACTGACAACGCTAATGTTCGAATTATGTTCTCTGTAAACAAAATAATGTGCTTTAATTAACGTCGGTGTGCAACTTCCGTATGTAAGTACGAGTACTATTCCCTATTCTGTGCCTAAGGTGCCTTTTTTTAAATAAAATCAAATACCATAGTGTTTTGGCTTGTTAATCACAGATCAAATTACAATTAGTCTTATTGTTAATGAAATTAACTCTATTATTAATAATAAAATAACATAAAGCTACTTAAATAATCTTAATAAAGTCAAATAAAACTGTTATTTACTGGCATTAAAATTAAATGATACATTAATTCTTATACCCTATGTAAATGCATTCAATGCAAGTATGCCTACCAGTCAATTATCACCTACAAAATTTCATCAGGTAAATTGTTAATCGGTACAAAAGATTATTAATTTGTTTTATTATACAATTTTAATCCTTTTGAACCAACGAAAAACGGAGGTATGTATACAATTTGAATTTGTTGTTTTCATAGGTATGATCAATCACGCTGAACTTTTTACAGATATGTCCAATTTTGACCATAACTTTTTTGTATTAGATCTATTAGATAGCTTGAAGTTCACCAAATGTCCATTTAAATTTCACCAAAAATCAAACCGGCAAAGTGCGTGTCGGGCCATGCATAGTATAGGGTTCCCTAGTCACCCATTATAGGCTCTATAACTCCTAAATTAACAAAGTTATCTGGTCCGTTATAGTTTTTGGCGGAACGTTCCACCTGCAAAGGGAACAGCTAGTTGCTGAGTTAAATCCAACCAGCCCAAGACCGTGTTTTTGCGATTCATATAATTGTACAATTATTTAATTCTTTCGTTCCTGAACTCTACACGAATATGATAACTACGCAAATAAACTACATTATTATGCTTATTTAGTTCAATGGCGTCATAGAAGAAAACTAAAGGTGCTTGTTTAGCAGTGAGTTTGCAGTTTTTATTGCCCCAGAGAACACATGAAATGCTAACAAGATGAAACTATTGACTAGTAGTTCGCTCCGTTTTTGCACGGCTAAAACAGGAGACCCTGTGAGCACAGGCACTTGGTAATGTAGGGGCCGCCCCTAGATCCATAGCGGAGCGTTTCTCGGTACCGTCAATAAACTTTTTGCTTTTGCATTCTCTCTCCCCGCTATCTATCGCAAAATGTAGATGCTTCTCTCGTTTGGTCAACTAAGTATTTTAAATGAGGTTCATGAACTTAGTTCACCTGAGAAAATTGTCATCATAATAATTATGCTACGTGACTATGTAGTAAATTGTGTAATTCATATTTCGGTATTTTATTAGTAATCGACCTCCTCTCAAAGAGCAACGAATTTGGTCCCTGCGGCGTTCGACCCGTGTTGCTATATGCCCCCCCTCCTCCTTAGTCTTACTTCAATCTAGCTAGTGTAACATGGCTATTATCGAATTTTTTAACAAGCAATACCTTACCTGAGTCCCAAAGTAAAAGTTTTGTATTCCACCAGGGTTACGTCATATAATAGAATAGTAGCTGTACCTATAACTAGTAGGTGAATTACGCTATAATTGAAACGGAAAAGTAATCAGCCAGTATCATTTAATTAGAAAATCTTTTCTACTTTCCTATTTTTAATACTTCAATAATAATAATAGTTGTTACCATAATACTGGTAAGGTGCGTCAGCATAGTAGTTCTGCCCATAGTAGTAAGGGGCAGATCTCTTGTGAAGCGAGTGCTGGCTCTCGGCTGCCTTGTTGTAACCATAATACTGGTAAGGGGCATCAGCGTAGTAGCTCTGGTCGTAGTAGTAAGGGGCTGATCTCTTTTGCTGGTAGTGCTGGTTGTAGCTCTCGGCTTGGTAGTTGTTACCGTAATATTGGTAAGGAGCGTCAGCGTAGTAGTTCTGTCCATAGTAGTAAGGAGCAGATCTCTTACCGATCAAGTGCAGACCAGCGCCATCGACCGCCCTGGCAGTAGCGTGGGCGGTGCGGTCCAAGTTCACGGCTAAGGTATCGAGGGGCCTGCCGTCAGCGGCGATGATGTTGGCGGGTTGTCCGGGAGCTAGGGAAAGTGGTCCTCGGTAGTTGTAACGACCTCCCCAAGCACCTCCAAGACCTCCGAGCCCTCCGAGACCAAGAACGCCACCATATCCAAGTCCAGATCCTACTCCATATCCAAGTCCAGATCCTACTCCATATCCAAGTCCAGATCCTACTCCATATCCAAGTCCTCCAAGTCCTAGACCCAGGGGCGCAATCAGGTTAGCGGCGGCGGCAGCCAGCACGCAGGATAAAACTACCAGTTTCATCATGTCGTATGTGTGTCTTGTTTAGGATGCTCAAGTGCACTGATGATTTGCACTTTGATGAACCATTTATATACTAATGTAATACCAGTAATAGTTACATAATATTATACTACTGGAAAGTATCGACTGAAACGGGTGACCTAGACACGAAACTTTCGATCTGGAAAGCAAAAAAATACTCAAAAATGCATAAATGCAATAAACATTTATTTTTATACAGATAATAATATTTCATCTGCTTACGATTCTTATAGTAAAGTGTTGTCTGTGAACTGTGATACTTAGTTAGACAGTTAAAATGTTCAGAGATCATGTTGAATAAAAGACGGATAGTTGCTGCATTAGGATACATTATGCCCCCAGATTCGAATACGCTATGTTAGATATTATCATGTTGGTGGCGTTAGTGAGTGATTTTGATTGAAAGTATTCCTGGAACTTGGTTCCATTTAAAGTAGGCGCACGCGTTTTGTCCATGTAAGCAAAAATGTTCCGCATCGAAACTTTGACAAAACCGGTTAACTTGACAAAACATCCTACGATTTTTGTCGATTGAAAAGGATTGAAATTCCATTAAAAGAGAACATATCAAAATACAAATAGCTTTTCTCACATTACATTAATTAGTCTACTGTATTACGTTTCTGTCTACGCCTTCGGGAAAAAATATTTGATTTGTGTTTGTTTGCGGGTTGAGATCTAGAAAATGCAACTGTAAAATCCATAAAGTTTTTGTAAAGGGTCCTAAGGACCCAAGGCCTGGACTTGAATTTGGCCTCGAATTTGTAGCCAACTTCAACCTTACATGTATAAACTTTTATAAAATGTAATATGTGTAATGAAGTAATAAGTTGGTAGTAAAAGTTTTGAAGTTAGAGTTTATTTCTGTCTTTTTGAAGCATTTAAATAAAAGCTTTTGGGTGCAAAGGGACCCTTCTTACATCTATCGGGCCCCAGCGACCTCACCTGCTAGTGGCGCACCTGCTGATTAACGGACGAGGTTCGTATATTACGGTACCCATGTGGTGGCTTTGGCCCCTACGTGGATACCAGGTGGTACAACAGTGTTGGTCCGGGGGGGGTACCACCGTGCAGCTGTGCTAAAGCCCCCCAAGTAACCCAGCTCAGGCTGGGTTGCGTTAGGGGTTCAGCAGCTGCACTGCCGGGCCCGGGGCGGTGTATGGTGCGGCAGGCAGGGGTCCAGTGGGGGCGAAGCGGAGTCTAGTGTGGGTGGTGTGGGTCGATTCGCCGGCCAGGGAGACCCTTAGCAACGGCGTTGCCGCGGCCGCCCGCAACATAGTCATGGGGCCCGCCTGGGACCAACCACCCCAGTAGGCTGCCCCACATGTTGCGCATAATCCTGTTGTGGGGTCGCCACTCCGGGTGGTAACCGGTGTGGGGTAGCGGCGGCCTTGCATCAGGGGAGTTTGGGAGCCCTTCCGTCCGGCGGGTCGGCTCCGACCTAACCACACGGTTCTAGACGAAGCTAGCCTCTGCACTTTGTCACTTACTGCCGCACCAAATATCGCCCTATCTTCACGCTTCCCCATATTTCACAATGACAGTGCAACAAGATAATAGACGGTACACAGCGGCCCCTAGAAGCCCCACAAAGTTGACTTCGTTTGAGGTGGAGTTCGCGAATATCCGCGAACTCCATGCAAACCTCGATACCGTCCACCATCACCTGGAGACGGCACGGCCTTCTGTGATGTTCCTAACGAAGACACAGATACGCCGCCCTGACGACACGTCGTACCTCTGTTACCCGGGCTATATCATTGAGGAACAATTCCGCGATAAAGCCGGGGTGTGCGTGTTCGTTAGGGTGGATGTTTGCTGCCGCCGGTAGCGCTGTCTGGAGAACCCCTACTACTCCGTCCTTTGGCTGCACGTGGATCATGGCTCCATGAGCCAGATCTACGTGTGCGTCTACCGCTCCCACACAGGGGACACTGGGACAACAAGGCTTTTCGTATACCTCAGCGAGATGGCTGACGATGCGCAGGTGCGGTTCCCGAACGCTGACCTGGTTTTCTTGGGGGACTTTAACGGTCATCACGTTGAGTGGCTGGGATCCCTTAGGACCGATCATGCGGGACGAACCGCCCATGCATTCGCTCTCTCCCACGGGCTGACCCAGATGGTACGGGGGATCACCCGGATACCTGACAGGTCAGACCACACGCCCGCCTTGCTGGATCTACTGCTGACGAGTCACCCAGCCGAGTACAGTGTGTCGGTACGCGCCCCACTGGGCACTTCCGACCACTGTGTGGTGCACGCCAGCTTCCAAGTGCCACCGCCTGCTCGTGCTGAACAAATGACTCGACGACTATGGCACTACTCGTCGGCAGACTGGGACGGTCTCCGCGATTACTTTGCGTCCGTCCCGTGGAGCCAGCGCTGCTTTGTAGGGAAGGCGCCTTCGGATAGCGCTGCTGCCATTGCTGGCGAGATCAGTCTAGGGATAGAATATTATATCCCTTTCACTGATGTCGCCAGCATCCGCAAAGCTCGCCCCTGGTTCGGGCGTGAATGTGCCGAGGCTGTCCAGAAAAAACAGTCGGTATATCGCGCCTGGGTCAGGGCTCGGGCGGCACGTGACCCGAACGTGAACCGCCTCAAAGCAGCGTACAATAGGGCCACTAGGTTCAGCAAGAGGGCCTTCAAGAGAGCGGATGCCCAGCGCGTCGCGGCTTGGTCAGGAGCTCACATCCCATCCCACGGGCAGCCGTGGATACTGGCAACTGGCCAAAGCCGTACAGTCAAATTTTTGTCAACCCTCGCTGCCACCACTGCGTTTTCCTGATGGATCATTGGCTCACAAAGCCCAAGAGAAGGCGGACATGCTCGCAGACCTCTTTGCGGCTAATTCCCGGGTCGATGACCGTGGCCTGCAGCCCCCCGCCATCGCCAACTGTGGCCACACTATGCCTGATATTGTTATCAGGCAATGTGATGTATGGGCAGTGCTGCGGTCACTCGACACGCGGAAAGCCAGTGGCCCTGACGGAATTCCGGCGGTGGTGCTACGAAAATGTGCTGCTGAGTTGTCTCCAGTATTAACGCGTCTGTACCGCCTGTCATACTCTACAGGCTTCGTGCCGGAGGCCTGGAAGGAGGCGAACGTACAACCGATCCCCAAGAAAGGGGATCGATCCGATCCAGGCAACTATCGACCCATAGCTGTCACCTCAGTCATTTGCAAGGTGCTCGAGCTTCTTATCAATAAGCAGCTTATGCGATACCTGGAGGATCACTCGCTAATCAATGATCGGCAATATGGCTTCAGGCCAAAACGATCAACGGGTGACCTCCTGGCATTCGTCACGCATGTATGGGGTGAGGCTATGGAAAAGTTCGGCGAGTCCTTGGCTATTAGCCTGGACATCGCCAAAGCTTTCGATAGGGTCTGGCATGCTTCGCTCCTTTCCAAGCTTCCGGCATATGATCTACCTCCTCAACTGTGCAGCTGGATTGCCAGTTTTTTAAACGAGCGCCGAGTGCGGGTCCTCTGCGATGGCCAGGCTTCTCGCTTCTTGCAAGTGAATGCCGGGGTACCGCAGGGGTCCGTACTGTCACCAACTCTCTTTCTTCTGCATATCAATGATATGCTTTCCCTCGGGAACATTCATTGCTATGCAGATGACAGTACATTGCACGGGAGTTACTCGGTTCGTCCGACGGCGGGGCGATCTGTGATAGAGGAGGAGAGACGACATCTCGTGGGTGATCTCGACCGAAACAGTATCTCCCAATGGGGTGCCGAGAACTTGGTCGAGTTCAATGCCCACAAAACACAGGCATGTGCATTTAAAGCGAAAAAATCCCCTTTCCTTCCCCTACCCACTCTTCAGAATGCAATATTACCAATGAAGGACAATCTAGACATCCTTGGCATAGACGTTCGTCGAGAGCTCAATAACACAAAATACATTGAGAGATGTATTGGGCTAGCTTCGCGGAAACTAGGAATACTGAACATGGTAAAGCGATTCTTTACACCGCACCAGAGGTGTCTGCTGTACAAAACGCAGATTAGACCCTGCGTTGAATACTGCTCTCACCTCTGGGACGGCTCCGCGAAGTATTTGCTGGACGCACTCGACGCTATGCAGCGACGCGCTGTTCCCATTATAGACTGTCCGGAGGTAACGGGAAGCCTTGAGCCGCTAGCCCTGCGCCGAACAATTGCTTCCTTGGCCGCGTTCTACCGTATTTACCACGGTGAGTGTTCTGAAGAGCTCTTCAACCTGATCCCACCCTCTCCTTTCCGATCCCGAACAACGCGTGCCGGGCAGATGTCACCCTCATACCGTGGAAACCGTCTTCGCGAGAACCGAACGTTTTAAACGATCGTTTCTCTGCCGAACGATGGTGGCTTGGAATGCCCTGCCTGCGCACGTGTTTCCTCCAACATATAACCCTGTGGGCTCTTTAAGCGAAGAGGCACATTACTGGGTCGTCAAGTTGAGGGCCACTCTCTATAGTATTCCTGTGTACTGTGAGAGTCGCCCTCAATTGCCAGACGTTGCCTTTTGTTCCTACATAAGTGCGTCTAAAGTAGCTCTTTTTTGTTCAAAGACTTTTTAGATTCGAATTTGGAACTTAAATCTTTCATTAATCCAATCGAAAAAAGAACAAAACGTGCGAATCTTTTTTTCGCTATTACATTTAATTTCTTTCATAGAAGGCGATGAAAAGTAGTACCTCGAGTGTAATTTTTTTTTTTCAGGTGACGTACTTTGAATCCTTCGTTACGCTCAGGATTCTACTTTAGATACTTTCGCTACGCTTGGGACTCCAGAACTCTACGCTTCGCTCAGGATTCAAATAGTGCCTTCGACAACAATACCTAGTCTCGCCATAAGGTTTGTTACAAATGAAAATGCATTTTTTTTTAAATTAAGTAATGTAATATTATTAAAGTTTATACCTACATACTTACTAAAGTCTTCAATCAAGTCTTATTAAAGTCGCAAAAAATTAAATAATATTTTATTCAAAATGGCCACCTTTGGCTTTTATACAGGCCTTTAATTTGTTTGGCCACGAATCTATTGATTTACGCACTGTTTCCAAGGAAAATTTTGCCACTGCTTGCTCCAAATATTTTAAGAGACTCAATGTCACCGTGTCGTGTAGAGCAGGCCATGTCCTCTAAAACTGATCATAATTTGTAGTCTTAAGGGTTGAGGTCTGGCCTAGATGAGGGCCAGTCTTCAGCTCTTATTAATTCCGGAACGTTGGTTTTTAGCCAGGCTTGGGTAGTTCGTGCTTTGTGACCAGGAGCAGAGTCCTGCTAGAAAGTCCACGGTATATTTTCAAAAAGTGTATTGCTGAGAGGTTTCAACATGATCCAAAACAGTATCTTGATACACTTTGGCTGAAGTTTTCACTCCTTTTTCACAAAAATTTAGTTTTGTGACTCTCTGATAAGACACGCCCCACCAAACCATCACTGACGCAGGATGATGACCACGTTGTACCTTTCCGACCACTTGAGCAGCTTCCTTAGATTTGCGAGCGTACACTTTATCATTTTACTTATTATAGTGTTCTTCGTGAATTTTTTTTCATCGGTAAAGAGATCCAACAACTTCTCTCTTTTAAATATTGTATTATTCTTAATATTAGTCTTCTTAATACAATATTTAAAAGAGAGAAGTTGTTGGATAAACAGTTGCTGATCAATATCACAGAACACACAGCCAAGTGACCTTATAGGCCATACCCATAGGCTGAAACAGACTTTGTACACTGACATAATTTTGATGCAAAATGCTTGGTATAAAAGACAGCAAAGTATAAAAGTATAAAAGCAGAAGCTTCTCATCAACAAGGAGTTCAGCACGAAAAACGATTACAATTAAAGGTCCAAAAACAAACTAACTCTAGGACATATTAGTACAAAATAAAGTAGTCCAAGATGCACAGGACTGTAATTTGCTGTGCCATAGCGGCTGGCATATCGATTCCGGTGTCGAACAGTAAACAACACGTACTTTTGCTCCTACATACAAATATCAAAAACAGTGTAAAAATATAATTGTTTACCGTACCTAACAGTTAACATTATTAAGTGTTTCAGTACGCATCCTCTTACAATACTATCGCTAGACAGAAAAACAAAAACAAGAAGATCCACCAAAATTACATCGAGTTCAGAGGTTAGAATTTACCATAAATATTTCTTCGAGTGACAGCTGACAATCAGTTTTACCAACATATCGAATCAAACTTGTTGGCATGATCAAGAAATGTGCGTTCAGAAACTATAACTCAGTGATACCAGCAAACTCAACCAGACTACCATTTGGAAATAAATTTCTACCAAAATGAACAACGATATGGAACTACTACTTACTAAAATAAAAGAACAAATGGCCATACAAACAGAAAATATCACCAACTCCGTCACTAAAAAAGTCTCCGAAACTATCGATGACAAATTGAAAGCAATTTTGGAAGAGAATAAAAACTTGAAGACGGAAGTGAAAGTCCTGCAGGAAAAAATTAAGTACATGGACAATGAAAAACGAAGGAATAACTTATTAGTATTTGGGGCAAAAGAAAATCAACAGGAAAATCTGATAGACGAAGTGAAGAAAATAATAGAAACTCAAACTGAAGCTAAGGTAGATAAATACGAAATCAATAAAGCTCATAGACTAGGAGTCTGAGGCGAAAAAACACGGCCAATCCAAGTAAGCTTCACCACAACTTGGAAAAGAGATGAAGTTATGAAGAAAAACAAACGAATTACCACTGACATCTACTTCAAGGAGGATTTCAGCAAAGAAATGCTAGAAAAAAGAAGGGAACTGCTACCAAAGCTGAAAGAAGAACGGGAGAAAGGTAAAATAGCGTACATAAGAGGCGATAAACTTATAATAAGAGAACCCAGGGAAGACCCAAGAGACAAAAGGAAGAGGAATAGCCTGGAGTCTTCGGACTCCTCGCCTAACCAAGAGCCGGTCTCAGCTCCAAAGAAGATCATCAAAAAGAGTATGTTGGACTATATGGCTCGTGGAAGATCATCCTCACTATCAGAGAAGTCAAAAAACTATTAAACGACATCGACAACGGAAAACACATACAAATAAGAACAACAACTACACTAAACCAAAAAACTATAAACACTTCCTCAAGCCGGCTAGTCACCATGAGGAAGAACGACTATTACCCTCCAACTACCTCACCACCTGCACAAAAACTGGAAAAGAAACACATACACATAGCAACCTACAATACCCTAACATTAAGAACGGACGAGGCATTGCGGGAACTAACGACAGCACTCAAAAATATAAAATGGTCAATTATTGGACTAAGCGAAGCACGGAGGCTTGGAGAGAAAATTGAAGATCATAACGAATTCATACTTTACCATAAAGGTGAAACACCGGGAAAGTATGGCGTAGGCTTCTTAATAAAAAAATACCTGAAAAATCAAATTGAAGAAATAATAGGTATATCAGAACGCATTGCCATACTAAACATAAGTTTCCCCTCTCATGAGGAGAAATGGTCAGTAGTACAGATTTACACTCCGACAGAACAATCAAGTACCACAGATATAGAGTCATTCTACACTAAGCTGAACAACGCCATTCAAGAACATACTTATAAGAACCTCATAGTTATGGGAGACTTCAACGCACAGATCGGAGAAAGACGACACGGAGAAGAAAGACTACTGGGCCCATACTGAGAAGGAAAAAGAACACGAAACGGAGCTAAACTCATAGAATTAGCACATGAAAACAATCTCAGAATCATGAATAGCCAATATAAGAAACGTAACCAATGCAAATGGATTTGGATATCCCCAGATGGTATATATAAGAATGAGATAGATTTCATTCTTATGAATAGACCAAAGTCTTTTGATGACTGTAGCGTGTTGAATAATATAAATTTCAACAGCAACCATAGAATGGTCAGGATAAAACTTAAACTAGAAATAAAAACAAGCACCAGTAACGAATATAACATCAACTACACTAATAAAAGACAAACTAGTGGACTTTATAGCTGAGACGAGAGATATGAATACCCAAGAAAAGCTAGGAAAATTACATGATATTTTAAATTTAAAATCCATAAACAACGCCAGCAAAACTAAAACTAGAAATAAAAAAATATCCAAATCAACAATAGATATCTTGGAAAAAAGAGCAGAACTTATGAAAACTAACATAAAAACAAAACAAATAAGAACAGAAATAACGAAACTAAGTAAACAAATTAGAACTAATATGAGAAAAGATAGGCAGAAGTTAAGATTAAAAACATTCGAAAATCACATATCGAAAACAGGAGGAACAAAAAAGGCTATAAAACAGCTCACAGACACAACAGAATGGATACCTAACCTCAAAGACAAGAAAGGAAAACCCAAAACGAATAGACTAGACTTGATTTATATAGCTACAACTTTCTTCAGAGACCTGTATTCAAGACAAACGAATACCCAAGAAACTGAACTACCAGACTTTACTGATGTTCCTAGAATCATGATCAAAGAAGTAGAAAGAGCTATTGAAACCCAAAAAAGAGATAAAGCACCAGGATCAGATCAAATAACCAATGAATTACTTTTAGCCGGTAAGACTTCCATTGCCCCAATTCTAACTCACATCTACAATGAAGTCCTAAACAGCGAAATAATTCCTCAGCAATGGACTTCTTCGACCATTATTCTGATACACAAGAAAGGAGCCAAGAACGAAATAAACAACTACAGGCCGATCAGTCTAATGTCGAACATCTACAAGGTCTTTGCGAAGGTAATCCTCAAACGCATAACAAAAACACTTGATGAGAACCAACCCAAGGAACAAGCGGGGTTCAGAAGTGATTTTTCCACCATAGACCACATATTTGTTGTGAAACAAGTCTTCGAAAAGAGCAAAGAATGTAAAATTCCCTTTTACTGCTGTTTTGTCGACTATAACAAGGCTTTTGACTCCCTAGAACATGAACGCATATAGATATCTCTCAAGAATCAGGGAGTCGATAATAAATATATAAGAATAATACGAAACATATACAGAACAAGTACAGCTAGAGTCAAATTAGAAAGAGAAGGAGAGGATATTAAAATAGAAAGAGGAGTACGACAGGGAGATCCTTTATCACCAAAACTATTCTCAGCGGTTCTTGAAGACATCTTCCAACATCTTGACTGGGACAGCTTTGGTCTTAATATAAATGGAGAGAAATTAACTCACTTGAGATTTGCCGACGACCTAATTATATTCGCATCAACAAAAGAAGAACTCCAACAAATGCTTAACCAGCTGGACTACGAAAACCGAAAAGCAGGACTTACCATGAACACCGAGAAAACCAAAATGATGACGAACGACACACAAGTACCAATAAACATAAACAACAATAATATCGAATACGTAAATGAGTACACTTATCTAGGTCAAATAATATCGCCAACAGACTTAATGTCAAAAGAACTAGAAGTAAGGACAGCTAATGCGTGGGAAAGATATTGGTCGTTTAGGGAGATTATGAAAAACAAAGAAATGAACATGTACTTTAAGAGAAAACTGTACAATACTTGTATTCTCCCAGTTCTAACATACGGGTGCCAGACCTGGGCCCTAACTAAAGCTCATGCCAAAAAGTTAGAACTCTGTCAATCTGCCATGGAAAGAAGTATGCTCGGCAAAGGGAAATTAGACAAAATTAGAAACGAAACACTAAGAAGACGAACAAAAATAGAAAATGTTACCCACAAAGTAAATACACTAAAATGGAGATGGACAGGACATACAATAAGAGGAAAAGAGAAATGGAGCAAAATTTTGATGAATTGGTTCCCGAAATACAACAAAAGAAAGAGGGGGAGACAGTTTAAAAGATGGGAGGATGAGATAAAGTATACTGCAGGGAAAACATGGACGAGGACAGCGAGAGATAGGGAAGATTGGAAGAGGTTGGAGGAGGCCTTTGCCAAAAAAGGGCAAACAGATAGTGTCGATGTCGTAGTGTGAAATATAAAAATTCTAAAAATGTATCTGTAATAAAATGCTTAAAAAAAAAAAAAAGCGGCTGGCACGTAAGATTTTGTTGCCTTTAATCAACATTTCATCGCAAGCGTTACCTTGCGTTGCCTTGGTTTTAATTGTTTTTCAAAATTACAATATAAGTAGTTGCTTCTTTTTATTAAATTCATTCGGCCATTTTGGACATAACTCATTACATGTGTGCCCGGTGACGGCAATAGGCTTGCCGCCCTATTACGTAGGATAAGAATACTGGCAAATTGTGGGTGTGTAATGCACCTCTGCGTACCCCTGTGTGATATATGTGTGTGTACTACAAAATACTTGAGAAGTAAAAATAATAAAGAGCGGCTTTCCTCCTCCCCCTACATTTAAAATTGCTACCCTACAGGTTCTACAGTTCAAAGTAGCTGATACCTTCATGGTACTTTACCAACTTATGAACAGTTTGGAACGCAATAAGGACTTGAGATGACAACTACCAGACGCAATATGTCCATAACTTCAGAAACAATATGATAAACTTTCCACGCCACACATTAAAAAGGATTTTTATTTGTGATTTCATTAACAGAAACGACAGTCATACCACCTGGGAAGTGTACCATATCCAGTAAAAATAACAGGCAATCAGTTGCATTGTTTGGAGAGAACTAATTGAATAACTCCTTTCTTACAACTTACTTTTTTACGTTTGTTCTCTTTTTTGACCAACCGAGCGAAGCGTCTTCATTTCGAGATTGGACAGTTTTGCGTCTGTCTGTAAGTATGTGTGTTTCAGGCTAGCAGCCGCAGTTTTTATCGAGACTTGGCACAAGTGCTCCTTGATTTAATTTTTTTTTCATCGTACGCTTTTTTGGGTTGGAGGCATATAGGGTAAATAAGGTCAAATAACGTTTTAATGTTTTCCGGGCTCGCGGCCCCATATATTATCCGTTCTCCACAAAACTTGGCACAAGTTGTAATAGTACAATTATAAACATATGTTTAATTTATCAATAAAAATAGTAGTTGTTACCATAATACTGGTAAGGTGCGTCAGCATAGTAGTTCTGTCCATAGTAGTAAGGGGCAGATCTCTTGTGAAGCGAGTGCTGGCTCTCGGCTGCCTTGTTGTAACCATAATACTGGTAAGGGGCATCAGCGTAGTAGCTTTGGTAGTAGTAAGGGGCTGATCTCTTGTGCTGGTAGTGCTGGTTGTAGCTCTCGGCTTGGTAGTTGTTACCGTAATATTGATAAGGAGCGTCAGCATAGTAGTTCTGTTCATAGTAGTAAGGGGCAGATCTCTTGTAAAGCGAGTGCTGACTCTCGGCTGCCTTGTTGTAACCATAATACTGGTAAGAGGCATCAGCGTAGTAGCTCTGGTCGTAGTAGTAAGGGGCTGATCTCTTGTGCTGGTAGTGCTGGTTGTAGCTCTCGGCTTGGTAGTTGTTACCGTAATATTGGTAAGGAGCGTCAGCGGGTGCAAAGGGGCCCTTCTTACATCTATCGGGCCCCAGCGACCTCACCTGCTAGTGGCGCACCTGCTGATTAACGGACGAGGTTCGTATATTACGGTACCCATGTGGTGGCTTTGGCCCCTACGTGGATACCAGGTGGTACAACAGTGTTGGTCCGGGGGGGTACCACCGTGCAGCTGTGCTAAAGCCCCCCAAGTAACCCAGCCCAGGCTGGGTTGCGTTAGGGGTTCAGCAGCTGCACTGCCGGGCCCGGGACGGTGTATGGTGCGGCAGGCAGGGGTCCAGTGGGGGCGAAGCGGAGTCTAGTGTGGGTGGTGTGGGTCGATTCGCCGGCCAGGGAGACCCTTAGCAACGGCGTTGCCGCGGCCGCCCGCAACATAGTCATGGGGCCCGCCTGGGACCAACCACCCCAGTAGGCTGCCCCACATGTTGCGCATAATCCTGTTGTGGGGTCGCTGCTCCGGGTGGTAACCGGTGTGGGGTAGCGGCGGCCTTGCATCAGGGGGGTTTGGGAGCCCATCCGTCCGGCGGGTCGGCTCCGATCTAACCACACGGTTCTAGACGAAGCTAGCCTCTGCACTTTGTCACTTACTGCCGCACCAAATATCGCCCTGTCTTCACGCTTCCCCATATTTCACAATGACAGTGCAACAATATAATAGACGGTACACAGCGGCCCCTAGAAACCCCACAAAGTTGACTTCGTTTGAGGTGGAGTTCGCGAATATTCGCGGACTCCATGCAAACCTCGATACCGTCCACCATCACCTGGAGTCGGCACGGCCTTCTGTGATGTTCCTAACGGAGACACAGATACGCCGCCCTGACGACACGTCTTACCTCTGTTACCCGGGCTATATCATTGAGAAACAATTCCGCGATAAAGCCGGGGTGTGCGTGTTCGTTAGGGCGGATGTTTGCTGTCGCCGGTTGCGCTGTCTGGAGAACCCCTCCTACTCCGTCCTTTGGCTGCACGTGGATCATGGCTCCATGAGCCAGATCTACGTGTGCGTCTACCGCTCCCACACAGGGGACACTGGGACAACAAGGCTTTTCGAATACCTCAGCGAGATGGCTGACGATGCGCAGGTGCGGTTCCCGAACGCTGACCTGGTTTTCTTGGGGGACTTTAACGGTCATCACGTTGAGTGGCTGGGATCCCTTAGGACCGATCATGCGGGACGAACCGCCCATGCATTCGCTCTCTCCCACGGGCTTACCCAGATGGTACGGGGGATCACCCGGATACCTGACAGGTCAGACCACACGCCCGCCTTGCTGGATCTACTGCTGACGAGTCGCCCAGCCGAGTACAGTGTGTCGGTACGCGCCCCACTGGGCACTTCCGACCACTGTGTGGTGCACGCCAGCTTCCAAGTGCCACCACCTGCTCGTGCTGAACAAATGACTCGACGACTATGGCGCTACTCGTCGGCAGACTGGGACGGTCTCCGCGATTACTTTGCGTCCGTCCCGTGGAGCCAGCGCTGTTTTGTAGGGAAGGCGCCTTCGGATAGCGCTGCTGCCATTGCTGGCGAGATCAGTCTAGGGATAGAATATTATATCCCTTTCACTGATGTCGCCAGCATCCGCAAAGCTCGCCCCTGATTCGGGCGTGAATGTGCCGAGGCTGTCCAGAAAAAACAGTCGCCATATCGCGCCTGGGTCAGGGCTCGGGCGGCACGTGACCCAAACGTGAACCGCCTCAAAGCAGCGTACAATCGGGTCACTAGGTTCAGCAAGAGGGCCTTCAAGAGAGCGGATGCCCAGCGCGTCGCGCGGCTTGGTCAGGAGCTCACATCCCATCCCACGGGCAGCCGTGGATACTGGCAACTGGCCAAAGCCGTACAGTCAAATTTTTGTCAACCCTCGCTGCCACCACTGCGTTTTCCTGACGGATCACTGGCTCACAAAGTCCAAGAGAAGGCGGACATGCTCGCAGACCTCTTTGCGGCTAATTCCCGGGTCGATGACCGTGGCCTGCAGCCCCCCGCCATCGCCAACTGTGGCCACACTATGCCTGATATTGTTATCAGGCAATGTGATGTACGGGCAGTGCTGCGGTCACTCGACACACGGAAAGCCAGTGGCCCTGACGGCATTCCGGCGGTGGTGCTACGAAAATGTGCTGCTGAGTTGTCTCCAGTATTAACGCGTCTGTACCGCCTGTCATACTCTACAGGCCTCGTGCCGGAGGAATGGAAGGAGGCGAACGTACAACCGATCCCCAAGAAAGGGGATCGATCCGATCCAGGCAACTATCGACCCATAGCTGTCACCTCAGTCATTTGCAAGGTGCTCGAGCTTCTTATTAATAAGCAGCTCATGCGATACCTGGAGGATCACTCGCTAATCAATGATCGGCAATATGGCTTCAGGCCAAAACGATCAACGGGTGACCTCCTGGCATTCGTCACGCATGTATGGGGTGAGGCTATGGAAAAGTTCGGCGAGTCCTTGGCTATTAGCCTGGACATCGCCAAAGCTTTCGATAGGGTCTGGCATGCTTCGCTCCTTTCCAAGCTTCCGGCATATGGTCTACCTCCTCAACTGTGCAGCTGGATTGCCAGTTTTTTAAACGAGCGCCGAGTGCGGGTCCTCTGCGATGGCCAGGCTTCTCGCTTCTTGCAAGTGAATGCCGGGGTACCGCAGGGGTCCGTACTGTCACCAACTCTATTTCTTCTGCATATCAATGATATGCTTTCCCTCGGGAACATTCATTGCTATGCAGATGAGAGTACATTGCACGGGAGTTACTCGGTTCGTCCGACGGCGGGGCGATCTGTGATAGAGGAAGAGAGACGACATCTCGTGGGTGATCTCGACCGAAACCTCGACAGTATCTCCCAATGGGGTGCCGAGAACTTGGTCGAGTTCAATGCCCACAAAACACAGGCGTGTGCATTTACAGCGACAAAATCCCCTTTCCTTCCCCTACCCACTCTTCAGAATGCAATATTACCAATGAAGGACAATCTAGACATCCTTGGCATAGACGTTCGGCGAGAGCTCAATAACACAAAATACATTGAGAGATGTATTGGGCTAGCTTCGCGGAAACTAGGAATACTGAACAAGGTAAAGCGATTCTTTACACCGCACCAGAGGTGTCTGCTGTACAAAACGCAGATTAGACCCTGCGTTGAATACTGCTCTCACCTCTGGGACGGCTCCGCGAAGTATTTGCTGGACGCACTCGACGCTATGCAGCGACGCGCTGTTCGCATTATAGACTGTCCGGAGGTAACGGGAAGCCTTGAGCCGCTAGCCCAGCGCCGAACAATTGCTTCCTTGGCCGCGTTCTACCGTATTTACCACGGTGAGTGTTCTGAAGAGCTCTTCAACCTGATCCCACCCTCTCTCTTCCGATCCCGAACAACGCGTGCCGGGCAGAGATGTCACCCTCATACCGTGGAAACCGTCTTCGCGAGAACCGAGCGTTTTAAACGATCGTTTCTCTGCCGAACGATGGTGGCTTGGAACGCCCTGCCTGCGCACGTGTTTCCTCCAACATATAACCCTGGGCTCTTTAAGCGAAGCGTGAAGAGGCACATTACTGGGTCGTCAAGTTGAGGGCCACTCTCTATAGTATTCCTGTGTACTGTGAGAGTCGCCCTCAATTGCCAGACGTCGCCTCAGCTTACCATCAGGCGGGTGGCGTCAATTTGTCGACCTAAATATAAAAAAAAAAAAAAAAAGTAGTAGTAGTAGTAGTAGTAGTAGTTCTGTCCATAATAGTAAGGGGCAATCAGGTTAGCGGCGGCGGCAGCCAGCACGCAGGATAATACTATTAGTTTCATCATTTTGTAGATCTGTGTTGTTTTGTGTACTCAAGTGCACTGATGATATGCACTTTGAAGAGCCATATATATATATTATTAAATAACTATTATGATTAATACAATATAACAAAGCCGGAAGGTATCGACTGAAACTAGTGACATGACCTTTAAAAAACCAGTAAATAAAAAAATACTCAAATATCTAAACTTTCAAGTTAAGGAGGATAGCAAACAAATTCACGTAAATACAACTGTGATGTACGATCACAGTTGTATTTACGTGAATTTGTTTCCTCGTTCCTTTTTAGGATTCCGTAGTTCAAGTTTCGTAACCCTTATAGTATCCCCAACGACGCGGGATTCTTATCCCGACCAAACCCCGCCCGTAGAGACCACCGAGGCGGTCAAAGTCCGCCGGGTGCCACTGGAAATACCTTCTGCGTATGAACCAGAGACGCCTGGCAACGGACTTAAGAGCAGGAATCAAAAAGAAAAAACCCTTATAGTTTCGTCATGTCTGTCCGTCCTTCTGTCTTCGGCTTTTCTCCTAAACGGCAGGTGCTAGAAACATGAAACTTTGCGTGGATATGTGAATTTACTACTTTGACAAAGTGCTAAAAGAAAATTATGAAAAAAAAAATTTTTTGGGTTACCTCCCTACACGTAACTAGAATTCGTTTGTTTGCGTTTAACCTGGAATGTGGGGTATCATTAGATAGATCTTTTAAAAACATTGAGAGGTTGCTAAGATGTTTTTTTGATTTAAGTATTCTTTTGCGAGATATGTAGCTTTGAAGAGCATGTTTTTGCAAAAAAAGGCTTCCCTCTAAAATCTAAACCCCCGGCGTGAAGAACATGAAAAAATCATGATGGTAGTCCATGTACTGAACTTTGAAGAAAAACTATAGTGGATTAGGTAACTCTGTTAGTTCAGGAGTTATAGAGGTTGTTATTGGTGATTACGGAACCCTATTCTACTATTCTATTCGTGGTTCGACATGCACTTGGTCGGTTTTTTTCTTTTCCCTTTCTTTTAATTTATTTACCACCAATATCTTATCTATCTTATATCTTATCTTAATATCTTATCTTCTTTAGGGATAACCTTAACCTTCTGGCTATTAGTAAAATCATTTAGTAGTTTTACCTTGAAAGTTTTCCGGGAGTTTTGAAAATTGGTAATTTTGTAGATTTCTATATGCTCTTAGCGAAACTAAACTTTGCCACCTCGTATCTTTGCCGCTCGCGCCACCATACTGGAAAAATGGCGTCTAAAGCAGTTTTTTGACAATATCTCCATTCCAACTAATTTTACGATGAAAATAGCTTCAAATTAAACTAGAGAAAATTTCCCACAATTTATGTAAAAACCTTTTTTTGTAAAATCAATAGTTTTAGCGTACGAGTCCAGTTCAACATTCGTTCTGGCCAAAAACTCATTTCCTCACCACCATGAGTAAGTGGTGCGTTTTTTTATTGTAGTACCCCAGTATAGACCAGTGTCGATAATTTCTGAAACCAAAAAAAATCATAGTAGAATGAAACCTATTACAAAAGGACGAGAATATAACAAAAATGAAGGGAAAAATAATTTACGGTCGATCTGAGGTCGGGAACTGGAAAGGGGCGAGTTTTTAAGGGTAAAAACGGTTTATCTCGATTTCCGGCAAAACTATAAGTCCTATGGAAAAAAATTATATGACAAAGTTGTAGGTAATAAAGAGACCTAAAACTTTTGAAATTTTCACTTTTTTCACATAACCTCAAAATTTATGTGAAAAATTCAAATAATCAAGTTTTTGGTTTTTTATTTTTATCTTATGCAAAACGATTTTTTTTTTCACGAAATTTGGTGAAAACTTACCTTTTTATGTCCTTTTATGTCCCTACTTAATTTTTTTGATTTGAGATATTTATTTTTTCACCTAATTTTCACTTTAAATCGAAAAAACACCCTAATTTTCAATCGAAAATTCTCACGTCAAAATATCAACTTTTTAAAAAAAGTCGGGAAGTTTTTTGTTCTTTGAAATCTCTTCTTTCTGATAATGTAAAAATATATATACAGTGGTAAATGGTCTCAGAAAATGCAAATAAAAGAAAAAAAACTCGAATCCGAAATTTTTTTTTAATACCTATGTACAATTTTGAAGTTGAACCTTTGTAAAATTTACACTTTAATAATATTATTTTGAGGTTTATTTATTACTTTCATAATAAATTTTGAGGTTATGTGAAAAAAGTTAAAACCCAAAAGTTGTAGGTCTCTTTATTACCTACAAGTTTGTCATTTAATTTTTTTCCATAGGACTTGTAGTTTTGCCGGAAATCGAGATAAACCGTTTTTACCCTTAAAAACTCACCCCTTTCCATTTCCCGACCTCAGATCGACCGTAAATTATTTTTCCCTTAATTTTTGTTATATTCTCGTCCTTTTGTAATGGGTTTCATCCTACTATGATTTTTTTTCACTTTTTACCATTTTCAAAGGCTAGTCTAGTGGGCCTAATCCACATGCAATGCACTGTTCCAAAATTTACCGCATTCTCCTCCACTTCATTCATTCATCTCATCAATAATTATTAAAATTATCAATTAAAGAATATTTAGATACAACATATTATGTTATATTCTTCTTGTTTGACGCAGCTACTATCAACACAGAATAGGGAATAGTACTACCTGAAGATAGCCGGTCGAAATTATATCTCTTATATAAATTTACTCATAGATATGAAAATACATACAATACAATATATATTGATTCAATTATATTGGTCGCATGCGGTGTAACGACTAATATAATTTACCAGTAAATAACTTGGTCGATAGCCCGAAAATCATTTCCTAAAACGGCACATGCGATTTAGACAATTATTCCAGCTTAGTGTCCTGATTAAAATAGGTGCAAGGGTAAATTCTTGTGAGCGAAAGTCCGAAAGAAGTGGGTCTAAATCACATTTGACTCACAAACAAATATTTTGTTAAGAAGTTGTAAAACGTAAATGCTGAGGATGGTCTAAAAAGTTTTAATATGTGGGTGTGACCAATATTGTATAGGAAATTAGCGATTTTCATAATGTTAATTGAAAATGGTACAGAACTTGAGGTTGTACAAAAATCTACCCTACGGAGACAGTAGTGTGAACGGCAGAAAGCGGACCTTAGCTTATTTCTTTCTACACTTTTATTCTAAGAATTTATGCTTTATTTTTTATTTATTTATGCTGCGTTCAACTAAATAAATCGCACTCGCTGATGAACCTGATGGTATAAGTCAGTCTTCAATAAAATGAATTAGTAATCAGTTAATAATTACCAGAGGAATGGTTGGACATGAACACGTGAAACTGTAATACTTTCTCGTTTCGTTTTCTATTTTTTACTTAACACGTGAACATGTAAAATAATAATACCTACTTAAACCTTTCCGAAGTTCCGAAGTAGAAGACCACCAATGGAACCTCGTCCCTATTTTACTCCATTTGGTTCTTCCTACGTTAAAACAATTTAACAGCATAAATAATACAAAGCAAATTGTATAATCTGCAACTGATAAATTGAACGCATTTTGATAAAAATTGGTTGCTAAAAATAAAATTATGTTGTATAGGACCCAAAGTATCGGTCGAGTCAAATAAACTTCCCATATTAAATTCGTTCAGCCATTATATACCAAGAGCCAGCGATTGCCAGATTTTGTACTAAAGCTGAAACTTTCTCAGAGTATGTCCCCAACACAGATAAGAACAATCCGTGAATATGGACTTGTGGTAGTGGTCACTTGCGGAGATATCAGGTAGTAAAGGTGTAATAATAGTATCCAGGTCAAGTTCGTGAGAAGGGTCGCGTGCTGCGGGGCCTCAACCCCACAGCACGCAACCAAATTCACTCACCGACACGGGCTAAAACCCAAACCCCAACGACGCAGGATTTTCATTCCGACCAAACCCCCGAAGAGGCCATACAGGTGGCCAAAGTCCGCCGGGCGCCACTGAAAATACCTTCTGGTGTACCAGAGATGCCCGCAGCAATGGATATGGGAGCGGCCGCGGACTCGCGAAATCAAAAATTTATAAACCTTAATATTTTTATTTTTTCTTCGGAATACCATTAGAAACCGTGTTATCCATTGTCGAACATTACGATCTGTTGCAACCCTCGGCCAGACACTCCTAATCTTTAGTACACTATAGTAGTTATACCATCTTTTTAGAATGAAAGCTGGATTTGAACTTGAAAATTGATATTGAAAATAGAGAAAATGCTAAACATAATTATTTCTGTTAGATCTTGGTTCTAAACAAAACCATTGAGGTCCTAAAGATATACCAACAAGTAACCAAATTAAGAAACACAAACCCACAAACTACGTGTGCCCGCAGATTGTTAACGGTAAGTGCGTCATAAATAACTCAATACGAAAAAAAATATCAACCATTTTTATTTCATTAGGGTCTTCTATTTTTTATACAACTGTATGTAATCGTGTTTAATTCTTCAATAATAATAGTAGTTGTTGCCATAATACTGGTAAGGTGCGTCAGCATAGTAGTTCTGCCCATAGTAGTAAGGGGCAGATCTCTTGTGAAGCGAGTGCTGGCTGTCGGCTGCCTTGTTGTAACCATAATAGCTCTGGTCGTAGTAGTAAGGTGCTGATCTCTTGTACTGGTAGTGCTGGTTGTAGCTCTCGGCTTGGTAGTTGTTACCGTAATATTGGTAAGGAGCGTCAGCGTAGTAGTTCTGTCCATAGTAGTAAGGAGCAGATCTCTTACCGATCAAGTGCAGACCAGCGCCATCGACAGCCCTGGCGGTAGCGTGGGCGGTGCGGTCCAAGTTCACGGCTAAGGTATCGAGGGGCCTGCCGTCAGCGGCGATGATGTTGGCGGGTTGTCCGGGAGCTAGGGACAGTGGTCCTCTGTAGTTGTAGCGTCCTCCCCATACACCTCCATGAGCTCCTAGGCCAAGAACTCCACCGTACCCAAGTCCAGTTCCTAGTCCATATCCAACTCCTCCAAGTCCCAGACCTCCAAGTCCTAGACCCTGAGGTGCAATCAGGTTAGCGGTGGCGGCAGCCAGCACGCAGGATAAAACTACCAGTTTCATCATGATGTATGTGTGTCTTGTTCAAGATGCTCAAGTGCACTGATGACTTGCACTTTGAAGAGCTGTATATATACTTACTAACTAGCATAAATATTATAAATAACACTACATAATAACGCCGGAAGGCATCGACTGAAACTAGTGATGTCATAATGGCCTCCAGAAACAATAATTATTAAAAAAATAAATTCAGGGAAATAAAATATCATAAAGCAAAATAAACAGTATCTCAAAATAATTTTCGAAAACCAATTATAACTTACAACTTACAACAAAAATACTAATGTAAGTCCCAAAATTCTATATCTTACGGAATAGCCAAAAATTCTCTGAATTGGTAAGTAGGTGAGCATTAAACTTTCAGTTTGAAGGAATCTGATTTTGTTTGCTGAGGCCCTTCCTACTACCCGTGGTCCGGTCCCCTATGTTCTCAGAGATCTAAGTCAACCTGACCTGCTTGCACCAGTCGATTAACATACAGGCTCTGGCTATGTGCCCGGATAATGAAAATAGACTAGCTTCCTAATACGTGGAAAAAACAAAACTAGTACCGAGAAGTAGGCGTATTATATGCATCTGCCTGTTACACGCCTGTTACCACGAATACAGATTTTAACGACCCCTGCCTATGAATTCCTTGAATGATATTGTTAAAAAAAACAACAATGCCCCTAAACCTAAGCTACTCCTTATGACTCGATTCAATTCATTTATTTCGACACTAGGTAATAACATGAGCCCTCTGCCTGGTATATACAGTCCAGCAGTTTCAAAGATTAGTCGATTCATACGATTGATACCTAGTTCTTTGTACAATTGACTATTTTGTGTAAGTACCCCTGTACCTACTGTTTATATACGTTTAACTTTCACATATCACTACATATTATAAAACAAAGCGGAGGGCTTTGTTTTATTGCGTCATCTGTCTATCTGTCTGTTCATGATAAACTCAAAAACTACTGCACCAAATTTCATGTTGCTTTCACGGATAGATAGAGTGGTTCTCGAGGAAGGTTATGGTATTTAATTTGTCAAGGGTTAAGCCGTGGACGTCCGTTAGTATTCTATTAGTGAAAGTATTGTGATCGTGTAAAAACGATTTTGAAATTTAGAATTTCCTATGATCCCTGAACTCCCCTGAGTCAAAAACAGTGATTTCTGGAAAATGTATGTATGTATGTATTGTAACATGTATACTACAGCTACAGCCTAAACCGTTTTACCGATTTCACCCAAAAGCACGAACGTTAATAAGTGGGGCAGCTGACGGGAAAGATTCAAGATCATTGACATAACTTTTCCAAGGCTGGATTACAGAATGAAAAACTGCCAAAAAAACAGGTTTAAATTTTTTGTTTCTCTCTTTTCTCAAAAGCGGCGGAAACTATTGGAAAGATTCAAGATCATTGACATAACTTTTCCAAGGCTGGATTACAGAATGAAAAACTGCCAAAAAAAAGAAGGGTAGATAAAAGTCTTTATGTAATTACTAAAAGTTTACACTTTTAGTAATTACATAAAGACTTTAAGACTTAAAAAATGGTCTTATTTGCTTACGCAAATAAGACCATTTTTTCTTTCTGTCATCCAATCTTGGGTAGATTCTAAAAGATTTTCGCAACGCTCGAGTAACCTCACTTTTAGCATTAAGGCGAACCATACTAAAAGGAGTCCAGGAGATAGGGCAGGAGATTGGTCAGAAAAATTAGAATCTGACCAAATTATTATGATGTTATAGGTGCTTAGGTGTGTACTTTTCTCTGTTACTTTTCGCAATATTCATAAACTCTATCTCTAAATCACTACTTCCTACCACCTTTATGCAGACGATTTACAAATATACACGCAGGCACCAGTGGAGGACTTGAGTGAAGCGTTCTCCATTATTAATGACGACCTATTGCTGATTTGCGAATGGAGTAAGCGTTATGGGTTGACTATAAATCCCTCTAAAACACAGGTCATTCATCATTGGGAGCTCTAGAATGATAGCTCTAGGATGCTGCCTAGCATAGTATTTGGCTGTGTTACATTACATCTAAGTGACAGTGTTAAGAATCTAGGTGTACGACTGTACAATACTTTGTCATGGAATCCTCAAATGTGCGAGGTGAGTCGCAAGATTTTTGCATCAATGGGTTCCTTACGCCGGTTACGTAATTTTTTGCCAACAGCCACCAAAATTGCACTAGCACTGTCTATGCTACTTCCCATTCTCTATCTATCTCGATGTCACAGAGGAGCAACTTAATAAACTTGAGTGCCTCCAAAATATTAGTATCAGGTTCATATTTGGCCTACGCAAATATGACTACATATCCGAATATCGTAAAACGCTCGGGTGGCTTCCTATTCGCCTTTGCCGGAATACTCATATTCTTTCCGTTCTTTTCAATGTTTTGTTCAATCCATGTACCCCAACTTATTTAAAAGAACGCTTTACGTTCCTTCATGACACACATTCGAGGTCCTTGCGGTCATCGGAGTCCCTGGTATTAGCAATGCCCGAACATTCAACCGGTTTTTACGACAAATCGTTCACCGTGCAGGCTGTCCGTTTATGGAATTCTCTACCCGTGTCAATCCGACGTGCACAAACTATTGCTGTGTTCAAAAGAATGGTCAATGATCACTATTTGACCTCTTAGACACCGTTATTTGTTGTCTCGTTACTATGCATCTGTACAGCCGCTACATATTTATAGTCCATAAATATGTTTTACATATAGGAGTGTATATAAGTTTATGGTATTTATGTATGTATGTATGTGTATATTATTATGTATTTATTTATATGTATGCACTTATATCTATGTATTTTATGTAAGTATGTGTATTTTTGTTACTTTATTGATTCTGATTAAGTAGTACCTTTTTCCCAAGAAACTATTTATAATTTTCTCTCTCCACCAATGCCTACCCTTATGGTTATTTTAAATTCTATTCTTTCTACTTGTCGATCCAAAGGTTGCCTGTAAGAAATCACTTTTTAGTGATAAGGCCGCAATTTGTACATGTTTAACTTGAATATTTTGTTATATAATATGTTGTATTGGTGTACAAATAAAGTTTTATTCTATTCTATTCTATGATTAAGTTTAGTATAACTGCACAGATACGCGAGAGAGTAGCGATGAATTGAAACGAAAAGTAAACAGCCAGCTTCATTTAATAAGGATATTTTACCAAAAACAATAATTTAAGTTCTTCAATAATAATAGTAGTTGTTGCCATAATACTGGTAAGGTGCGTCAGCATAGTAGTTCTGTCCATAGTAGTATGGGGCAGATCTCTTGTGAAGCGAGTGCTGGCTCTCGGCTGCCTTGTTGTAACCATAATAGCTCTGGTCGTAGTAGTAAGGAGCTGATCTCTTGTACTGGTAGTGCTGGTTGTAGCTATCGGCTTGGTAGTTGTTACCGTAATATTGGTAAGGAGCGTCAGCGTAGTAGTTCTGTCCATAGTAGTAAGGAGCAGATCTCTTACCGATCAAGTGCAGACCAGCGCCATCGACAGCCCTGGCGGTAGCGTGGGCGGTGCGGTCCAAGTTCACGGCTAAGGTATCGAGGGGTCTGCCGTCAGCGGCGATGATGTTGGCGGGTTGTCCAGGTGCTAAGGACAGAGGTCCTCTGTAGTTGTAGCGACCTCCCCATACACCTCCAAGACCACCAAGACCACCAAGAACCCCACCGTATCCAAGTCCACTTCCTAGTCCATATCCAAGACCCAGACTTAGAGGCGAAATCAGGTTAGCGGCGGCGGCAGCCAACACGCAGGATAAAACTACCAGTTTCATCATGTTGTATGTGTGTCTTGTTCAAGATGCTCAAGTGCACTGATGATATACAGTATGATCAACTGTTTAAATACAAGCATTGTTATAAGTAACACAATTTAACCACGCCGGAAGGAATCCACTGAAACCAGTGACATGGCCTCGAACATACAATAATTATTGAAAAATATTTTTTGGGAAACAAAAGTATTTTATAAAATCTCATTATTAATATCGAATAGGTAAACTAATATAATATCTGAGGACACACACACACACACACATATCACGCCTACATAGCCTATATTTCGTGTGAATGTTAGAATTAACACACATACAATATGAAAATTAAGAAATCATAACATTTTTATCCCCATCCCCTAAAATGGAGAGATGATGAAAGTTTGTATGGGGTTTCGTCACTATTAAAGATATAAACTTGAAATGTTGATAATATCAGATAATAATATGTAATATAGGAATGACATTAAAAGTTTGCAGAGTTTGATAGTATGTAAGTATATTTACCCATTTATCCCAAAAACTAACATTTTCAAAAGTTCTTTAACCATGAAAGAAATTATGTCCTACCAAAAACATTTCATGTGAAGTAAGGTCAACGCGCAGATACGTATTGATTGTACTGTAAAAAGATGTCTGATCTAATGGAGAGCCAAGCTTCTAACTATTCATGTCCTCTTTTTTTTAAATTCCGCGGCCCGAGGCCGCGGCCGCTCTAACGTCCGTTGCCGGGCGTCTCTGGTTACAAGCAGAACGTATTTCCAGTGGCACCCGGCGGATTCACGTCCTCTAAGCTAATACTAACTCATCTTAGCGTATAGTCTTAGTTTTAAGTTTTCAACAAACTGTACAACTTAGTGAAATGTGTCGCTTGGCTGTTTCGTTAGGTACTCAAGAACTTATTGCCATTATTAACCCTCATTGTAGGAGTTTCTACTCCTAAGCCCAAGGGAATAACCACGTCGTCCTTAAGAATTGGCCACGCCACACATTAAAAGTACACTATATGCCGTTAGAGCGACGTAGTCGTTACGTTACTATAGACGTATCGCTCCTTTCAGCTTACGAACCGAAAGTTACACTAGGCTAGGAAAATTACCAAGGCACACATTTTCCTAAGTTGTAGAGTTTGTTGAGAACTAAGACTCACACAACGCTATAGGTACGCTAAAATGAGGTAGTAGCTTAGAGGACGTGTAGAGTTACGAGCTTGGCTTTTCATTAGATCTAAGAACTTTTTACAGTACAATCATTACGTATCTGCTAGTTGACCTTACTTCACATGAAAATTTTTTGGTGAGATTTGATTATATTATGTCATTATTAAAATTTTACAATAATTTCTAGAATTTGGATGATTTCAATAAAATTTAAATAGGACCAATTTCGAGCTTTACTTACCTGCACTAGCCAATAAAAAAATCAGTCACCTTTTAGTTTGGCCATTCACCCTATCATTCAAAAAATAGTCTAAATTCAATATCTTGATGACGTGGGAGCTATGACAAGTATATACAAGGTGGGAACCCACAGCACGCAACCTTTCTGGCCTGCTTCTGTAAGGAAGGTGGGTTGCCAGCCCGCCGTCTTTAGGCCCCGATCATGGATGTCGGTGCTCCTGCGCATACAACTGTGATGTAGGCGTCGACAATCTGGTCTTTCTTGCAGTAGAAGCGCAAATCGTATACCTCGGTACGCTATTCGAAATCCCGAATTAATCGGGTTCTTTCCGTCGCAGGCCTTTCGGCGGTACGTGATCCAAATGCGTTAGCACGAAGCGATGAAAAGGGAATGGGGTATGTGTCTTTGCTACTACGGAAGATGGGAAGGCCTTTGATGTGTGTCGCTACATGCGTTGACCCTTAGTACCCTCACACCTTTCAAGCACATCTGGATGTGCCGGTGCTACTGTTGCATCAGCTGAAGGCCTAAAATCCAAAGGGCGTAAATACGCTAACCGAGCAGGTGATTGCGTATTTGAGTCTATTGGGATTGAGACACTTGGGCCATATTGGGCTAACACGCTAAACGCCTTATATTTTTATTTTATTATTGGTATTTCTTCCAAACAAGTATCACTATCCAACGAATTCAACGCAGTTAGCATTCTGGAATCCTTCCCAGTAAGCGTGACGAAGAAAATTTCTTAAACGATATTTTGTAAATAATTGTTGGAAGACACTTAATTATGTATCATGTACATTTGCAGTGAAAACTTTAACATTTTTGTTATTTATAATTAACAAAAATGATCAAACCAGGACCACTCTGTAAAAAGTTCTGCGATTTTGTTTTATACTATGTTCTGATGATGTGTGCAATGATAGGTATTTCATTCGACGAGCTATACGAGCAATCTATAGACTCAGACCGTGACTCGCTGAATGAAATATTTAAAGAAATTGCTGGTATCTTCTCAGGAGAACCAACTTACTGAACCAGTGAAAGAAATTGAAAATGTCAAATGTATACTACGAGTATGTATGTAATGAAATACTTTTATAATATTTATTTACAATAAGAATTACAATATACAAAATAAACATAATTATAGACTAAAAATATTTACATTACAAAATATCGTTTAAAAAATCCTCCGCATCATTGCCGACTGGGAAGGTTCCCAGAATGCTGGCTGTGTTGCCACGTTGGATGGCGATACTTATTCTTTGGGCCAGAAAATAGCCAGCCTTCTGGTCCTGAGAAGCATCGATTAGGCGTTTAGCAATGTCTTTATAAAGGCGGCGAGCACTCGGACCCCATGACCCCAGTGTCTCAACCCCAAACGGCTCAAATATGTAATCACCTGCTAGGTTAGCATATTTACGCCGTTTAAAGCCTTCAGCCGATGCTGCAGCAGCGCCGGCACATCCGGATGTGCTTGGAAGGTGTGAAGGTGCTAAGGTGTCAACGCATGTAGCGTCCCACACCAAAGGCCTTCCCATCTTCCACGGTAGCAACGACATACCGTCCGGTCTCTTTCCATCGCTTCGTGCTAAACCATTTGGTTCACGTACGGCCGGAAGACCTGCAGTGGAAAGAGCCCTACGAATTATGTCGTTTAGAATAGCGTGCCGAGGTATACGACCTGCGCTTCTGCTACAAGAAAGGCCATGGTGTCCCAGATTATCGACGGCTACTCCACAGGTGCAATGATGCGGGGATACACAAGGTGTACCCAGCCGAAGGCAAGTGGCAATGCGGAAGGTAGTGTCGTCCAACATTGTACCGATGTTGGGCGATGGGAGCGCCTGGATCCATAACCCTGACTCCCATTCTCCAACAGCTAGTAGGCGTGCACGCTCTGAAATATTGACAGAAGTGTCAATTAGTGTATTAATTCTCAATTTACAGAGCGGTGAATCCCACAGTCGCTGTGAGCCTAGGCGTGAGGGCAGCTCAGTGTCGGGGCAAGACATCCTCCAAGCATTTATGGCATCGGTCTTGCATCGCACCTCGGAATCAATCAGTGTATTTGACAAAATTTTCCTGACTAATTCTTCGGTGCTATGGACCGACGACAGAAATGCTGGCAGACTGACATCTGTGACTCTACGAATACCTAGCCCACCCAAGCGAACTGGAAGAGACGCTTGGAACCAGGCCCGGTCATTAATATTTACATTTAAAATTTTACACAAAGAATTTTGTATTAAGTTGTCAAGTCTGCCCAAAATTTCTACATTTTTCCAAAATTGTCCTGAACGGAGGGCATGTGTAAATTTGGGTACGAAAAGACAAAAACGAAGAATAGTGAAAGCTGAATGAATACTGATATTACATAGACTATCAATAACTGGATCAAAATTTTGAATTTTTTCCTCGATAAAAGTGGAAAAGCCATCTTCTAAAATCGGGGACCCTAGGAGGCGTAAAGAAGTTTTGTCCAAATCTTTTATGTTGGGGGCCAGACAGTTGAATTTGGATATTGTTGTTAATTTATCTGTGTTTTCAGATATAAAAATCTCACATTTATTCGGGTTCAGTTCTAAGCCTTGACTGAAACTCGTTCTTTATTAGGGCTAAATCTTGTAAAACTGTCTCTACTTTTCCCCCTAAAGTCCCGTCGTCTAGATACCAAATGTTAAATTTGGATTTTATTTTTTGAATTATTGGGTTAATGGCCAAACTGAAGATGACTGGTCCCAACGGATCACCTTACTGACATCCAACGGCTGAATTCAAAAGGTGGTCTTCATAAATTAATTTTGTTGGCTGACTATAGCATTGCCAAAGAAAATTAAATATTTTGGGGGTTTCTAATTTGGCCTGTGTCAGCAAGGTGTCCCTGTTTACAGAGTTGAAGGCGTTTTTCAGGACAACTTTCAAGATGACCTCTCCATCTTCGCTACTGTCAAGGTATGTTGCAAGCGCATGGATTGCGGCCTCACAACCTCCTTTTGAACCAAAACCTAATTGAAAGGCCTGAAATTTGGTAGTAAGCTCCGTACTATAAAAACGACAACAAATTTTGGCTGCCAAACGCCGCAAAGTGCTACCTACGGCAATGGGACGAATGCCACCATCCTACTTGTTAAGGGCACATAAATTGGCCCCATACAAAATATCTGTGATGCCACTGTCCATATTGCCTGAGAGCATGAGGTTGACTAGAGCTGTTAGCTCAAATAGCATTCAGCTTTATGATCAGTGTTTATTGATTTCAGTGGTAAAGTATAACTATAGTTACAACACATAAGACTTAGCAGAATGGCGTGAAAACAGTTGTAACCGGTTTGGTTTTGGTAATGAATTAGTACGTTTACTTGGAGAAGTTTATGTCAAACTCTCAGTATGTAACGTACATGCTAATATTTATTTCTACCGCGAGCATTGCAAAGGAATAGTTAATGGGTTACACGGTTCTTTGAATGTGCTCTGGCCATGTTTATATTTTATTAATACTCGTTTAGTAATAAGTTTTATAGGTTTCTTTCTTGTAAAAAGTACACAGAGTATTGGACATTAAATAATCCCTTACTACAACATTTGTAGCTAGATTGTCACAGATCGTAATATTTTCTTCCGGTAATATGTGCTATATCTACCGGGTATCAATGTCAGCGGGTGATTTTGTGACAGATCCCTCTTCCTCTTCCTCCAGTACAAAGTAGATTAAAGTAATATTTTATTATCAATTTATTTTTACGGCTGGAAACGTTTTTATTTTCAATCATCGCTTGAAGGATAATTTAAGGAATGAACATTAAAATGTGATGGAAGAAAATAAATTGTATAATTCTGCAACAATTACTACGAGTATAACAGTACCTTACCAAGTCAACTACATTAAAGTACTTGGGGACAAAAACTTAAGTCTAGCCACGTCTGTGGGTGAACATTGTGAAATACCTTTGAACTCCTCTCCGTGACCGTGGACCGAGAATCTTAAAGTTGTTTACTTTTCCAAAACTTGCTCTCTCAAGATCCAGTACCTACCATTTGGCAAACTTAAACTAAACTTGATTTGATGGTTGTTAAGTATTTTTATAATATTGCTTGACATAAAATTGTAAAATTTTGACATTCATATGTGCTCTTTATGTGCCTAAACTAAATAAACGAAATTGATTCTTTGATTCTTGATTCTTTATTTTTAATATTTCATGGATAAAAAATTTAACTTAGCCTTAACCCCAACTGCATTCTGAAAAGGCTAATTGGATGATGAAAGAGTCTAGACAAATTACAGAACTGATCAAATTTGTTAGCTATTGCTGCACAACTGTAGTTTAGGGAAGTAAGAAGTGAAAGCAAATAATAATTAGCCAGTATCAGTTTAATAAGGTTATCTTATCATGTACATTTATTTTAAGTTGTTCAATAATAATAATAGTTGTTACCATAATATTGGTAAGGTGCATCAGCATAGTAGTTCTGTCCATAGTAGTATGGGGCAGATCTCTTGTGATGCGAGTGCTGGCTCTCGGCTGCGTGGTGGGAATCATGATACTGGTAAGGAGCATCAGCGTAGTAGCTCTGGTCGTAGTAGTAAGGGGCTGATCTCTTGTACTGGTAGTGCTGATTGTAGCTGTCTGCTTGGTAGTTGTTACCGTAATATTGGTAAGGAGCGTCAGCGTAGTAGTTCTGTCCATAGTAGGAAGGAGCAGATCTCTTACCAATCAAGTGCAGACCAGCGCCATCGACAGCCCTGGCGGTAGCGTGGGCGGTGCGGTCCAAGTTCACGGCTAAGGTGTCGAGGGGCCTGCCGTCAGCGGCGATGATGTTGGCGGGTTGTCCAGGCGCTAGGGACAGTGGTCCTCTGTAGTTGTAACGACCACCCCAAACACTTCCGAGACCTCCGAGACCAAGAACTCCACCGTATCCAAGTCCAGATCCTAGTCCATAGCCAAGACCCAGACCCAGGGGTGAAATCAGGTTAGCAGTGGCGGCAGCCAGCATGCAGGATAAAACTACAAGTTTCATCATGATGTATGTATGTCTTGCTCAGGACGCTCAAGTGCACTGATCATTTGCAACATGGTGCACTACTTATATACTAGTGTAATTAAGAAGAATACATTCTGCAATATAACCGGAAGATATTGACTGAAACTAAAAACTGACCTCTAAAATATATTAATTAATTAATATATATTTCTACAGAACAATAAATTCAAGAAAGCTGGAAACAAAAACTTCTCTTTACTTATTATTACTTAGGTATACTTGTGATGCTTACAAACAATAGGTATAGATATAGGTACCTAAGCAGGTAGTATTTATTACTACCAATTGTGAAATAATTCTGTACTGATTTGTTTATTGAAATGACCGTCTTTAAATTACTGGAGTCCCGGGTACGCCCTTGTAAGTATGAACCTAGGGAACCTAGATTTGTAAGAAAACTAGCGCATAGATGGAACATTAGGTGTCCGAATCAACACACAGGATTATTTTGATTCCGTAATGTTCCCATGAGAACTGGAAATGAGAAAACAGTTCCACAGAATATCAGTCTAAAATTTTATGCAGACAATATACTATACACAATATAATATACCTTCCAAGAACCTTGCGCCGATGCCCATTATCTGCTCGTCCAAGTAGAATTTTTAACAAAAGCAGATTCAGCTGTATCACGGTTTACTGCAAATTCGATACATTCCTTGCAGGAGGGTATAGAATAGGGCAAATGCAGCAAATTTAACCCCCCAATGTATGTCCGAAAGTTTTGAAGGTATTTTTATTTGTAGTTATTTAAGTATGAAATAGAAAGTTTATTTACAATATACATAATTATATCGATACCGGAAATTTCAATTGTCGTAAAGGACAAAACACGACTTTTCAGGAGAGCCAAAAAATGAAAAAAAAAATTTTTTTTTCCTTATAACTTTTTTAAAGAAAGTGCTATATTCATGATGTCAAAGGAGACCCTAACTATTTTTTTGTGTTCTATCCGTTGCAATTAAGAAAATAAACCAAACTTAATAATTAACGAAAATGAGTGTCCGTTACGACCCATAAAATTTGAACTAAAGTCTTTACAACCACGAAAAATTGGTTGTGATAAAGTCAGATATGTGGTTAAGGACTAATCTTGATCATCAATGGGTCGTACGAGACAATTAAATCGGAGACTAAGAGGGTACAAGGAACAAAAGAAGCTAAAGATCTAGTTAAGAAATACGTACAATAGGTAGTAAAACTAAGTGAAATAAAAGGATTTTTTATTATTTTGTATTTTTTCATCATATGTTTCAGGTTCGGGCGCAAAGACAACATTGCTCTGAGACATGGCCTGGATAACGTCTGCGGTAAATATCTCGTCCATAGGAGTAGTCTGAGTGCTCTTCTGTGTTTCAGGTTCGGGCGCAAAGAAAACATTGCTCTGAGACATGGCCTGGATAACGTCTGCGATAAATATCTCGTCCATAGGAGTAGTCTGAGTGCCCTTCTGTATTTCAGGTTCGGGCGCAAAGACCACATTGCTCTGAGACATGGCCTGGATAACGTCTGCGATAAATATCTCGTCCATAGGAGTAGTCTGAGTGCCCTTCTGTATTTCAGGTTCGGGCGCAAAGACCACATTGCTCTGAGTCATGGCCTGGATAACGTCTGCGGTAAATATCTCGTCCATAGGAGTAGTCTGAGTGCTCCTCTGTGGTTCAGGTTCGGGCGCAAAGACAACATTGCTCTGAGACATGGCCTGGATAACGTCTGCGGTAAATATCTCGTCCATAGGAGTAGTCTGAGTGCTCTTCTGTGTTTCAGGTTCGGGCGCAAAGAAAACATTGCTCTGAGACATGGCCTGGATAACGTCTGCGATAAATATCTCGTCCATAGGAGTAGTCTGAGTGCCCTTCTGTATTTCAGGTTCGGGCGCAAAGACCACATTGCTCTGAGACATGGCCTGGATAACGTCTGCGATAAATATCTCGTCCATAGGAGTAGTCTGAGTGCCCTTCTGTATTTCAGGTTCGGGCGCAAAGACCACATTGCTCTGAGTCATGGCCTGGATAACGTCTGCGGTAAATATCTCGTCCATAGGAGTAGTCTGAGTGCTCCTCTGTGGTTCAGGTTCGGGCGCAAAGACAACATTGCTCTGAGACATGGCCTGGATAACGTCTGCGGTAAATATCTCGTCCATAGGAATAGTCTGAGTGCTCTTCTGTGTTTCAGGCTCAGCCGCAAAGACAACATTGCTCTGAGACATGGCCTGGATAACGTCTGCGGTAAATATCTCGTCCATAGGAGTAGTCTGAGTGCTAAGATATATCCCTCTGCACATCTCCGTGCGACCTTTACGCCGTAATTACATAAGATAAAGCAAAGCATAGATTAGGTCGTAAGGGTTTCGATTATCAAATAAAACGTTTACGACCTTTTCATTTGTAATAATATTATTGTTTAAAATGTCGTATAGAAGATTCAATGCAAAAAAGCGTATACAACCTTATAAATAATAAAAATATGACTTTACGCTCCCTGATGAAAATTATTTTTACGATACACCCCAATTATTAAGAAAAATCAAGCTAGGGCTGTTGAAAATCTAGGTAGTAAAGGACTTTTTTTCGAAGATAGGACCATTTTAAGTATACCAATCGATAGAGCCCGCGACGCTGATTCCGAATATAGTTATAACTCATTTTCGTAAAAATGTCCTTTACGACAATTGAAATTTCCGGAGTCGATATACTAAAAATTACATTACTGAATATCGCTTATTTTATTTTATTTTATTTAGGTGCAGAATACACAATACAATCAATGTAAAAATAGTTCTTAAAATAATACTGATCTGTTCTGGATTGTATCATAACTGGTTAACGCACACAGCTAAAACAATATCATAAAAGCAAGAAACACACCAGATTTGTAGAAGTTAAACAACAATAGATCCGGAAAAAAAGGCATATGGTAGGTACATGAATGTTGATTTGATTTAGATACGCTATGGAGGATCGTTTAAAAAGTCCTCCGCGTCATTGCCGACTGGAAAGGTTCCCAGAATGCTGGCTGTGTTGCCACGTTTGATGGCAATTCTTATTCTTTGGGCTAGGAAATAGCCACCCTACTGGTCCTTCTTTATATTTTTTTTAAGTACATACGCACTGGTACGCGCCAGAGGGTATTTCCAGTGGCGCCCGGCGGTTTTGGAGGTATGGTCTAGAAACGGCTTTCCCAAAAAATACAAGAATGTATCGAATTACCAGTAACCCTGTGTAAAACAATTAATGGTTCGTAATTGCTGAGAACTGTAGTTTGAAGCAATTGTAGTTAAAATACAGACATTTCTATAGATATATTGTGCGCCAACGTGTAGATGGATCGCCAACATTGACACAGATTCCTTTGATGAAACCGACCTGAGACGGCCAACTACCAACGTTCGTTACATTTTGACTACAACGCAAAACAACATACATACCTACAGCCAGGTGTAATGCTGCAGTAGCTGACTGTGTTAGCCCGTGAGCATGGCTGGTGCAAAGTGGTTGAAACTTCAGGCAATTAAAGGTATATACGTATAAGTACGTATCAAGGTCATATTGCCACGTGTGGGTCCTTATAATCTGGGTGTGCCCTCTATGCACAACAGTCACAAGAAGGATCATCCATAGACTATTAACTGAATGTGATACTGATAGGTCTATCGATATCTATACATTCACAAACTCTGTACCTACTCACTTGTGTCACTCGTATAAATAAAGCTAATCTATACTTACTAATATTATAAAAAGGAAAGGTTTTGAATCAATTTGGATTTTTTTACTAATATATTACTAAATTATCCCTGAGTACGATAGTTTACTTGTTAGGTACCCCTTAAAGTTTTTCGGTCGGAATCGAGAACGAAAAAACTATATCGCGCTGCCAGAGCCGTGATATTAAGCAAGTCAAAAAAGCAAGTCAAAGTGCCCAAAAATGGCTACAAGTGAGCCTACTAGCGTGGCACCAATAAAGTAATTCGTGAAATATGAGCGTAGGTAACTACATCAGTGGCGTATTAGTATGTGTATGCGACTGCCGTCCCTGAGATCCCAGCATCGATTCTCGGGTCCAATCAAATTTTGTGTATTATAGTTGAGTATATAGTTTATAAATTTTTATATTTTAGAAATATGTAAGTTTGTTTTTGAAGTATCTTTAGAGAAGGAAAATTCAACACAAAACCCTTATACCAAACCAGAGTGGTAATGCGGGCTGAATTTCTCTGTCTTTAAAAGAAAGAAGAAAAAAGAAAGAAAGTGTGTTTTATTTGAGAATCACAACATTTTAGGATGGATTATATGTCTTTAATATAATTATGTAACAATAAAGTATAGGTAAGGTTCCAAAATATTTCACTGTTTTTTTATACTGCGTTCGCCAAATTGACACCGCCCGCTTGATGGTAAGTCGTGACGACGACATCTAGCGATTGTGGGCTACTCTCACAGCACACAATACTATAGAGAGTGGCCCTCAACTTGACGACCTACTGAAGTGCCTCTTCAATCTCCGCTTAAAGAACCCGCGGTTATATGTGGGAGGAAACACGTGCACAGGCAGGGCGTTTTCAGGCCACTATCGTTCGGCAAAGAAACGTTTAAAACGTTCAGTTATCGCGAACATGCTATCCACTATGTGGGAGTGGCATCTCTACCCGGCACGCGATGTTCGGGATCGGAAGGGACAGGGTGGGATCAGATTGAAGAGCTCTTCAGAAAACTCGCCGTGGTAAATACGGTAGAATGCGGCCAAGGAAGCTATTGTTCGGTGTTGAGCTAGCGGCTCAAGGATTCCTGTTACCTCCGGACAATCTATAATACGGATAGCGCGTCGCTACATAGCGTCAAGAGCGTCCAGCAAATACTTCGCGGAGCCGTCCCAGAGGTGAGAGCAGTATTCGACGCAGGGTCTAATCTGTGTCTTGTACAGCAGACACCTCTGGTGCGGTGTAAAGAATCGCTTTACCTTATTCAGTGTTCCTAGTTTCCGCGAAGCTAGCCCAAATACATCTTTCACTGTATAACAAAATCCTTTGTCTCGACTGGTAGCTTGATCTATCAACATATGATAAAATTTTCTAGACGGCTTCCTTTGTGACCCAAATAAACACTAACAAAGGAAAGCAATGGTAAGTAAAATATTTTTAGAAAAACACTTTAAACTTATTTTAAATTTCTTAATAGCACTATTTTTCGCAGGATTAAAAAGACAACAAAACGTCGACAATTGGTTCGCCTCTAAACGAAGCATTATCAAGACTGTCTCAGAGAGAACAGCAAAATTTGTGGTTAGAACATATTTGCTTATAAGTAAACATGTGCAAATTTCATTATCGCGATGTAGGATTTTTTCACAATAACTAACGTGGGTAAAAACCTCAGCTCTTGCTAACTAAGTACCCAAAAATAGGTATTCACCAATACAAGACTTCATCTTATTAATTTTCAACAAATTGTGTAGAAATGCCAAATGACACATACAAACCAACAACCAACTAATGTGTCTGTCTGTTTACAACCATATTAAGTAAGGGAGACGTGTGAAAATCTATTTAGGTAATCTAGTAAGGTGTCCGCATCTCTTCTCACTATTTCTAGCCTTTCCCAAACACTCAGCTTGAACCCTTTCTCACATAAACGTAAAACTTTAAAGGTGTTACTATTGTTCAAGGGGTGACCAGTGTCAAGGAGGTGCTTCGCGAAGAGGGACTTCTCAGGACAACCGTTGCGGAACTCCGCCGTATGCTCCTTATATCTGATCTCAAAGGACCTGCCCGTCTGCCCCACATACTTCATATCACATCCATCACAACTCAGCAAATAAACACCCGATCTGCGTGAAACCGACACCGAGTCCTTGCCATTACACAGCTCCTTCAAGGTGTTCTGTGCTCTAAAAGCCACGAATATCCTATTCTCCCTCATGATCTTAACTATACTCAACGAAACGGGACCCACGAACGGCAAATAGGCTGTGTACTTCTTAGATGGATCTTGAGTTGGATACAATAAATGAAAACTAGCATCTCTGCGTTTTTTATTTAGTAATGAGTGGACCATACCTATGTTGTAGCCATTACTGTATGCTATGTAACAAATGATAGACAACTCCTCATGAAATGCCTGTGGGCTCAACGGTACCGTCAGTAACCTGCTCAGTAAGCTGTGGAAAGCTGCCATTTTATGTTGCCATGGGTGGTTAGATGAGTAAGGGATAACAGTGTCTGTAAATGTAGGTTTCCTATAGATACGAAACTCATGAATACCATTCCTCCTAGTGATTGAAAGGTCTAAGAAATTGAGAGTGGAATCCGACTCCACTTCTAGTGAAAAATCAATTCTAGGGTGTACTGAATTCAACTTGGAGACGAGGATACTGAGCTGACGCTTTGTTTCCGTCCAGCAGATGATAATGTCGTCCACGTATCTAAAGTAGTACAAGATATGAACGTTCCCAACTATGTGGTTAGTCTCGAACGCATCCATAATATTTCAGCTATTAGTGGGCTCAGAGGCGACCCCATCGACAAACCATTTTTTTTGCAGAAAAAAGTTGTTGTTGAACTGAAAATAATTCTGTGACATGCACAATTTTGTTAGGTTATAAATTTCTTCTATTTTATTAAAATTGATCCTTTTGATTGTTAATTTGTGTTTTAAAATATCTAAGACTTCATTGTAAGGTACGTTCGTGAATAAACTTTTCACGTCCAAAGACACAAGTTGAGCATTGGACGGTAACTTTATATTTTTGATTTTGTTTATGAGGTCAGTACTATTTTTTATAGAAAATTTTGGGTTAAAATCTATTGCTTCTTTAATGATTGTGTTCAAATACTTCGACAAATTGTATGCTGGAGCCCCCCTATATGCGACAACAGGTCTAATCGGGCAACCTTCCTTATGTATTTTTGGAAGGCCGTAAAACAACGGACAACGAGGATTCATGTTTATCAAAGTCTTATGCAACGAAGAATTCTCAGGGAATAAGTAAGTCGTGGATTTTATAGCAAGCTTCAGTTCAGCCTGGAACTTAGCTGTGGGATTAAAGGTTATGTGTTGAAAATCATCAGACAAAATGATGTCATTGACATTTGCTATGTAGTCCACCCTAGGGATCAAAACCACGGTGTTACCCTTATCAGCTTTGCTTAAAACCACATCCCCATCACTAAGTTTGTTGCGAATCGACTTTTGTACAGCCAATTCGGAGTTAAAAGTACCAGACAAACTAACAGAATCGATTTTTTGTGCTACCAATGCCTTTAACATTATGAGGTGGCAATCATTAGAAATAGGGGTGACCCTATTTCTAATGATTGCCACCTCCGCATCCACTGTCAAAGGTTCTAAAGATTTTTTATTGTTAATTGATTTAGGTATGGAGTATTTTAGGCCTTTATTTAAAAGGGACACCTCACTGTTGTTGAGATGAATATTAGAAAGGTTCCTGATTCTGGGGTAAAATGTATGATTACAAAACACCTGCTCCCTTCGGTCAAAAAGTTCACCTCTACCCACCCTTAGATTAAATAATTTTTTTGATTGGATTACAATTTTTTTGTGTATAAATTTTGTAGCTAAATCTCGTGCCTTCTGATCCAACAAATCAAATTCTATTCTGTGTAAACTGAATGACAACTCAGAATGTAGAACCTTTAGATGCCACTTCAACACGTAGATAAAATTCTCGTGTCACAGTGTTTGTTGCCAAACCCCTCCGAAACAGGTTGACTGATTGTTATGAAAATTTTTAGGTATATTTGGTACGTCAGAAAATGGGTCGTAAACTATCTTTCAAACTAAGTGATAAAGGTGGCCCAGCCCAATGGCAAAACAACGTTTGCGGGGTCAGCTAGTATCACATAATATTGGTATACTTTCTGTGTTCTAAGAGGTCCTTTAAACTCATCCTCATCTGTACGGCAAACACACCTAAAGTCATCGGAAATGGTAATAGGCTCGCCCCCTATTCCTATTCGAAACCATTTTATTGCGGCTTAAGAAAGCGAAGCCTCGGACCTGTGTGTTCCTGTGGTCCCTTCATTATCGAGGAAGTGAACTGATGATCTTACATTTTGTTTCTTTATGTAGGTATTAGCAGTCTTGATCACACCGGAATTCGAACAAAAACATCCATAAAAAAATTGGTTCAACTGTTCAGCAGCTATATGCCACAGACAGACATCAGAGAAATTCTGCATATTTACTCTGCATATAAAATACTACATTAACTATTATATTATGACCAAAACTGTCTTAGCAGTTAGTATCTAAAACAATGGGACATCTCTAAGTTGCTGTCAATCAAGTTGTGGATATTTTATGAAATCGAAACGTTAAACGCATCTAATGATCAACATTGGTAATGCTGTAATAGTAATACGTGGAGTAACGAGGAATTAAAACAAATTATAATTAGCCAGCTTCATTTAATAAAGATATATTATCAAATACAATAATTTAAATTCCTCAATAATAATAGTAGTTGTTGCCATAATACTGGTAAGGTGCGTCAGCATAGTAGCTCTGTCCATAGTAGTATGGGGCAGATCTCTTGTGAAGCGAGTGCTGGTTCTCAGCTGCCTTGTTGTAACCATAATAGCTCTGGTCGTAGTAGTAAGGGGCTGATCTCTTGTACTGGTAGTGCTGATTGTAGCTGTCTGCTTGGTAGTTGTTACCGTAATATTGGTAAGGAGCGTCAGCGTAGTAGTTCTGTCCATAGTAGTAAGGAGCAGATCTCTTACCGATCAAGTGCAGACCAGCGCCATCGACAGCCCTGGCTGTGGCGTGGGCGGTGCGGTCCAAGTTCACGGCTAAGGTGTCGAGGGGCCTGCCGTCAGCGGCGATGATGTTGGCGGGTTGTCCAGGTGCTAAGGACAGAGGTCCTCTGTAGTTGTAGAGACCGCCATGACCAACACCTCCAAGACCAAAACCTCCAAGACCAACGCCTCCATGACCAACACCGCCAAGACCAACACCGCCAAGACCAACACCGCCAAGACCAACACCGCCAAGACCAACCCCGCCAAGACCAACACCGCCAAGACCAACACCTCCTAGAACTCCACCGTATCCAAGTCCTAGTCCAGATCCGAGTCCCAGAGGCGCAATCAGGTTGGCGGTGGCGGCAGCCAGCACGCAGGATAATACCACGAGTTTCATCATGTTGTATTGTTCTAGTTGCTCAATGCACTAATGATTTGCTTTTTTTCCAGTCCTGTTTTATACTTTAATAATTTTCAATAACTCTAACATAACCGGAAGATTATGATTCCAATTAACAGCTTAACCTCGAAAACAAATAATACTAAAAATATAACACTCTGGAAAGTAGAAATTACTGAAAAGTAAATAAATGTTTACATTTTAGTCATTGACACATGAATTGAGGAATGGAAAGGGCTATGCTCGGAGTGTCACTTCGCGATCGAATTCGTAACGACGAGATTCGAAGGAGAACTAGGGTCACCGACATAGCCCAAATAGTCGCCAAGCTCATGCCCGATGGGGCCAAAAAAGTCTTCGTATGGCGACCGCGTAGTGGGAGACGCCATCGTGAAGGTCACGGGAGACAGCTGGATGCGAAAAACGCAGGACCGAATGTGGTGGCTTTCGGTGGGGGAGCCTTATGCAGGCAGCAGTGGGCGTCAATCGACTGTAAGATGATGATGGTGAAATAAGAGGAAGTCTCCAAGAATTACTCGTAACATTGAATTGGATAAAATTATTTATTAGCAAACTAATTATTAATAAGTGGTGGACACACGCGGGTTTTCTCATGTAGATAGTTTTCCCCGAAACTCCGAACTCCGAATTTTTTTTTATATTTATGTATTAAGAGTATCGTTATATAGATATTTTATAACAATGAGAGGTTGCTAAATCACTTGTTTCATTTAAGAATCTGTTTGCGAGATATTCAACTTTAAAAAGCATTTTTTTATTAATATATGGCATAGAAAGCGTGTACACTGCAGCACCGATTTAGTCCACGCCATATTATTCTCCCGCCGGACACCACTGGAAAATTCTTTAAGTACTTGCCAGAGGCGCTCGGTAATGGACGTAGATGGATTAAATAAAGAAAAAGTGCAATCGCGGATGATTTTTCTATAGACCTATATTTATAAGATACACAATTCCAACATACATCATTTTGTTAAGATATCTCAAAAGGTTTATTTATGCAGCTTTTTCATTGAAAACTCCCGATGGCTTACTTTTTCCGACACCTCCTCCTAATATTATTATACCTTAACCAATGTTTACAAAAACTTGCCATTCATAAAAACAGTATGAAATATAGGTTCAGTAGTTTAAAAGTATCGCGAACGGACAAACGCAGCGAAGGACTTTGTTTTACAAATAATATGAAGTGATTCTTCCCGGATTTTTGATCCAATTCCGTACAGAATGTGTTACAATTAAACAAACATCCTAACTTGCACACCTTACAATACAATACAATAAAACTTTATTATACACCAACATAAAATGCATAACAAATACAAACAGGTTTTAAAATATACAAATGGCGGCCTTATCACTAAAAAGTGATTTCTTACAGGCAACCTTTGGATGGACAAAGTAGAAGGAACAGAATTTAAGGAAGAGAGGGTAGGCATTGGTGAAGAAATAAGAAATATAAATAAAACAGTTTCTTGGGAAAAATGTACTAAGTACTTACTTATCATACATAAATACAAGTAACGTTGACGTTGTTTAAAATAGATATACATATGGTTCACCTTCTACATAGATATACATATGGTACACCTTCTCAACTATGTAATCTGTTTCGCATAAGGAATCAGAAAATCTATTACCAACGTCACAGAATACGTAATACGAATACTACCTATGTTATTTAATAACAACCTGTTATCATTAAATTTAACATTTAAAATTCTTCGTACCTACTGTACCCAATATATTGTAAGTAACACCAGTACGTGTTTAGTAGAAATTCATTTACGTGGTATTATGAAATAGCTGGTGCTGTACCTAATAAGGAAAATTAAGTTGAAAATGTTCGCTCCTCTTTTTGAGTGAGATGACCATGTCGCTTTCTCCTTTAATTCCGGTATATTCGAACACGTAGCAATGTGGCTAATGGTACCCGAGGATGGTATCACATAGTGGTACACAACGATATGTAAGGCTAGTTATTAACTTCTCATATTTACAAATTATGCATATTTTACTTTACGAAAATTATTTTATGAATTTTTTTTGTATGCCTTTGCTTTTTGTACCCTATTTCAGACGATGCTTCCCGGCAATCTCTACCGGAGTCTGAACTATAAAAATCGTCCATCATTGTGCATATTTAACAGTGCATCAAAGCATCTAGAACAACTCACACAACATGATGAAGCTTGTGGTTTTATCCTGCATCCTGGCAGCCACCGCCGCTAACCTGATCTCTCCTCTGGGATACGGATATGGATATGGATTAGGGGCTACCCTTGGTTACAGGGTTCCTCTTGTGTATCCGGCATCCATTGGTTACGAGATACCGGTATGGTCACCGTTCCACAAGGCTCGCATCTCTTCTGGCTGGCACGGTCTGTACAAGCGTTCAGCTCCTCATTATTATCACCAGAGCTATTACGCCGACCATCCTCATCAATATCCCGCAGATGACCATTCTCAAAATTATCCTGCACATGAATAATAAAACCTAATAAATTATGACTGTATGCGAACAAATAAATTAATCTGGCATGACAATATCTGTTTTTAATTTTTCGTTATTCATGTCGCAGTTTTAGAACATAGTAGTGCAATGTAACTGCATTGCTCGTAAAACAAAATTTAAAACATTAAGACGATGATTCCCGTTAAGCGGCAATATACTCGCAGACTTCTTCGTGAGACTAGTAATATAATTGGCGTATGTGAGTAGTGGGTATATTATGCCTCTGACTACCTTTTCGGGAAAGGGTGTGATTTTATGAACACAGAACACACATCACCCTGATCCCCAAAGGTACTCCATTGGGGATCAGGGTGATGTGTGTTCTGTACAGCAGTTCTGTGGCAGAGATGCATTACACACCAAACCTTTGCCAGTAGTTTTGTACGTTATACATAACTGCGATGCGGCTGAACTTCAATATTTTCAATGAAGCGGCTACCATCTGACCTTTACTGCGCATGGGCGTTATCAAACCTGCTCGTAGAAAAACACGGCCACGTTCCACCTACTCCTGCTGGACAACATGGCTCGAAACGTGGTATCCAGCGAAAGGTCTCGGTAAATATTATTGACTTATCCACGCTGAGAACTCCACCAACGTATAAAGTGCGGTGTCTTCGACAAAGGCCTTTCAGTGTTGACACTGGGCTGTGACCTCACGATGGTTGCGGTACAGAAACTTACCGAAGCATCCGTGTCTGGTAACAATCTGCGACGCTCAATACGTGAGATCACCGTGTCGCCTCTGCTGCTACTTGTCAATAGGTCGGTCTTACCAAGTCGCACCCTTCATTTCTCCATGAGATCCTGGGGAGTTGAAACCGCTGAGCTTCAATTTATCGAGTCGCAGGTCTGTGGTCCCGCTCCAGCTCCTCATTGAGCCATTGAAACAATGACGCAAGGGCTCTCGCTTCCAGGTTCCATGGAGGGGTCTCGGCTAAGAAATCATACAATCGTCTGTGCAGTAACTAAATGTTTTTAAAAAACTTAAATAATCCACACTCTGGGGTAAATAATCATCCACATATTACGTTTAGACGATTTAGATGTACTCCAAAAAAATATTTCATTATTTTATTGTAGAATTTTATCTGCGTGATAAATATACCATATCCATGCAAAGTTTCATCTTTCTAGTACTTATCGTTTGGAAGGTAAGCCAAGGATATAACGAAACTATACAGGTTTGATACGGCCCCTGCTAGTAAGTTCAATCAAACAACGTAAAACAATTAACGTACTTTAATAGCAGGAACCTAGGGTTTATATAATTCAAATAGCGAAGAGTGTGTCGGTAGAATAGGATCACTATACTGTTTACGGAAGTGCCCGGTGCACTTAACTGGGGATCCACAGGCGACGGGCGGTCGGCCGGCAGGATCCGCTGGTGTCCTCCCATTAATTTCGGTAGCTGGCGAGTTGCTCCGGGTCTGGATGCTCAGCGATCGTACTGTTCTCAATTATGGCTTTTCTAAGCCCCAAGGTAGTTCCCTTATTTTCGGGAACCACAAACTAACTGCACAAGTTGCACCACTAGACTTGTTCCGAATTACTTTGTTAAATATTATATTAAATATTATAATTCAATACTTCGTTAACGGTGGTTACGGCAGCCATGCGTTTGATGAGATTTCTAATATGTTAATTTTGTCCCTCCGCTCGATCTGCGCGGGTTTATATCACCTCGGGTGTGGTAACGCAGTGATGTCGTACCCCTACTCCGGGCGTCTAGTGACGCGACAATCCATCCAGAGTGGTTGATCAGTCCCGAAGTGCATACGCATACTAATTTTGTAGAACATCTTTTCCTTGAAATTGACTTCAAATATGAAAAGGTACTTCTGGGTGTTTATTACAGTCCGTCCTTGAATATCGATTATTTTTCTAGTTTTGAGACTATACTGGAAAATGTGTCCTCTATGTTCATACATAGAGGACACATTTTCCAGTATAGTCACAGAATTATCCTTGGGGACTTCAACACTTGCCTTTTGAGGGATGACTCACGTAGCACTCGACTGCGCTCATTTCAATTTGTCTGTCTGTCTGTCTGTCTGTTTGTTCAGGCATCACGCAAAAACTACCGGTTCGATTACGATGAAACTTGGTATAATTATTCTTTAATATCCTGGGCACCACACTGGGTACTTTTTATCCCGGAAAAGTATATACAATAAAAAACAAACTTAATTTTGCGGTTCGATCCCTAGACCCGATTACTGTACCAACCGCAAATAATAGGTTTGTCGTAGGTTACGTCACCCGCAGTGGAGTTCACTAAGGGGCGCTGCACACGGCTAAGATACTATAATATTTTATCTTAAGATACAATATCGCTCAACAGCTATACATAATAAATCAGTAACTGGTGATCAAGAAAGCTATAACACGCAGGCGGAGCTGCGGGCAACAGCTAGCTTTTAAATATATTTGTTTTTTAGAGATTTATTTAAAAATATAATAAGTATGTATAAAATGTAATAAAGGAAATAAAATGTAATAAACATTTTTGAACATTCTCACACAACGTCATATAGCCCAATTATAAACCTGTGCTAATGGAATCTAGACAACTGACAAACATACTTACTCTAAATATATATGCAATATTATACATAGAAAACACCCAAACTCCGAAACAAACATTTGTGGACCACACAAATACTTGATTCAACCCGGGAATCGAACCCCAGAACCCGTAGTCGAAAGCCGATGCACTACAGGCAGTTAAAACTGCATTTGGAGAAGCATTAAAAATAAGATACTCGTAAAAGCGTGTCATTTTATGTTTTGGGGTGGCGAACGGTGATCATGCATGAAACGAGTATAACTGTAGAATATGCAGTTACAACAGGAGCAGGAAAGTCAACGAGATTCCATGAATTTTTTTGTATAATACTTTTTGAAATGCAATTAAAACCTACCAAATGGAACTTGTTTGATTTGTAGCTTATAATGACATGGCTTTAGTATTTTGTAATAAACAACACCTAGGCTTCATCAGATAAATGTGGGCCTAATTCATAATCACCTTTACAAAAAAAATTGATAAGATATGAACAAGGCTACGGCTGATATACCTACTCGGGGTTCCAAGTGACGGCAATCAAAAAATACCCTAGATTAAAGACAGGGAAAATGTTGAATTTAAAGTATCTCAGTGGATATAAATATAGATGTATAGGTATAGGAAGTAAAGCACTTCTATAGAACAGTAGTAAAAATTTATTATTTAGAAAAAATTGGACTTTCAAAAATATTAATCAATAATTTTTAAATTTTCAGGGCTGCACTTCGACTTTCAGGCAATGCTTTCCGGTATTATTTTATAATATTGTTTCAATCTATCAGAACGCTAACAAAATATATATACGAGTTATCGGAAAGTGCATGCATCAGTGTTCTCAAGCATTTAGAACAACACAGACATGATGAAACTAGTGGTTTTATCCTGCGTGCTGGCTGCCGCCGCCGCTAACCTGATTGCGCCCCTGGGTCTAGGACTGGGAGGACTTGGATATGGAGTAGGAACTGGACTTGGATACGGTGGTGTTCTTGGTCTCGGAGGTCTTGGAGGCCTTGGAGGTGTATGGGGAGGTCGTTACAACTACCGAGGACCACTGTCCCTAGCTCCCGGACAACCCGCCAACATCATCGCCGCTGACGGCAGGCCCCTCGACACCTTAGCCGTGAACTTGGACCGCACCGCCCACGCCACAGCCAGGGCTGTCGATGGCGCTGGTCTGCATTTGATCGGTAAGAGATCTGCTCCTTACTACTATGGACAGAACTACTACGCTGACGCTCCTTACCAATATTACGGTAACAACTACCAAGCCGACAGCTACAACCAGCACTACCAGTACAAGAGATCAGCACCTTACTACTACGATCAGAGCTACTACGCTGATGCCCCTTACCAGTATCATGATTCCCACCACGCAGCCGAGAGCCAGCACTCGCATCACAAGAGATCTGCCCCATACTACTATGGACAGAACTACTATGCTGACGCACCTTACCAGTATTATGGCAACAACTATTATCATTACTGAAGAATTAATTTTTGTTAAATCTGTCTGACACAATTAAATGAAACTGGCTGATTATATTTTGTTTAAATTACTGGTGGCTTCCCAAATGTCGTTTATTAATCTTAAGTATTCAACTAAAGTATAATGTAAAAACAATCTAAGATATGTAGATGGCATGATGCTGCTCAGCCTTCAATATGCGGCGTTGGAAAGTTACGTGTATAAATGTAGGCATCCGATTTGAAAATATTTTTCGACATCCTACCCCCAAGGGAATGAAAAAAAGGGAGAGTTTGCAGTTTTAATGGGACAATGTGATTCCTCAAAAATAACTTGGATGGAATTGGTTATTTTACTTATGTACGAGCAAACCCGTACATTTGCATAGTTTTAATATAATGCTGACAGCGCGCGTTACCACGCGCTCTTCATGTATTTAATATCATTCATTTGTAATTTATAACCTATCCGTACATAAAGTGGTCCTTCGCTAGGAAAGTTCTTTCGCGTCGCGTGTGAAAAGTTTACAGTGTAGCAGCATGCTGAATAAGACGTTCAGCTTCCAGTTTCACCTTCGACTTTAAGAATTGCATTTTTTGCGCTCCGGACAGTAAAGGGTTGTTACCGATGATAATTCCCGCTAAAGGTAGGGATCTCTATTTTTGGCGTAGAGTGTTCCCTATGCGAGAAATACCACATCTTTACATCAAAGTAAAAGGAACGATCTTACTTGATTGTCCAAACGGGAGCTTGTTGCTCACCAAGAATGAACCTTGTTGTTTTCTAATGACTGCTGCCATAAGAAGTCATCAGAAAACAACAAGGTTCGAAGGATCGTTCCTTTTACTTTCTATTTCATTACGTATCATGTCGACTTTCGAAGAAGTTTTAGCCCAACAACAGAAGCAACTCGATGAAATAGAGATTGCCTATAGGAACTTCATGAAAGATAGCTCGGATCGCAAAACGTCCGACTACTTGAGCAAGAGGTTAAAAACCTTGGATGCGTATTGGCAAGAGTTTCAGTCGAATCACTTACGATTAAGTGAGGTTGAACTTGCAGAAACACACACGTATTTCACGTCGAATCAATACGATCAAGTGAAAGCTCGATACGAAACTATCAAGTCTTTGATCGCCGCATATCCCCCAATTCAAGATAGACCTTCCACCCCCATTTTAAAGCCAGCTACTCTCTTAGCGATGCCAAACATGGCAGGGAAAACACCCGACCCTACTTTCAAGAGCCAGGGGTGTGAACAGCAAAACGGACGAGATGAGTAGGCGACTGTTCAGTAATTTCAAGGCGTTTGAACACACAGTTTCAAATAATAAGCTGGATGCTGTTTTTTTTTTTTTTTTATATTGGGTTCGCCAAATTGACGCCGCCCGCCTGGTGGTAAGTCGTGACGACGTCTAGCGATTGTGGGCCACTCTCACAGCATACCATACTATAGAGAGTGGCCCTCAACTTGACGACCTACTGATGTGCCTCTTCACGCTCCGCTTAAAGAACCCAGGATTATATGTGGGAGGAAACACGTGCACAGGCAAGGCGTTCCAGGCCACTATCGTTCGGCAGAGAAACGAACGTTTAAAACGCTCGGTTCTCACGAACATTCTATCCACTGTGTGGGAGTGGC
>OY748304.1:9627150-9737167 GCA_963556515.1 Nudaria mundana | reverse complement strand
ATGCAGAAGGAAGAGAGTTGGTGACAGCACGGACCCCTGCGGTACCCCGACATTTACTTGCAAGAAGCGAGAAGCCTGGCCATCGCAGAGGACCCGCATTCGACGTTAGTTCAGAAAGCTGGCCATCCAGCTGCACAGTTGAGGAGGTAGACTATGGTCTACCTCCTCCGGCATATGTGCCGGAAGCTTGGAAAGGAGCGAAGTATGCCAGACTCTATCGAAGGCTTTGGCGATGTCCAGGCTAATCACCAACGACTCGCCGTGCCTTTCCATAGCCTCACCAGACATGCGTTACGAATGCCAGAAGATCACCCGTTGATCGTTTTGGCCTGAAGCTGTATTGCCGATCATTTATTATCGAGTGATCTTCGAGGTATCGCATGAGCTGCTTGTTGATGATGAGCTCAAACACCTTGCAGATGACTGAGGTGACAGCTATGGGTGGATAGTTGCCTGGATCAGACCGATCCCCTTTCTTGGGGATGGGTTGTACGTTCGCATCCTTCCAGACCTCCGGCACGATTCCTGTGGAGTAAGACAGGCGGTACAGATGAGTTAGTACAGGAGACAACTCAGCTGCGCATTTCCGTAGTACCACCGCCGGAATGCCGTCAGGGCCACTGGCTTCCCGCGTGTCGAGTGATCGCAGCACTGCCCGTACATCGCATTGCCTGAGTACAATGTCAGGGATAGTGTGACCATAGTTGGCGATGGCGGGGGGCTTCAGGCCACGGTCGTCGACCCGGGAATTAGCCGCCAAGAGGTCTGCGAGCATATCCGCTTTCTCTTGGGCTATTTGAGCCAGTGTTACATCTGGGTAACGCAACGGTGGCATCGAGGGCTGACAAAAGTTGGATTGCACGGCTTTGGCCTGTTGCCAGTATCCACGGCTGCCCGGGGGACGGGAAGTGAGCTCCTGACCAAGCCGCGCGACGCGCTGGGCATCCGCTCTCTTAAAGGCCCTCTTGCTGGATTTTGTGGCCCGGTTGTAGCTTTGAGGCTCGCTGCTTTGGGTCCCGCACAGCCCGGGCCCTGATCCAGGTGCGATATGCCGACTGTTTTTGTCGAACAGCTTTGGCACAATCTCGCCCGAACCAGGGACGGGCTCTGCGGATACTGGCGACATCAGTGAAAGGGATGTAATATTCCATCCCTAAACTGATCTCGCCAGCAATCGCAGAAGCGCTTTCCGAAGTAGCCTTTCCTACAAAGCAGCGCTGGCTCCAAGGGACGGACGCATAATAATTGCGTAGACTGTCCCAATCCGCTGACGAGTAGTACCATAGACATCGTGCCATTTCTACAGCACGTGCAGGAGGTGACACCTTTATGCCAGCGTGAACCACACAGTGGTCGGAACTACCCAATGGCGCTCCTACCGAAACACTGTACTGGGCTGGGCGACTCGTCAGCAGTAGATCCAGCAGAGCGGGCGCGTGATCTGACCTGTCTGGTATCCGGGTGATCCCGCATACCATCTGGGCCAGACCGTGGGAGAGAGCGAATGCGTGGGTGGCCCTACGGTCTACGTGCAGCCAGAGGACGTAGTTGGAGGGGTTCTCTAGGCAGCGCAACCGGCTACAGCAAACATTCGCCCTAACGAACACGCACACCCCGGCTTTATCTCGAAATTGTTCCTCGATGACATAGCCGGGGTAACACAGGTAAGGCGTGTCGTCAGGGCGGCGTATTTGTGTCTCCGTGAGGAACATCACAGCGGGCCGTGCCGTCTCTAGGTGATGGTAGACGGCATCGAGGTTCGCATGGAGTCCACGGATGTTGGTGAAGTCGAAAAGTCAAGTTGTGAGGTTTCCTGGGACCGCTATGGAACGTTTTCTTTTTTTATGTTGCACTGACATTATAAATTTGAAGAAGAAGCGTGAAGACAGGGCGACATTTGGTGCAGCAGTAAGTGACAAAGCGCAGGGGCTAGCTTCGTCTGGAACCGTGTGGTTAGGTCGGAGCCGATCCGCCGGACGGAAGGGCTCCCAAACCCTCCTGATGCAACGCCGCCGCTACCCCACACTGGTTACCACCCGGAGCGGCGATCACACATCAGGATTATGCGCAACATGTGGGGCAGCCTCCTGGGGTGGTTGGTCCCAGGCGGGCCCCATGACTGTGTTGCGGGCGGCCGCGGCAACGCCGTTGCTAAGGGTCTCCCTGAAAAATACGCAGACGGAGCTGTGGGCAACAGCTAGCATGTAATATGAATCCCAAAACTGATAACCCTGAGTCTGATTATCCCCATAGGAATAACGGTTTTTCGAAAAAATAATTTTATTTCAAAAAATTAGCAGGCTTCAAAACCGCAAAAAATATATATATGTTCATTTATCCTGTGTAAATTTAAAAAAATGTTTATTGTCACTCAGAATAATTGTCTCATCACTATTACGTATATACAATTAAACTATTGGGGTAAGTATTGTTGGAAACGTAATGTTGCTTGTAACGATTTGTTTTGTAAACGCGTATTCGAATATTATGTGACGTCACATTAAACAGAACGCGACCACAGAATAGGGAATAGTATGTTAACGCGACTTTGTCGCTCGCTATAATGTAATATTCTGACGTTATTGCACCATTTTCCGGTGGCACTGGAAGATAGAAGTTAAAGGCAGTGCTTTTTTTAATGTTTTGACATAAACTGTTAGGCTTAAGGTGTATTAGTATTCATATATAAACAGTTATCATTGAGCATAAACTATCAGTATACTTCTGACTTTAAAGCAACACACAAGATGATGAAATTGGTAGTGTTATCCTGCGTGCTGGCAGTAGCCACCGCTAACCTGATCTCGCCTTTGGGACTGAGACTACCCTTGTCGGACTTGGAGCTCCCCTAGGTGAAATCGCTCCTCTTGGATTAGCTTCGCCACTGGCACTTGGAGGCAACTTGTGGGCACCTAACTATAGAGGACCACTGTCTGTCGCACCTGGTCAACCCGCCAACATCATCGCAGCTGACGGCAGACCTCTCGACACCTTGGCTGTGAACTTGGACCGCTCTGCGCATCTCACTGCCCGAGCTCTTGAGGGCTACGGAGTGCACTTACTCAAGAAACGATCAGCTCCTCTCATCGCGCCTCTTGGTTTGAACTCTGTAGCCCTGGCTCCCACCGCTGGTCTGTTGGCCCCCGCCCCTCTGTTGGCCCCCTCACCTCTGTGGATACGCGCTCCACTCGGTTTATCTGCACCCGTGCTCTCCGCAGGTGTCATTGCTTCTCCTCTCAACTACGGAACCCTCGGACTCTGGTAAACGATCAGTTAGTAAAAAGTAAAATACATGTTATATAAATATGATATTAGTTTTGTGAAAATGTCAATATAATAATATCAGCATGTCGATTACAACGTGATTTCAATTAACCCTAACTATACTTTACTGTTATCTTCTCTTCGTTCTAGATTAATGGAATGCCTTTACAGAATAAGTTACTAGAAGTTCTACGAACAGTAGATCTCGCAAAAACAGGGGGAACAGGTCCTGTATCACTATACATTAAAAACATTATTTGGGTTTATTGCCCCCATTTCCCCGCAATCAAAAAAGCTCATAATTATCATTATCTCAACCCTTTTAACGCCCACTGCTGGGCATAGGCCTCTCCCATAGATGTGGAGAAATCAGCCTACGTATGCCACGCTGCCCAGACGGGTTGGTACAAAGGTCTATATGTCGCAGGTTTATGGTCAAATCAGGTGTTGACCAAAAATATTTACTCGATTTTATCATAAACCTAAGAAAATCCAGGTTAAATTAATTTTTTATTAATATATCCAGGGTATTATATATTAATTAATCCAGGGTAAATTTAGACTCGCAACACAATCGACTGGATAGGATAAGGAATAATCGTGGTTTTAAATTTTAATATAGAAATTAAAAATAAATCACAATTACTGAAATGCCATCGGCAGGACTCGATCCCACGGTCTTTCCCTTACAGGAGGAATGCTCGAACCCAACCAAATGCAGTAATGGAATTTTAATTATATTGACACATAAATTTGTCAGAAATGATGGGAACTACCACCCCTGAACGGGGTTCGCACGACTTACCAAGCAAATGTAAAAGGTTTCAAATGGAAGTAGTTTAGGCAAACTGCTTTGAAATACCAAAATGTAATAATAGTGTTTATTAGAGAAACCATAGGAAAACCAGATTTGACCATAAACTTGCGACCTATACATACTTCGAAAAATATACTTATACATTTCTAAACTTAGAAATATAGAGGTACTTTTAGAAAATACTTAAACTCCGAAACAAACATTTTGGGATCACTCAAACATTTGATTCCAGCCGGAAATTGAACCGTACCGGGTTCACTCAGGGACAACAGTCGCATAAACATAGGAACCACTGCGACACGTCCGAGGCAGTCAAAGTATTCAATAAAAACTCATTATATTTCTACAGTTACAGTGTTTAGAAATCACAACGCTCATTCGATTTCTTTTTGCCTGTTTCATCGTGCCACGTTCAAAATATTTGGTTTGCTTCGTATGAAAAGTTCTTACAACTCAAATTACGCCGTTTGCGAGAAACGAGTATTACAATACAATACAATACAATACAAATACTCTTTATTGTACACAAAAAAGAAAACATACAATTAGGAGACTTAACTTAAAGATAGTACAAAAGGCGGCCTTATCGCTAAAAGCGATCTCTTCCAGATAACCTTTGGATGGTTGGATGGATAGCGATGGATAGCGATAAAGAAATTAAAAGGATAGTGTACAAAACGTGAAAGAGAAAAGAAAAATAAAGATTAGTAAATAAAAAAAAATAAAAAATCTAAGAAAGAGTAGGATAACAATATAAATTAACTAATAAACTTACCCAGGTAGTAATAATATCATAGGAAAAGAAAGAATACTTACATAAATACTTAAAATACACAAAATACATAAACATTCTAAATATTGGTTAGAGAAAGGTAGTAAACAGTTAACATATTTTTGAAAGAAGTAAGAGACTGCGCACGTCTGATGTGAAGTGGCAAAGCATTCCACAAACGAACCGCCCTGACCGTGAAAGATTTGTCTGCGTAAGTAGACGAGTGTGCTGGCATTTCCAGCATCAAATTTGCCGATGACCTCAAAGATCTTGAATGTGTGTCATGAAGGAACCTAAACCGTTCTTTAAGATATTGGGGAGTGCGAGGATTGAAGAGTATACTATATAGCAGTGAAAGAATGTGTGTATTTCGGCGAAGGCGAATTGGGAGCCACTTGAGCGTTTTCCGAAACTCAGACACATGATCATTCTTGCGTAGGCCAAATATAAATCTAATACAGACATTTTGAAGGCGCTCAAGCTTATCAAGGTGCTCCTCCGTAAGGTCAAGATAGCTGACGTCGGCATAATCGAGAAGTGGGAGCAATAGAGACTGTACCTGCGTAACTTTAGTAGCTGTTGGAAGGAGATTTCACAGCCTGCGCAGTGAGCCATTTGATGCAAAGATTTTGCGTCCAACCTCCTGCACTTGACGATCCCAAGACATCGTACTATCCAAGTAAATACCCAAGTTCTTTACACTGTTACTCACTTCGATTGGAGTTCCGTTGAAGATAACTTGGGGCAACTGTGACAAGTCGATACGTGACATCGTCCTAGGGCCACCTATTAGAATCACCTGGGTCTTTGCGGGGTTCACTTGAAGCCCATGTCGAATGCTCCAATCACATATTATCTCCAGATCCAGGTTGATCGTAGTAAATGCTTCGTGTAAATTCTCCAGTGGCGCTTGTGTGTAAATTTGGAGATCATCTGCATAAAGGTGGTAGGATGAAACTAATTGTACAGAAATAGAATTTATAAAAATTGTGAAGAGAAGTGGAGATAGAACGCCACCCTGCGGCACACCGACAGTAACATCAGTCCAGGAAGAAAAGGTGTCTTCAATGCGTACACGTTGCCGGCGGCCATACAGGTAACTGCGAAACCAATCAATCACCGTTGGAGATATGTTAATAGAGCGAAGAGTTCCAAGAAGAATTTGAAAGTCAACAGTATTAAAAGCGTTGCTAAAATCAAGAAGTGACAGTAATGTGACTTTTCCTTGGTCCATACCAAATCTTATGTCCTCAGTGACATTAACTAAGGCGGTAGCGGTACTGTGGCCGGGACGGAAGCCAGATTGGAAGGAATTAAATAGTGAGTTTTTGGAGAGGAAGGAAGTAAGCTGGGTGTGAACTAGGCGCTCAAGTACTTTAGAGAGAAAAGGCAGTATAGAAATAGGGCGAAAGTGGGAGTACGTGGTAGGATTTCGGTTTTTAGGAAGTGGGATAACTTGTGCTTCCTTCCAAACTGCAGGAAAGAAGCCGGAGGAGATAGAGAAGTTTAAGATGTGAGTAATGATAGGAAGAATTTTGGTAAGAATAGGAATGATCATGTTCCGGCTGACACAGTCACCACCAACCGCGTTAGATGTAATGGACATAACGCTCTGCTTAACACCACAATCAGTGAATTGATCAAAAACAAACGGTGGGTAATCAGGAGTCGGAAGTAATGAAATATCATTCAGTGTATTTGTCTTTGTGGTCCCTGTAAAATTGGACGAAGAGGAGAAATGCAAGTTGAGTGCTTCAAGGTTGACGGTTTTAGGAGATATTACTTCTTTCGTCTTTCCAACTCCTATAGTTTTCAAAAATTTCCAAATTTTAGCTGGATCGCCGTTTTCGATCGAGGCGTGAATATGCTGGCGTTGTGTGTTTCTACACACCTTATTGCAGTGATTCCGTAAAGCCACATACTTGTCCAAGTTCTCAGCAGTCGGTCGAAACTTGTACTTACACTTAGCTGCTGCTTTCTTTGCCATGATACTCCTTATGCTATCAGTGATCCAGGGTGCGGGTAAATGTTTAATTTTAATCTACTTGTATTAATCTACTAAGAGCATTTTTTTTTTTGCTGTTCGTTTGTCTCGATGACCGATTTGGCTAATTTTGGTTTTAAAATATTCGTACAAACTTAGGGACGGTTTAAAACGGTTAATTTAAGGAGGTACGAAGTTCTTGGGGCAGCTAGTCAGATCTACAGAGATACGTCGCGCCTATATCCTGACACATCCAGACTTTGTCAGTTAGTTGGTCCCATGTAATTGGGTCTAGCCTATTGCCGTTACCAGGTACTATAGAGAATCCATAATCATCACAAATCAAACCAAATTCCCACAGCTAGGAACAATTTTACATACCACTGAACAGAATATCTACAGTCCACAGCGCAATTTAAAAAATTGGTATTATTTCAACTCCTTTTCAACGTGTTAACTAACCCATGATGAGGACCTACATTTTTGGGTTTGTTTTAATGATAATCAATTTAATGAGATATTACAGGAGTTATTACTATAGGTGGAGAAATAATCCTGCTTCTTCGTTTATTTATTTTATTTATTTATTTATTTATGTACAACACACAGAGAAAAACAAACAATAAGAAGAATACAAACAGAACAGTGACCAGATAGTACAAGGGCGCTACTTATTCCTAAAGGAATCTCTTCCAGCAGGCCAGAGAGGAGATGTAAATATGACAAGGCAACGTGTGTGCAGTGCAATAAAAATAAACTTACATAAATAAACTAAAGGCGCATTATAATATTAACATAAATAAATACATACTGTACTATAATATACTTACATATAGAGACTACAATAGATAATATTATTACCCGATATATAACCAAGATAAAGAGGAGAGGTAGTGTGCTTTCACTTTCTTTTTAAATAGAGTAAGAGTTGTATAGCTTTGTATGTCCGGGGGGAGAGAGTTCCACAGCCTGACCGCATGAACGGAAAAGGAATAGGAATAAAAATCAGTTTTGTGGGAGGGATAATTTAGGTGGTATTTGAGGTGGGACCTACACAGGGTACCGGGTGCGTTCATATATGAGAAGCGCTCCCGCAGGTAGGAAGGATAGGTATTATGCAGGATATTAAAAAGGAGACATAATATCCGAGTGTCTCTGCGAAGGCGGATTGGGAGCCACTTGAGTTCCTTGCGAAAGTGCGAAACGTGATCATACTTACGCAGATTGAAAACAAAACGGATACATAAATTTTGCAAGCGCTCAAGTTTGTCTAACAGCTCCTCAGTAGCGTCCAAATAGCAGGCATCCGCGTAGTCCAAAATGGGTTGGATAAGCGTCTGAGCAAGTGTGACTTTGATATTCAGAGGTAAATAGCTCTGGAGGCATTTCAGCGTGTGGAAGGTGTAATGCACCTTTTTACTAACCTCACCAACGTGAGTCTTCCAGGAAAGGGTGCTATCCATTATCACTCCCAGATTCTTCGCAGTGCTCGCGTACCCGATTGTAGAACCATCCAGTAAGATAGGGGGCAGACAAGATCCATCCAATCCACTCCTCATCTGCCTGCTACCAATAATCATGGCCTGCGACTTAGTATGATTTATAAGAATGCCAAAAGATTTTGCCCAATTGTTTATTGCACACAGGTCACGATTAACGGCAGCAACAGCCGATCTGCATTCATTCAACGCAAAATGTCGATACAGCTGCAAGTCGTCCGCGTATAGATGGAAGTTAGAGGATATAACTCGAACGGCAGAGTTAATGAAAGTGGAAAAAAGCAGAGGAGAGAGAACGCCGCCTTGAGGTACACCCGCAGTTAGCTCGCGCCAATCCGAATATGAATCTTCAAGACGGACACACTGTGAGCGCCCGCGAAGATATGAATCGAACCAGGCCACAGATTCCGTGGAAAAGTTAAGTTTCTTAAGGATACCGATCAAAATATCGAAGTCCACGGAGTTGAACGCACTACTAAAATCTAGTAGCACCAATACAGTGAGAGATTTGTTCTCCATGGCCCAACGAATATCGTCGGTAACCTTAAGAAGAGCCGTCACGCTGCTGTGACCTGGTCGAAAACCAGATTGAAGGGAGCAGAGAAGATTATTTCGCGTTAAATAAGCAGACAACTGGCGATGCACTAAATGTTCCAGGACTTTGGATAAGAAAGGAAGGATGGAAATAGGACGAAATTGAGACAGGAGTGTAGGATTTTGGGACTTGGGTAGTGGAATTATGTGTGCTTGTTTCCAATTGGAAGGGAAGCAACCTGAGCACAGAGAGGAATTAAATATGTGGGTGAGGATAGGGTTGACGGTGGAAAGGATAGGAGTAAACATTTTCGAACACAAATCGTCGTTACCTACAGCTGAAGATGTGATCGACAGGAGTGACTTTTTGACATCGTCCTCGCCGACCGCAACTAGATTAAACGAGGGGGAGACTGGTACCGGCAGTTGGGAGAGATCGTGCAAAGTGCTGGACTTAACAACAGGGTCAAGAATAGGGGAGGAATAGAGAAATGTGCGTTTAGAGCGGATAAATCAATGTCATGACTGTTAAAATTAGGTGACTTGCCGATACCATTGGATTTAAGAAATTTCCAAAGTTCGGAAGAATTACGAGTATCAAGGGACTTGTGAAAGTGGCGACGTTTAGCATCACGACACAGACGACCGCAGCGATTGCGCAGGATCTTGAACTGAATGAAATTGGCATCCGTCGGGTGACGCTTATATCTGCGTTTGGCCTTATCTCGGCGAGCCATGTCCGCTTTGATGTCGTCGGTGATCCAAGGCGCCGGTGAGTGTATTATTTTTATCCGGCGTTTCGGCGCGTGGCGGTCATAAAGAGCTGTTACGGCAGCGTTAAAAAGTGCAAAAGGTTGACAGAGGACAGAAGTGATTGAAGAGAATGGGTACGCTGGTCGTCCTTGATCAGACAGGTGTTGAAATCGCCCATTAGGACCACGCGGTTGTAATCAGGGCAAAGTTCATTCAACAGAGCATCCAGTGAATCAAAATAGTTAACTCTGAGATCTGGACTGTAAAACACACCAAGAAATAATTTACTGAACTGAATGGTAATTTCGAGAAATAGATGCTGCGCCGAATCAATGCCATCCGGAGGAGAAGCTCTGATGACCCTATAAGGAATGTCGTCGCGCAGATAAATCGCCACACCTCCGCATCCCTTACCAACCCTGTCATTGCGAATGAGTACAAATCCAGGAATAGCAAAGAGCGAGGAGGGCAGCGACGGTTTTAGAAAAGATTCCGAAATCAGGAGGGCATCGACACGGTTATTGCTAAAGGTTGCTAGAAGGTCAGAAAAATCTGATCTCTCTGGGCATTAATGTGGACGATATTTAGGTTTTTAGGAAAGTCGGCAAAAATATCGGATAAACGTTCATGTAAAGTCGTGGCTGCAGAGTGGTTAGAAGGAGAGCACGAATAACAGCTGTCTTCGTCGGAGGACTCATACGAATCCATAAATATGTAAACAAATAAATAGCTAATACAATAATAAAACTATAAATAAATAAAAGCAGATATAAATAATGATATAAACAAATGTACATAAAAAATATATACTGATTAAACAAGTAATAAACGCCGAACACGCCCACTCGCAGCTATTGGAAGAGATCATACAAGATTATACATTATTAAGTTAGAAAGAAACACAACAAAAAACAGTACAACAAAAAACAAATTAATAATAATAAAAAGGCCTCAAGATGACAAAATATTTTGGTGGCCGCACCGAAGCCGATAGTGAACGCAAATGACAGTTCACTATGACAAGCTTGTGTACAACTTTTTACATAAACTACTATTCAAGTCAATCAGTTGTAGTCCAAAAATACTGAACTTCGTTCTTCTTTCTTTAATGTTTAATTATGTGTTTTTGTTAAGAATTGTTTCATATTGTTGGTATCATTCTAAGGTTAATTTGTTAACCAAAACAGCTTAGCATGAACCTGTCAGGTTTGATTTTTACGAAAATATAAATGTGCTAAAAATAGCTCTGTACGTCCTCTACTGTACATTTCCGGTAAATTCGTGACATGAACTGAATTGTTTTAGCAATTTTGGGTTACAAGGAATAAGCTAACATACATTAGAACTATATTAACTATACCGGCCAGGGTTAATACAAAAGTGCCCATCATCCGTTTCTATGAGATTGTCAAGCTGTGTGTCCACCAAAACACCCCTGATCGCATTATTTATACGCTCAGATTGCAGATATTCTATTTAGTGGTATGTAACACTTGTCCTGGCTGTTTGGTTGAATTACAAAGTGGTTATGAACCTCCTACAGAGCCCGGTTCCTGCAATAGGCCCCCTTTTACGTGGGACCAAAAATTACAGGCAAAGAGTGGGTGTGTAATGCACCTCTGCCTCTACCCCTTCAGGGATACAGGCGTGATGTTTGTCTGTCTGAGTATCTGCCATTTAGCTTTAAGCAGGCCCGTATAAACGCTTTAAAAATAATGTACTAAAGACCCCTGCTCTAACTTTAAGCTTAAGCTTTGAATTGACTAGTAGAAAAATGTGTGGACATCAATTTATAAGGAACGTTTAGGAATAATTGAAATCAATTTGTTAACAACATTGTACTTTATTGATATTTCTACATAGCATATATTTACATTTTCCTAATTGAACGTTTACCAAAGTCCGAGGTTCCATAGTTGAGGAGGGAAGTGATAACACCTGAGGAGAGCACAGGAGATAATCCGAGGGGGTAAAGGGGAGCACGAGCCCACAGAGGTGCGAGGGCCAGCAGACCAGCCGTGGGAGCCAGAGCTACAGAGTTCAGACCAAGAGACGCGATGAGAGGAGCTGATCGTTTCTACAGTAAGTGCACACCGGAGCCCTCAAGAGCCCTGGCAGTGAGGTGCGCGGAGCGGTCCAAGTTCACAGCCAAGGTGTCGAGGGGCCTGCCGTCAGCAGCGATGATGTTGGCGGGTTGACCAGGTGCGAGAGACAGCGGCCCTCTGTAGTTAGGTGCCCACAAGTTGCCTCTAAGTGCCAGTGGTGAGGCTAATCCAAGAGGTGCGAGTCCACCAAGGGGAGCTCCGAGTCCGACAAGTTGAGATCTGAGTCCCAGAGGCGAGATCAGGTTAGCGGGGGCCAACAGACCAGCAGTTGGAGCCAGGGCTAAAGAGTTGAAACCAAGAGGCGCGATGAGAGAAGCTGATCGTTTCTTCAGTAAGTGCACACCAGAGCCTTCGAGAGCCCTGGCAGTGAGGTGCGCGGAGCGGTCCAAGTTCACTGCCAAGGTGTCGAGCGGCCTGCCGTCAGCAGCGATTATGTTGGCGGGTTGACCAGGTGCGAGGGATAGTGGTCCTCTGTAGTTAGGTGCCCACAAGTTGCCTCCAAGTGCCAGTGGTGAGGCTAATCCAAAAGGAGCGAGTGGAGATCCGAGTCCCAGAGGCGAGATTAGGTTAGCGGTGGCTGCTCCCAGCACGCAGGATAAAACTACTAATTTCATCATCTTGTGCGTTGCTTCAAAGTTAGAAGTAAACTGATACCTAATGTTCGATGATAACCGTTTATATAATGAATGTGAAAAAGATTGGTACGATACGTGTCGACGGAAAACATTGTTGGCCCTGAATATTGAAAATAAATTTTTGCATAACTTAACGAAAGCAAGAGCCTGCCCCTTTTAAGTCTAATAGTTTATGTTATACAACACAATATATGTCTACGAGTGCCGCCGGAAAATGGTGCAACAACTTGAGTATATTACATTATCATTATTAGATATTTTAACAGGCACATTATGCAATTTCTATAAAATAAATATGTAGGTCCCCATTAATAGGATCTTTGAGGACATAAGTTTTGTGGGGCCTTAACACAGATTTTAACATTACACTAACGTTATGTTGACTGGCGAAATATAAAAGAGTATTAAAAATTTAAGCATTTCAAGAACTTTCTTTATATTTATTATTTCCTATAAACAAAGTTACTTTTACTTGTGCCCATTACTATGTAAAAAGTGGCGCGGAGCGGCCGGTGTAGAATTCCTGGGCTCCTTTCGTAAAATACATAATTGACAAAACAAAAACCAATGAATAGAAGCTGTGATTTGTATGTTACCACGTAATTCAGGGATGTCAATTAGTAATTTAAACCTACTGGGCTTGCAAAAATAGAACGTACCTATCTCTATTTATAATGCTAGACAGAAAAAGAAGTTGTATCAAACCAGCTGTAACGTAACAAGCAAACAGACAGAAAATAATTCCAGACACAGACGTTTCGTGGTGTATTGGCTATTTTTGAAAGACTATGTTTTTTTAATTGACTATTTTAATCCAAATTCTCTATTTGCGATCAACTTAAATGGTTTTCAGCAATTCCACTAAATAATGATTTATAAGGAATGTTTAGGTCTATGTTTCTATTGCGGACTCTTTTCTTGATAAATTCTTCTTCTAAATACTGTTTTTTTATTTTTATTTTTTTTATTTATCATTTATTTCAGGCTACATGAGAACAGTTACAAGATGTTATACTCGTATTAACTTATTTTACGGCCCATACCTTAAACTTAAAAATGCATATAAATATTACAGAACTGTATTAGTAAATAAAGCTTAAAACTATATTAGTTAGTACATAAATACCTTATAATAAGAATATATACTAATATATTTTATCTTAACGTGCACGTAATGACGTCGACGTGTCGCGGGTCGGGGGTGCGCGTATCGGCAGGTGTCCCATGAAACGCCAATTTTTGACCACTGGACTGAACTCCTCAAGCCACAAGTCCTATCCACTGACGGGTATAGTACTCCAGGATAGTGTGGGAAGCCGTCGAAATAAAAAAGCATCCCAACTTTAACCGGAACTTGAATCTACGTCGTGGAATCCGGTGATCAGCAAACGTACTCGCCTACGTAACCTCGAACGAACGCCCGCGTGCTGATCCTATCAGTGTGGTGTGCCGTGGTGCGTCTCCGAACACAATATTTAGTGAAGACGAAGTGAGGGTAGTTAAACAAACCCGCACTTCACGAAGACGACGATGAGCTGAAGCCAGTCTACTGTGATATATTGGTGTGACCACTAATAAGAGAGAAAAAAAATGAATAACTTTTGAACGTTCTTCCTACATTCTATTTTAATAACTTCTACATTACATACTTATTATTCGTAACCTAGTATGTTTTACTGGGGTAAACAAAGAATGGAGAATCTATTCTGAGAGCATTACCTTATTACTATAATATAAAGGGTCATCCTTTCTGGTTACCTATTGTCATCTGGAACAACTCTAAAACATGATGTAAGAATCAAGCATATTGACTAAAAGTATCTCACCACTATTGCGTACATTGTAAATTTTTTTTTTAAATATTATTTTCAGGGCCAACCATGCTTTCCGGTGCCGCATATTGTGTCAGTTTTATCATTTTAGTATATAAACGGTTACCATCGAACCTAATGTATCAGTTTACTTCTAACTTTGAAGAACACAAGATGATGAAATTGGTAGTGTTGTCCTGCGTGCTGGCAGCAGCCACCGCTAACCTAATCTCGCCTCTGGGACTAGGAGCTCCCTTTGTTGGACTCGGAGCTCCCTATGGTGGCCTTGGATTAGCCTCACCACTAGCCCTTGGAGGCAATTTGTGGGCACCTAACTACAGAGGACCACTGTCCCTCGCACCTGGTCAACCCGCCAACATCATCGCTGCTGACGGCAGGCCCCTCGACACCTTGGCTGTGAACTTGGATCGCGCTGCCCATGCCACAGCCAAGGCTGTTGATGGTGCTGGTCTGCACTTGCTCAAGAAACGATCAGCTCCTCTCATCGCGCCTCTTGGTTTGAACTCTGTAGCCCTGGCTCCCACCGCTGGTCTATTAGCCCCCGCACCTCTGTTGGTCCCCTCACCTCTGTGGGCTCGCGCTCCCCTCTCTCCCCTCGGATTATCTCCTATTCTCTCCTCGGGTGTTATCGCTTCCCCACTTAACTACGGAACCCTAGGACTCTGGTAAATGAGCAATGAAGTAAATATGTAAATAAAAAATAATAAGCAATCTATTACACTGTTTTAATGCCTATAAGGTTTAATCGAATATCCTGATGGTAATAGTCACAAAAAGAACTGTAAATTACACTTGAGAACTCAAATAGACCTAGAATCTTCGATGTTTACTTTACTTTAGGCACTTTTTAAAGGAATCATATCGGACCATTTACGTGTTTTCCCATAATACACCTACATAGAATTCTGTGCTTGATTATTATAAACAAAAACAAGAAACAAATGACACAGCTGACTATTTATATACAGAATCATACGTTATAGACACTTACTCATTGGTTCGGAAATATTAATTGTCATTTGTGCATTGTTTTTGAACAGGCTGAGTTTTTGGCATGACAGTGATCTTGAAATAAAGGTATATTTCTCGATCACTGACATCCAAAAACTCAGCCTACCACTCCCGGAAGGAACCCATGAAAGCCAATGCCTACTGCACTGTGCAACAAGATTTCGATATGGCATCCGAGCTCATGGCATCAGACCGGGGCTGTAGGGATAACAGCGCAACCCGTCGCCCTAGGCGAAAATAGGATACTTTAAAACTATTCCACGCGTGCGGAGCTGCGGGCAAAAGCTAGTTATTACAATAAGTCAGATAGTTGTACAGCACATAGAGACATATTTTACTATTGAATAAACTTATCAACGCATAAATTACTAGATTTGGAGATCAAACACCCAAATCATAATATCTGTGGTCTCTCTGAGACAGTCTTGAGAATGCCTCGTTTAGAGGTGAAACATTTGTCGACGTTTTATTGTCTTTTATTTTTGTGAAAATAATGCTATTATTTTTTGAAAAGTTTTAACATGTTACTTACCATTACTTTGTCATGGATTTTCGCCAGGTAACGCCTGATTCTATCCAATATTTTATATCTGTGTGTTTTGACGTCCTTTTATTTAATTTAATGTTTTACTGAAACTTGTAAAACTGTAACTTGTGTACTAAAAGTTGTGTTTTACTTTTAATAGTTTATTCGTCCCCGTTTCTCGAATACAAAATGTTGCGTATTATGTAGTCTGTGGTATCTCCACTGACTGACTGTTTAAGTGATACGCTAACAAACAAACAAAGGAATTTAAGGCTTCTATTTGAAGTATTTTTATTTGCAATATGTAATATAATCTTGAACTTGATAAGACATTGTCAGCCGTTTTAAATGTTTGAAATATAATGTTAGATTGTTGCCTTTAGTCATTACTATTTGATCCAATAAACTTTGGTGTCAAAGAAAAGCGGCACTGTCTTCAAGCACTCTCACTCGCAAGCATTACGAGCTCTTTAAGACTACACCAGTTCAGCAAGTGATGAATACTGCAATTTTGGTAAGTACTGTGAGATTATTAGAATGGAGTATTTGAAGTCGGTGCGAATCCGAAAATGTAGAGGTATTTTGTATATACTCGTCGATAGAAAGATCCCCGTTGACAGATGCTTATCTGTCGTCTGATTGTCATTAAAACCGTTTTAATTTTACCGCTTTTAGGGTTCCGTAGTCCGTCTGTCTGTCCGTCCGTCCCCGACTGACCTCCCAAACTGTATTGGAAATACGAAATTTTGCGTGAATAATGTGTATTTACTACGCCGACAAAGTGCTACACTAAAATTATGAAAATTTTTTTTTTGCTTATTGTATTTTATAGATCACGACGATCAGAATAAACAGTAAAAAGTTGATTGACACTGAAATAAAACTGAACCAAATATTAATATTTCCACTGTATATTTTACCAGTGTACGTCGGGGACGCTCCACCGTGAGCGCGATCATGCGCGTGAAGAGCCTGACGGAGGAAGCAGTCTCGCAGGGCAAGGTGGTGGTGGCGGTGTCTCTTGACATCGCCAACGCGTTCAACACCTTGCCATGGAGCTGCGTTAGGGAGGCGCTCGTGTATCACGAAACGCCTCTCTACCTCCGTCATATTGTCGGGGCCTATCTCTCGGAGAGGGCCATAGCTTTCCCCAGCTGGCTCGGGCCAGCTCGGCGAGATGTGTCGTGCGGTGTTCCGCAGGGGTCGGTCCTGGGGCCGCTTCTGTGGAACATTGGCTACGACTGGGTGCTGCGGGGTGCGTTGCCTAGGGGTGTCGGCGTAACGTGCTACGCCGACGATACCCTCGTCACAGCGCGGGGTGCAACGTACCAGGAGGCAGCACTCAAGGTCACGACGGGTGTTGCTCGAGTCGTGGGTCGGATACGGCAGCTGGGACTGGAGGTGGCCTTGCACTAGTCCGAGGTTCTGTGTTTTCACAGACCTCGGAACGGTCCACCCGAAGGTTCCAGCATAAATGTGGGAGGCGTTAGCATCGGCATCAAGCCCTCGATGAAGTACCTAGGGATCGTAATTGATAGCCGATGGAACTTCGGACCACATTTCCGAAGTTTGGTCCCCAAGGTGACGCAGGCATCGGTCGCGCTTTCGCGACTGATGCCCAACCTAAAGGGACCCAACGCCTCCTGCAGGAGACTGTACCTGGGGATCGTGCGGAGTATGGCCCTATACGGGGCTCCCGTATGGGCGGATAGGTTGGCGGTCAAGGGGAACGTGACTCCGTTTTTTTTTTTTTTTTTTTTTTTGTTGAGTCAATTGGTTTTTAGTTCAGGAGTGGCGCTTATGGAGTACGCCCTCTCCTGGAACCGTTTGCAAGTTGATTGTTTAAATGTTATGTGCCGTTAAAGTGTTTTAGTTGATTTATGATATAGGTAATGTGGTGGAGGAATGAGTTACGTGTTTCGGTGTTGTTTGTTAATTTAATTAGGAGAAGGGGGTCTTGAGGATCGATATTGTTGTTTTGGCAGATATGTGTAAATGTTAGTCGTGAAAGTGCGAATCTGGGTCAGTGATAAATAAGGTGTTGGAAGGTCTGCGAGATTGTGTTGGTGCAAGGACAGAGGTCGTTGTCAGTGATGTGAAATCGGAAGAGGTATGATTTGTGGAAGGCATGGTTGGTGAGGAATTGGGTTATTGGAAAGGTGAGTTTGACTTTGGAGAGGAAGTTCGTGAGGTCATGATAGGTAGGAAGGAGTTGCTTGGTGTGGATTGACCCGGCGGAATTTTCGTAGAGTTGTTGTGAGGAGGTGAGAAGGTTTGTTTTGTGTATGTGTTTTATGTATGAAAGAGGTGTGTGAGAGTGGTCTGGTTGTTTGTGCAGGAAAGCCGCAGCTTTAGCCGCCGTGTCAGCTGCCTCGTTGCCAGGGATTCCGGCATGGGCTTTTACCCAGGCGAATTGTATTTGGATGTTTTGGGTTTTGGCAAAGTGACTCTGTTAAACAGACCACTTAGAACCTTGGCCGTCAGAACCATACGGGGGTACCGCACGATCTCCGGAGAGGCTGCATGTCTCCTAGCCGGGACCCCTCCATGGGACCTGGAAGCGAGAGCCCTTGCGTCATTGTTCCAATGGCGCAAGGAGGCGCTGGAGCGGGACCACAGGCCTGCGTCTCGAGAAATCGAGGACCAGCGGTCCCAACTCCGCCAAGATCTCATGGAGTCATGGAGGGTGCGACTTGAGCAACCCAAGGGGGGTGCCATCTTCATCGCGGCGGTGAGACCGATCATGGACGATTGGCTGCAGAGGCAGCATGGTGACCTCACGTACCGTGCGACGCAGATCGTTGCCGGGCATGGATGCTTCGGTAGCTATCTGTTTCGCATGCATCGTGAGGTCACACCCCGGTGTCAACACTGCGAGGTTTCCGACGATGACACCGCACTCCACACGTTGGTGGAGTGCTCAGCGTGGGCGAGTCAGCGCCGGGACCTCGTAGTGGGTCTGGGCGTGGATACCCTCTCGCTGGGGACCATGCTTCAAGCCATGGTATCCAGCGGGAGTAGGTGGAACGCGGCCGTGTCCTTCTGCGAGCAAGTCATGCTCGCGAAGGAGGCGGCCGGGAGGGAGAGGGAGCGTACCCTCCCCGCCGAGTTCCGTAGTCGGCGGCCAGGCCGCCCCAGACTACGCGACTACGCCCAAGACTATCGTCCTCCATGATCGGGGCCTAAGGACGGCGGGATCGCCACCCACCGTCCTTACAGAAGCAGGCTAGAAGGGTTGCGTGCTGCGAGGCCTTTGCCCCATAGCACGCAACCAGATTCACTCACTGACGCGGGATAAAACCCGACCCCAATGACGCGGGTTCTCGTCCCGACCAAACACCAGCAGAGACCACAGGGGTGGTCAAAGTCCGCCGGGCGCCACTGGACATACCCTCTGCTAGTAACCAGAGACGCCCGGCAACGGACGTTAGAGCGGCCGCGGCCTTGGGCCGCGGAATTAAAAAAAAAAAAAAAAGTACGAATGTCTAGAATTAATAAGAAGCAGGCGCGATTTGGGTGGGTTTCCGGGGCGTAGCATTAGCCAGTGTTGCAGGTGCTCCAGTTACTTGCTTCCGCGCCACAGGTGCAGCCCGTTTCTTCACAAAATGGAGACCAGCACCAGTCAAGGCCTTCGTACGAAAGTGTGCAGATCTGTCCAAATTCACGTCGATAGTATCAAGTGGCCTTCCATCTGCACCGAGAATGTTGGCTGGTTGACCTGGCCCGAGGGACAGCGGCCCTCTGTAGTTCGAAGGTGTCAGGAATGCCGTAAAACCCAGGGGAGAAGCATACCCAAAGGGTGCCGAGTACGCTAGAGGCGCGATCAGACTACCAGCCGCAACCGCCAGCAAGCAAGTCAACACCACAAGTTTCATCATTTTGTACGTGAATATATGGTCTGTGTTGACGCAGTAACTACGATGCACTGATTCAGAGTTATCATATCTGAAGTTTTATATACCAACTGGTTTAATGAACTGTTTACTTGATGTGCAACAACCGAATGCATCGATGACCCTGAAGAGACAACTTTTGTACGAGATAATAAAGTTCATGCGTGATCAACAGGTATCAACGATACAGCTCTCGTTATTTACTACCGTAAATATCACAAAGTTTTTGTACTAACAATAGCATAATAAAGATAAGATTTAGTACAATAAATGCATTTTACCACTTCAAATGAATCTGTAATTTTAGTCATAGTCCCTACGTTTGAATTCTAAAAAGTTAAGTCTTAAAATGTTAACGATTGATCGGTATATAAAATCTTGGTGGGGCAAACATTTTTTCGCCGTTGCGACACCGATTCAATATAACTGCAATTCTACTTTGAAAGTACAACCCCGTTTTTTCTTTATTAAGTTCAGTTACTTCTATTTTTAAGTTCAGTGTAAGCTTAGCCGTTCCTGTTGTAGATAGGATACCTATCTTTGAAAGGCAATTGACTACTTTCGCATTACTTTGCAGGAGGTTCCGAATGTGGCTGTAAATTTTAAAAAGGTATGTTTAATATGACACTGTTGTGAAACATAGACGGATTTATACAATTCCTATTTTTTCTCAAAGTGTATTAACAAAATGAAGCTGGTTAATCAGTTTTCTAAGTTATGGCAAAGATCTGTATCTACTTCATAATACATAAAGTGGAACAACCAACAAGGAAATACAAAAGAAACTCCTTCTCTGACGAATATTGATATATGCCTTTTTTGAACAACTAAATACACTTGCCGTCAAACCAATACGGATGCTGAAATCTTATTAAAAGGTGACAAATTAAACAGAGGCTGTGAAGGATCAAAAGGAGGTGAATAAGGATATCAAAGAAAATAAAAATTCTTAAGTAACTCTCTTTATAAACTAGAGGCAGTGTACAGTCGCTAAATTCTACGTGAATTATAATTATAATTTACCAACGGTGGGCAAGACGACCAGCGTGTCCCCATCCACCTAGACCCCAACCAAGAGGTGCGGCCGCAGCAGGCCAAGCACTTATTGCGGGAGCAGGCCAGGCACCCACTGCGGGGATTGCAAGAGCTGCAGCACGGTAAGCTGGTACATCGATACGAGCACTTTGGGACCACGCTGCAGGTGCGTAAACAGGAGCAGAACGCTTGCCTAGGACATGAGCACCATGGCCATTGCTGAGAGCTCTTGCGGTGTAATGAAGTGCACGGTCCACGTTTACACTAAGAGTGTCGAGTGGCCTGCCATCATAGGCTACAATGTTAGCGGGTTGTCCAGGAGCGAGAGACAATGGCCCCCTGTAGTTATAGGCAGCACCAGCAAGAGGAGCAGCAACTGCCACAGCAGGACCGGCGTGAGCGAGAGGTGCAGCGACCACAGGAGCAGCTAGAGGTGCGGCCAGAGGTGCAGCAACTGCGCCCCACCAAGGTCCCACGCCGACGCCACCCCATGGGGCTACGCCAGCTAGGCCGTAAGCACTAGGTTTAGCCGCCGCTAGGGCCAGCACCACGGATAATACTACAAACTTGTACATTGTAGTCTGTGTTGTTTTCTAAGCAGAGAGCAACTGTAATTTTACCCTGTTAGGTTTAGCTTTTATACAAATAATTTGGTAGGCGTATTCCAGATACCTTTGTGACGTAATTAAATATGCGGCTAGGCGTAGGTCATTGGTGGAAGGGAAGGATTATTAGATATTGTAACCGCCAGAGTTACTACTCAATGACAAATTTGTCGCAAAACTCAACTCTAACGAAATTGGTATACATTTGATTATATCCAGAAACGACACAACTTTCCAGTTTACCTTGAAGATATTGATAAAGGACCATTCACTTCTAGTTATTACTGGATACAAAAATGCTAAGCTAGTACCTAAACTCTCCTGTTTTAAGTTAACCAACGCCTATAAGTAAAAGTACCAAATACTTGCAACACATTGTGCTATAAACTGCCACAAACAATCGAATTATCTAAGTAACTGCTACCTGATTAATAAGTTCTCAGTTACAGATATCGACAATCTGCAACGTTGATGTTAATTGTGAATACAATTCCCCGGAGCACAAATATGGCCGTCAGCTTTGATAAGGTATTCTAAAAATAGTTAAAACAGACCGTTATGTTATAAATAAACCGGGATGAACATCAAATCCCACAGGAACATATTATATTACTAGCTGTTGCCTGCAGCTCCGCCTGCGTGTTATAGTTTTATTGATCACCAGTTACTGGTTTATTATGTATAGCTGTTGCCCGCAGCTCCGCCTGCGTGTTACTTTAGATCGACATAACTTTTATACTCGTATTTATGAACCGATTGAAATAAAACAAGCCATATACTGTGGTTTATTCAACAAACCTTAACTGTTAAGTTGAAAAACCACAACGCATTACTAAAAAACCGCATTCAAATCGGTTCAGCCGTTTCTGAGATTATGAGATTAGCGTGTTCAAACATTCAAACAAACAGACAAAAATTCTAAAAACCATTGTTTTGGGTTCTATTGCGTTCATACAGCCCCCCTACAACAGTTTCTCTATTATATCTTCGATGTACAGATATCGACCACTTACAATTTTTATATGTATTGATTGATTAGTTCTTGTGGGACTTGCAACGAGAAAAGCAATCTGCACAAGTTATAGTATTTATTTTTAATCAAGAGATCAGAATCTCTTCTCGTGTTGTACAAAAATACAGGAAGACTGGAAATAAAAGGTCATTGCTTAGGAAAAACATCACGTGCTGGACATGAATTGTATTGTACTGTCTTCTTACTGTGTATCCTACTTTTTGAACAGACTACCCGATTTATTGTCCCCTACCTACATATTCAGGACCCAAGTCATCCTCACATGCACGTGATGCACCTGCTAATAAACAGACGAGGCACAGGCAATTACACCCAAGCGCCTCTGTCACCCCAAGCCTCCCTTCGAGGTTATCCCGTGACGTGACTTGTGTCCGTCTGTCTGCCTTTTTAAAGAATCCTAGCAATCGCAAATACAAGTTTACTACCATCTCTATTAACCCTGTCGCTAAGCTTAAAGTGCTTGTCAGGAATCGATTCATGTCAGTAGTGTGGTGACCAGGGATTAAACTCAAATCGTCGAAATGCAATACCACCATCTTTAGTCACCAAGACGCTTCAATTATGCAGATCCTATTTTCACTTTTCGAATCGAAACAATAGGCTTGTGTCCACTAAGAATAAATCGGATTGGTGTATGTTTCTTATGACTATTTCCAATGAATAGACAACAAAAAGTAATATAAATTAGTAGACAGAATAAAGATTAATATTATTTTTAGAAAATAAGTTTGGAAAAATTAGGCATTCAGTCAGGTGACATCAAACACCAATCAGAAAATATGACGTCACAGGTTACGCTCTCACACCATAGAGTAAGTATGTATGAAGAGCTGACTTCTTGTTCAAGTTGTGTCTGTGATTTTGTGTAATTTAATTGTTCGTACGTTTTTATTAATTTACGAATTTTTGTTAATTTTAAAGTTAAATTGTTATAAATCTAACAAAAGTAGATTGGACAAAACGCAGCTTTGGCGCATTATTTCGAGACAACCCTTGAATCAAAATATTGCTAGGCACATATCAAAGTTAGTTAGGCCTAACCAACACAATTTATTTTTAACTTTCTGGAGGTTTTTAAATTATTTTATCCTTTTTTCAATTGCTTTTTAATAGTCGTGGGTTTTTTCAAAATTTTTAATTTTTATTTTTATTTTAAAATTCTTAAAGAGCATAAATATATAGCGCCTTGTAGTAAGTTGCTGTCGTTACACCTATTTAAGAACCCTCACTAATCAACTACAAATCCATTCCTAAAAAAAGCCGCATCAAAATTGATTTTCATCACAAATAATGTTAGCTGTAGCGCCCCCTGATGTCACCGTAACATCTATCTAGAAACCTGTACCAATCTAACTCAAACCCATAACTGAAAACTGCATCAAAATCGGCAACATTGCTTTTCACAAATAATGTTCGCTGCAGCGCCCCCTGGTGAGTTGTCATCGTAACATTTATCTGAGAACATGCATCAATCAAACCTGAACCCATAACTAAAAACTGCATCAAAATCCGACCAGTAGTTTTGGAGAAAAATGTCAACATGTATTTGCACAAACATCCTCTCACCCCAAAACCCATTCTACCGGAGGCACTCGCATTCTACCGGAGGCACTCGGCAATGGACGTAGGTGCGGCCGATACCACAAGCCGCGGATTAAAAAAAAAAAGAAAAAAAAAAACCCAAAACCCATATCGTTCCGTCGTAGGTAAAAAGCTATGCGTGTCCAGTCTATAGTGTATAATCCTTACAAGTGACATGTTCTTGGAATACGTTGAAGGAAACGCGTAAGCGCCATGATATTCACGGCGCTTTTGACCTTTTGGTCGTGAAAAAACTATAACTAATAAGCGATCTTGCGCTTGAATATTTATATTACGATTAGACGACTAATTTATGGCTTAATCGCTGCAGCGAACTTCGTTCGTTTTTTGGTCAGGATAGCTTCGTCAAACACATTTTGATTTGTTTCGCAACGTGTGACATCGCCCAAGGCGCCATGACAGATTGGAGCGTTTTCGTTACCAATTTAAATACATTTTTTAGATTGCAAAATAAACTATGTAAATGATTGTTTTAAATCAAAATAATACATTTTTGTGACTATATAGATTCAAAACTACAGATTTAATCAATTTTTGAAATTTGGGACACAAGCCTATTATATGCCCTTTTAAGCAAAGGTTAATGGACTACTGTAGAATAACAAACTCATAAAACTAATGAAGCTTAATATTTTGATAAAGATGATTTGAGCCTTATTTGAGCTTTAGAATCATCTCCAATCTTTTGAAGTATGATTGACGTATTTCAATTTATTATTTTATCAGGCGACATTATAACATAATTGACAACAAAGGGTATTTGATGGGTAAGGTCAATGTCCTACCGTGTTGCTGAAAATCATACTCCTCAATCAGCAGCAGTATTTTGATTTGCAAGAGCTTGATGTGGTAGTGAAAAAATTTAACATCTATATTGTCATAAATAAATAAACTAGCTGGTCGGCGAATTTGGAACCGCCTCTTTTAAAAATTTTAAACCTTCTCTGAACTACTACGTATATTTACTAAATGTGCTAAATCAGCCGCTGTCGAGTTTTAGTGAGACAAATGATTTTTTTAAGGGGTAGTATTTAACTGCCAAAACTTTCGTTTGTACTAAAAAATGCATTTCCAAAGGCAAAATACAGATTGCACAGCAAATAATTACCTCAAAATATTATAATTTTAGCAGCAGTTTAAGTTCGTGACGCACAGCAATTTATTTAAATAAATTTATTTAAAAGTTCTAAGCTAACTTAACCTATTAAAACTAGGTCGCCACCATGAGCTTCGCGGCAGCATATTAGAGCCTTGCTGCGCTCATCACGTATCTTTGTGTAAAAAAAAAAATTTTTGAACAAGAACATTTTTGAGGGCCAATATTAAAATTCGGGCTCTGTTAGAATGATGTCAGTTAAATCTAGTTTAATTTGATATATAAATTGTTGAAATCGGTAAAGTATTGACAGAGATCTCGCATAAGAAAGGATTGCACTTTCTTGCACCATGAGAGCTTCGCTCGCTACGCTCTAACTAATTAGGTGTTAAAAAATAACCAGAGGAGCACAGCTCCTTTAGTTTCTAACCCTATTTATCCAAGTCGAATTGCCCTAAAATTGTATTAGGTTTAGCTGTGCAATCAGTACATTTTGATATGCAAATCATATTTTTCGTATTTAAACATCTTTTTTTGACGCATTTGAAGAAAAAATATATTACATTATTGATGTCTACTTTTGAATTATTTCTGGTACTATTGTTAAAAAACTAGTTTATTTGCTGTAAAATATGTTTATCTGATGCTTATAAATTGGGAGGCATTAAGTTTTTTTCCATGCATTTCAATTTATATATTTTTCAAGTAGCTTGTTTGCTGGCGTTTAATTAGGCGTTATAAAGGAAAAGAGTAATAGTCGTTACAAAAAATCCTAAAAAAATCCAAAAGGCAAAAAAAAAATTCTCCTAGCAAAAGACGAAATATTTAATTTTCATAAACCTTTCTAGTTAGTACTTAAGTGTGCCTACAATTTTTGTCTGTTCATGTTTTGTACGTACAAAGACCTAATGTAATAATAATGTATGTATTATTACATTACTTATTTATTACATTAAATGTAAATATAATGTAATAAATAAGTAATGTAATAATGCCGACGCAGAGTTTTTATATTTTAATTAAGCATCATCAAATAAACAACATTTGTCGAAGATATTATAGCGTGGGTCTTTGGAGGTTCGATCAATGAACCCAGGCCCTTAAAAGTTCATTATGAAAATATAAAAATTAGAATGTTATCGTTCAGTCATTACCCTCACCCTCGAGATGGAAATATTTGGGTACTTGGCAAATACAAGAAATAAATAACAGACTCTACTCAAACAAACAAAATATAGTTTTATAGTTGCTTTCATTATTTGGAGAACTTAAGGGCATTCAACTAAACATAATTGGACTAAACCTCATGCTGCAGAAAGTTATTAGGCAAATCCTAGAAGGGAAGCCCATTCCACAGTGACTCATGATTTTGACACGATTTGCATACATCAGGTTTGTTTTCAAACCGATGAATTTGTCAAACATTTCGTAAATATTTCAAAATATTAGTCGTAAAATATTAAGGCTCCAAGCACACACAACGTCACGACAACCATACAAGATCGCACCGACAAAAAGCGGTTACCAGCTACAGTGACACTATTCACACGAATAGTGTCACTGTAGCTACATATTTTTTTGCAACTAGCTGTCCCGGTGAACTTCGTAACGCATTTTTTTCATGAGAACTTCTCGTAATAATAACGAACACAACAAGAAAAGAATTAGCGAAATCGCTCCAACCGTTCACGCGTGATGTTGTGACCAAGGGAAATAGGGATTCATTTTTATATAAATAGATTGCGTTAAGTGTGGTTGGGTCACACCAATGATTTTAAATACAATGGATTTCGGATCATCGCTCAAAAGTGTCCGAACTAAAAGAGAAACAAAACGCTAAAAGAGAAACAATCGCGCGCCAGTCTTGATTTTGACAACTGAACGACAACACGTTGCACAATGCCGTACTGTATTGTAAAAACGTGTAAAAACTACGAAAAAAAAGCAAATTGAAGACGGTGTATCATATTTTCAGTAAATAAGCTTTTGTTTTATTATTTGCAATTTATTATTTCACTTAAAATACAGTATTTCGTCGATAATAAATTAAAAGACAAAAGTAAATATTGCAATCCAGTCCAATACCGAAGTACCTATCTGTCTCTTTCGAACTCATCCCAAGCTCAGTAAAAAGAAAGAGACCATTTCATTTTCACTGAATAATGTACTAACAAAATGACCATTCAGATTTATTCGGATTACCGATAGCGATAAAACTATTTGGAACAAAGATTATAGTGGAGACGCCTTGGCTCTTTATGATTTTTTTTTCGTTATATGAACCAACATCTATTTCAGTTTTCCTCGGGATCCAGTACACTGTGCACAATGGAAAAATATTTTTGCCCTAGCACGGCGAGAAGAATATTTTGATCCAAAAAATAACAATATTTTTATGGACACAACAAAAAGAGGTCCGATCTTTATGAAACTTGTACAAGAATCCCTTGATTGAATGGAGGAGATAAGCCCAAAAATGTTTTTAATTTTCACAGGGTATCATTGTTTTGTCATAAATATAATTACACATGTCATTTTATTTCGTGTATGTACTGTTATTTTCTTTTTATTTGGATTCTCGGTAATGTATTCCCACGGGAATCGGGGCCGAGATAACTATATCTCGCGGGCGGAGTCACGGTGATCAGCTAGTAGCCAATAATTTCGTATCCCAAAAATTAACCATAAGATAAAAATAAATTAATGATGCGCAGTTTTAGCAACTAATTCAGTCACTTGAAACACGGCTATCTTGTAGTAGACGTAGCGACATAGCGTTATGAAAATAGTAATGAAAGCGGAAGAACTTTGACACCCGCAAGAAGTTTGGCATTTATAATATTATAATTAGTTAAATTCATTAATTCCCTTTTTGTTATTCATACACTACAGTTACTTATTATGAAACTGACTTGAAAAAAAAAATCTTTGTCAGTCGTTAATTAGTTTTTCAGCTTATTTCGTCTAACATAAACAAATAATTACAATTTATAAGATTATGGAATTTATTGTAGTCTTACATTAATTATTACGCCTACGTAGGTACATATCATGGAATCCTTAAAAGACTTTAACAAAATAAACCTACTCCATTGTTTCTATGTTCACGTAGTTCAAGTATAAGCTGCATAAGGTGAATTAGTCAGGCGGACAGATAGAAGCTACGTAATGCGATAAATTAGTGCAAACAAAAGTGAACACTATTCCGTTGAATCAAGGTTTAAATTTTAATATGAAATTTGTTTATATCTATGTATGCCTATGTATAATGTATAGGTCGACTCGGGACATTATTTTCTTGCGATTTGTTCTAGATCCTATGTCCGTTGTATTATAAGGTCTTTGGGTCACACTATAAGTTTTGCGTAACTTAAAAAAAACAACATGTTAAAACCAAAATATTATGTTTATTGCTTTTCAAAATACTCTCCTTTACATTTTAAACAATTTTTCATGCGATCGAACCATTTTTTAAAACAGGCGGACCACATTTCCGTAGGCATGTTTTCTACGTGCTGATTGAACGCTATCACTGCCTCTTCGGAGTTGGTAAAAGTGAAACCTCTCATCAAATCTTTGATTTTGGGGAAAATACAAAAATCACAGGGTGCTAGGTCGGGGCTATGCACAGAATGGGTGACGAGTTGTACTTTTTCGGAACCTAAAAATGATTTGTTTTGTTGGCCGTGTGTAAAGAAGCGTTGTCATGATGTAGGAGAACGCGGCTCTTGGGTCGTCTTTCGCGAACTTTTTCTAACACCCTGGGTAAACAAATGGTAGAATACCACTCGGTATTAACACTCTTTTGTTCTTCAAGTGGAATTGTACAGATGGGACCCGTAGCTGAGAAAAAAACGCGATCATTTTTTTACCAACGTTTCTCGCCTGCCTCACTTTTGTTGGCTTTTTCTCATTTTCAAACACCCATTCACAAGATTGCTGTTTTTTTTTCGGGTTCAAAACAATAAATCCACGTTTCGTCTCCTGTGACAATGTCATAAACAGCATTAGAATGTCCGTGGTCGTACTTCAGTAGCATCTGTGAGCACCATTCCACGCGAGCCCGCTTCTGCTCCGCTGTCAGTTCATGAGGGATCCAACGACAACAAAGTTTCTGAATTTTCAATTCCTTATGTAAAATTTTCTGGATTTGGCTCATACCAATCCCCAATAGTCCTCGAATTGTCTCATAGGTAATCTGCGAGTTTTCTTCAATTAACCGCTTAACAGTAGCCACATTATTTTCGTTGACGGCAGTTGAAGGCCGCCCTTCACGAAATTCGTCATGTAAAGAAACTCGACATCTCTCAAACTCAGCAAACCATCGCCTCACGGTGCTCAAACAAGGTGCTTCTCTCCCAAAAGCATTTTGAAGACGAGCGGCACAGTCTTGCGGAGAGAGAGAACTTTTAAAATCATAAAAAATCATCGCTCTAAAATCTTTTCGACTTAATCCCATTTTCGTTGCATACGTAGAACTTTGATGTGTGATAAAAAACAATTGACAAATGATTTCCTGCCAAATGTTTTTGGAGTTTACTCCTTAAGAATCGATTTTCATATATAAGGCGCCCGGTATGAGAAAAATCCGAGGGGTAAAACCTACTAACAAGTAACGAAAACGTGTCACGTTTTTGGTGCGCACCTTTAGTGCGCAACTTTCTAATTTGGATGTGAGTGTATTAAGATTATTATTGTTATTATTATTCCCTTTATTACATTTTATTACATATTTACTATATTTTTAAATAAACTTATAAAAAACACAAATATATTTAAAAATATAAAAAATAATGACCCACCGGTATCGAGTACAGTGACCAAGCTACCGGTGGTTAGGGCTCCAGAGATAGGAACTTCCGCACAATACGGGCCGTATCCAACAGAACCGCCTTCTGCATCAAGCCCTTGACCCAGCTGCCTAACGCGAGCCTCTGTAGGTGGTGGTCGAGGCTCTTGGCTATTAAACCATGAGCAGATACGACTATCGGAACAATAATAGCCGAATGCACATCCCACATGTCGACAATCTCGTGAGCTAAGTCCAAATATTTAATTTGTTTATCTTTTTCTGCTTTCACGAGATTCTCGTCATGCGGCACAGTGATATCGACAATTATTGCAAGGCGTTTTAATCGATCTAAAATCACTATATCTGGTTTGTTGGCTATAATAGTCCTATCAGTGATAATAGACCGATCCCAATACAATGTAGCATGGCCATTTTCAAGAACTGGGTCGGGCACATACCTGTAATAAGGTATCTCTAAGTCAACAAGGTTATATTTTAGAGCAAGTTGTTGGTGGATAATCCTGGCTACTTGGTTGTGTCTGTGCAAATACTCACCGTTCGCAAGACGGGAACAACCAGAGATAATATGTCTTAAAGATTCTCCGGGACGATGACATGCCCGACAGATGTCTAGCGTCCCATCTTTGACAATAAATCTCCGATAGTTATTCGTCATCATAACTTCGTCAGTGATTGCACAGATGAAACCTTCAGTTTCTCCAAAGAGATCACCGAAACGTAACCAGGATACGGAAGCTGTAAAATCAACATCGGGCCCGTGTAGAGCCCGATAAAAACGACCGTGAAGCTCTTTGCTCTTCCATATTTCCTTGCGATCAGATACACCTAGTATTACCGGTTTGCGCCAGTTCTCTTTAGCTAGGGAGAGTGGGGTCAGTCCGTTATCAATTGCCACGACATCTCGATGCAGACCCACATCCACCTGCAAGAAGTACTCTCTAAGGTTGCATATCTCACGGTTATGGAGACTCTTAGCGTTTAAAAATCCTCGACCTCCACATGTCCGTGGGATATACAACCTCATTACTGACGAACGTGGGTGGTGCATTCGGTATGAAGTCTATAGACAACGTACCTTTCTATCCAGAGCTTCTAATTCGGTCTGAGTCCATCTAAGTATGCCAAAAGAGTATACTAAGACTGGCATGGCCCAGCCGTTAACAGCCCGTACCTTGTTACCGCCTGACAAGAGACTTTTCAATACTTTTTTCAGGCGGCCAAAGAAACGGTCCTGCAACGTCTGTTTCATGTCAGTCTCAGCAATACACAGAGTTTGGGACATACCTAGATATTTGTAGGTTTCGGTTGCGGAGAGCGACTCAAATTGTGTGAAATCCGAAAGACTGACTCCTTCAGATTCCACAATCCCGCCCTTTTTCACATGCATGACCGCACACTTATCTACCCCGAACTCCATACTGATAGCCTTACTAAAAGTTTCAGTAACTTTTAGTAAAGCCATCAATTCGGGGCCATTAGGGGCAAATAACTTTAGGTCATCCATGTAAAAAAGGTGGGATAAAATTTGACCCCCTCTCCGCATCCGATAGCCTAACCCTGAACCCTCTAGTAGCGTACTGAGAGGATTCAGTGCTAGACAAAACCATAACGGACTCAGACTATCGCCCTGGAATATTCCTCTCTCGATCCCTATTGGTACACCACCTCCTAGAATCTGACGACATCCTGGATAAACCAAAACCGTATTCCATTGTCTCATACATGACCTCAAAAAGGTGCACAGAGTTGCATCAATTTTATACAACTCCAGCACCTTTAGAAGCCATGTATGAGGTACAGAATCATACGCTTTTTTGTAGTCAATCCAGCATGTCGCAAGGTTCTTTCGGTTGCGGCGTACCTGCTGACAAACAGCCATGTCAAGAATAAGGAGCTCTTTAGTACCACGTGCCCCACTTTTACATCCATTCTGAGAGATGGACAATATATTGTTGTTTTCTATATGTGAATACATTTTGACTCTCAGAATAGATGTAAAAAGTTTGTATATAGTTGGTAAACAAGTAATGGGTCTGTAATTTTTGGGGTCTGTGGTACCACCAGATTTATAAAGAAGGTGAGTAACTCCGGTAGTCATAAAAGATGGAAGCGACGCTAACTCAAGGGATGACTGGAAGCAAGATGCCAAGCAGGCGTGTGAGCTACGGAACCATTTTAGCCAAAAGTTGTGCAGTCCGTCCGCTCCAGCTGATTTCCAATTTGGTAACGAACGAACTGCACAACCAATATCATCTTCAGATATGGTTATAGGTTCCATAGCTTGTATTGGTTCACACGCCCGCTCTACATCCCCAATCCACCCACCCTGCGTATGACTGACGGGTGTCGCCCAAATGCTTTTCCAAAAGGCAACTGTAGCATCAGCATCAGGTAGAGTCCCATCAGTCACATCTGAATCAGGTCGCTCCCACCTTCTGTATACCCACCTCTCGTCTTTTTGGAACAAGCGATTTTGTGTATATCTGTCTACTCTCTTTTTATATCGCCTTATACGGTTTGCCCACGCATAGATTTTCTGCTTCAGGAAATCAATGCGCTCCGTGACCCGTACAGAGTATTCACGGGGACTCACGTTAGTTCCCGCGAATGCCCGGGTCACGAAGCGCATGACTCTCGGGCGTGTATTGCCCGTCCTGAAGCAGTGTAGCTTGCCTATGAGCACCCTAGCCTCGGTAATGCGACGTTCAATCCTGCATTGCCAAGCTGGTACTGTAGGTCTTGGTCGAGCAGCTGATTCTTGCTTATTAAATTTAACACCAGCTACTCGACATACTGTAACAGCCGCACAATACAGGATTGAATGCGCATCAGTGAGATCATCACAATTGAGAAAATAAGATGTTAAAATCGAGTCTAGGGCACACACTAGCGCTATATTTTTTCTATGCGTAGGCAAACGTGGAAGCCGCGGTCTACACTGAATAGGGACAGATCTAAACTCACCAATCGCTTGTTCCAAAACGCTCCTTAATTCATCATTGCATTGGATACTTACAGATGTAGCAGCATTATTTACTTCTTCATTAACTGTTAAGACGGGAGGTATTTCATTTTCTACTGTAGTGGTGTTACGGTTGCTATGTAATGAAGAAGGAATGATACTGGTACATGCTTCTAAGCGTAGCCTCTCAAGTGCGGCGTCATCCAACAGATGACAGCGTTGTATGGCGCGCACCTGATCCGATAGGCGTTGTGCTGTTACGTTGACATCTGGTTCAAGTACCTGAAACAGGGGCAGCATGCGGACACGGTACGCAGTGAGGTTAATTCCTCCCTCTGTAGCCACAAAATATGCCCGCATCACGTTTTCGTTCGTAGAGAGACTCCATCGAATGCGGTGCACATTACCACCGGTAGCGGGGTCCCTAATCGAAGCCGGAGGGCCTCGGGGTCCTAAGCCAGTCGGTGGCCGGCCTCTCCCCTGCCGACGTACAGGTGGAGGCGACGTCGGTGGAGAGAAAAACTCGTCGCTACTTGAGCTCGACGCCTCACCATCAGCCACGGTTTCCGGCGAATGTGAGGCGGAGTTTTGCGACGAGTCCGGGGTTGGTAATTGTGCAGTTTGTGCCCTGGTACGAGCTCTAGTCAACATGTTTCAAGCTTATTGTTTGTTATTATATTAGGCTTTTCAGTATGACAGTCGTCATTTTCAGCAAAAAAATTTAGTATATTTGGTAAAGATCTTCCTGTAGTTTTTTCATGGTTTTTCAAATTATTTGGAAACTTTTTAGCTATTCTTCTTGTTTATTGTGATGTAAAACTGTAAATACTTTAGCTAATTATTTATACAATAGGATGAAAAAAAATTGACGGCTCTTGATAGTGGTGTTGCCAGGTTTATTATTATTATTATTATTTCGTTTATTCCTTTACATTCTTATTTCATACATTTTTAAATACATTTATAAAAAAAAGAAACAAATACATTTAAAAATATAAAAAATAGTGACCCACCAGTAGCGGAGTAGGACCCAAACTACCGGCGGTGGAGGCTACAGACTAAGAAACCTCCTAACAATACGGCACGTGTCGAGGATAACAGCCTTCTGAATCTGACTCTTGATCCAACAATCTAACGAAAGTCTCTTGAGATGTTGATCGAGACTCTTCGCTATTAATCCGTTTGCCGAAACGACCACCGGGACAATGATCGTCGAGTCTACGTCCCACATGGCGGTTATCTCGAAGGACAGATCGAGGTACTTACTAAGTTTGTCCTTCTCTGCCTTCACGAGATTCTCGTCATGCGGGACGGCGATGTCGACGAGCACTGCCCGACGCTGGGTCCGATCAACCAACACGATATCGGGCCTATTGGCAACAATAGTCCTGTCCGTGATGATTGATCGGTCCCAGTAGAGCAATGCACGACCATTCTCAAGAACTGGTACTGGTGTGTACTTATAGTACGGTACTTCAAACTCAATAAGGCCATATTGAAGAGCAAGTTGCTGGTGGATGATCCTGGCTACTTGATTGTGCCTATGCAAGTACTCGGTGTTAGCAAGATACGAACATCCGGAAATAATATGGCGAAGTGATTCACCAGGACGGTGGCATGCTCGACAAATGTCGACCATCACGACATCGCAATGAATGTCACACCCATTCTGTAGAAAGTAATCTCTCAGACTGCACACTTCACGGTTGTGGAGGTTCTTGGCATTCAAAAAGCCTCGACCCCCCCACTTCCGCGGAATGTACAGTCTCATGACAGAAGATCGTGGGTGTAACATTCGATGCAATGTCAGTTGTTGACGGACTCGCCTATCCAGGGCGTCTAGTTGCGTTTGAGTCCACCTAAGTATGCCAAAGGAGTATAACAATAAAGGTATAACCCAACCGTTGAAAGCCCGCATTTTGTTACCACCGGACAAAGAACTGTTAAGAACTTTTGTCAGGCGGCCAAAAAAACGGTCTTTCACCGATTTCTTAATATCCTCCACCGCTATACCCAATGACTCTGACATACCTAGGTATTTGTATGTTTCGGTCTCGGAGAGAGATCTGAGAGTTATTATCTCAGCAAGTTGTAAATTCGGTGAATTTACAACCTTCCCCCGTTGTACATGCATAACCGCACACTTATCAACACCGAACTCCATCTTAATGGCATTACTAAAAACTTCCGTAGTTTTTAATAATGTCACTAAATCTTGGTGCTTCAGTGTGAACAGTTTGAGGTCATCCATGTACATCAGGTGAGAAATAACCTCACCTCCTCTACGAAACCGATAGCCTAGCCCTGAATCTTTCAGCAATGTGCTAAGTGGATTCAGTGCTAAACAAAACCACAATGGACTCAAACTGTCGCCCTGGAATATACCACGCTCTATCCTTATCAAGCCTTGCGGGTCAGAGGCGTGCCCACCATTACCTGGTTGACGAAGTACTGTGGTCCACTGCCCCATACACGAGACTAAGAAGGATTTAAGAGTCGGATTAATTTTATACAACTCTAAAATCCTCCTCAGCCATGAATGTGGCACCGAATCATAGGCCTTCTTGTAGTCAATCCAGGCAGTAGAGAGGGCGCCCTTACTCTGCTTGACTTGTTGGCTAATGGCCATATCAATGAGGAGTAGCTCCTTAGTACCACGAGACCCAGCCCTACATCCATTCTGAGCGTTATCTAAGATATTATTAGATACTATGTGCGAGTTTACTTTACTTCTCAGAATAGATGTAAGGAGCTTGTAGATGGTAGGTAAGCAGGTGATGGGTCTATAGTTTTTAGGTTCCGTGGTACTACCTGATTTATGGAGCAGGAAGGTGATGCCAGTGGTCATGAAAGCGGGTAAGGAACCAGACTCAAGGGCTTCTTGATACTGTGTTGCCAAGCGTTCATGCGAGCTCTGAACCCACTTTATCCAAAAGTTGTGCAATCCATCCGGCCCAGGACTTTTCCAGTTCGGGGCTGTACGAATTGCACAACTAACGTCTTCGGAGTCTATGGTAATAGACTCCATGGGTTCGATGATACTGCATTCACGCTCGACGACACGGATCCAGTCGCCCTCCGAATGTTCGACGGGCACCGACCATATGTCACGCCAGAATTGATTCATGGTGTGAGCATTTGGCAGTTGTCCGTCGCTCAAACGTTGTCCAGTTCCCTCCCACTCTCGGTACACCTTCCTTTGGTCACTTTGGAAGATGCGATTCTGCCAGTATCTATTTACACGCTCTCTATAACGACGGATACGGCTTGCCCATGCATACACTTTCTGTTTCAGAAAGTCAATACGTTCCGTGACATTGGCTAAGTATTGCTGGGGACGAATGCCGGTCCCAGCAAATGCCTGAGTCACGAAACGCATGACCCGGGGACGACTATTTCCCCGGCTGAAAGAGATAAGCTTTGCAATGAGAGTCCTAAATGTGCCGATACGTCGCTCGATTCTTGCCTGCCATACGGGAACACCATCCGGTCGCGGTGCACGGTTAACTTCGGGGAATTTAACGCGTGCAACACGACAAGCGGCAATCGCTCCACAGTAAAGAATCGAGTGAGTATCAAGCAAATCACTGCTAGTCCGTAAGTACGGCTCTAGCAATGCATTCAGGGGTCCCATCAACGCCAGATTTCGCTTATGCATTGGCAAGCGTGGTAGCCGCGGTCTAGAATTAGGTATAAACCTATACTGCGAGATCACATCTTCCAAAGTACTCCTCAATTGCTCGCTTACCTGGATAGATGTATCACTCGTATCATTTCCCGCGTCGGGTGCGGACTCTGCTAACGTCGCACTTGTAGCAACCGTCTGTGTCACAGGTGACGGTGCTCTCGTTGACACTGGAGCTGTACGAGTAGATAATACTTCCAGGCGTAGTCGATCAAGCACAGATTGATCCAACAACTTACATCGTTGGATAGCCCGCACTTGATCCGATAGTCGTTGGACGTTGATTGTTGGTTCAAGAGCCTGAAACAAAGGAAGCATCCTTGAACGGTACGCAGTCAGGTTGGTTTCCCCATCTGTAGCCTCATAATATGCCCGCATGACGTTTTCATTGATGGATGAAGTCCATCGCATGCGGTGCACAATACCACCGGTAGTGGGGACCCTACTCGAAGCTGGTAGGCTTCGGGGCCCCAAACTGCTCGGTGGCCGGCCTCTCCCTCGCCGGCGTACAGGTGTTGGCGACGTCGGCGGAGAGAAATACTCGTCACTTGAAGAGCTCGACGCCTCAGCGAGCACCTGTGTCAGCGATGTGCGGTCCGGTGCCTGCGAGGCGGAGTTTAGTGACGAGTCCGGGGGTGTTATTTGCGCATTTCTGCTTCTGGCTCTTGTTTGCATCTCACAATCACTTCATATTGTTTGGCCATAATATTGAATGACATGTGTCAAATCTTCGTTGCATATTTTGTAGACTATGTTTATAGTTCTAAAGTTCTAAAATATTATAAAATCCTTTATGTATTGACTTTTTGCTGATATTATTATGAAATCTGAAGTAATTGTATAAATTTAGGTAATAATATATAAATAAAAATATTAAAATATTTTAAGAATGAAAATGATGTATGAGACGTTCAGAGTTGCCAGTCTTATTATTATTATTGGAGTTTACTCCTTAAGAATCGATTTTCATATATAAGGCGCCCGGTATGAGAAAAATCCGAGGGGTAAAACCTACTAACAAGTAACGAAAACGTGTCACGTTTTTGGTGCGCACCTTTAGTGCCCAACTTTCTAATTGGGATGTGAGTGTATTAAGATTATTGGAGATTACTCCTTAAGAATCGATTTTCATATATAAGGCGCCCGGTATGAGAAAAATCCGAGGGGTAAAACCTACTAACAAGTAACGGAAATCGTGTCACGTTTTTGGTGCGCACCTCTAGTGCGCAACTTTCTAATTTGTTATGGTTAGATACCCGTACTTAAGGAGTAAACTCCAGTCGTGCGTCGGAGCTGACACACACACTTTCTTTTTTATTATTGTTTTTTTTACTAAGAAGGTTGCAACGTTTAAAAAATATAACATTCGATATTCAAATAGTTCCGATTAGCTAGAAGTGCAAAACTTTTAGTGTGCCCCATGTAGAATATGAAACGTGAATTTTAAAAAAACATAATTTCAGTTGTTATATTATGTTTGTATTAAAATTACGTAACGACAATTTTCATATTCGATTTAGATTAGACAGGCACGTAATATTATCTTAATTACGTTAGATAATATTTGTGTGCATAAGCATGAACGCCTCCTTACTACGTAACATATATGATCATGTTCAAAGTGAACACATGAACTTGACACTTAACCGGTGCGTGAATTGCGTGACGTATAAAACCAGTCGTGTGTGAAGTCTTACGTGGTCATACATGTCTACAGGTTTTGATCGTTTGAAATTGTTTACATGCTTTGGGCTTTGAATAATTTGAAATGGAACTCAACATCGTAACATATTTTTGTTTTGGAAAGTTGTCACTTTAATGATGCATATAAACGATCAGATGTTAGTGCTGCTTTCGTGCAGACAAATATTATTGAACTCGTTTACAGATTTTGATCGGAAGTAATTGTGTCTATGCATTTGAAAGGGAACAATTTTGAAATTTACGATAGGTTCGGTCGGGCTGCTGAGATTATATTTAGTGGTATGTAATATCTGTTATTGCGGTTGGAATTTTAATTACAGTGGGGTTATAGATTTTCTATTGTGTTCGGGAACGGTGATAGGTTTGCTGCCAGGACAGATATTACGTGATAGGTTGGTCCTATCACGTAATAGCTGTTCAGGAAATTACTGTCAAAGTGTGGGTATGTAATGCACCTCGGCGATATACATGTCATAATAATGTACCTATGTATATGCGTTAGCAAGGGTTATGATTATTATTTATTATTCTTTGTTTCCGTCTACGGACCCAACCGCTGCTTGGACGGATTTTGATGATATTCATTGATGGTCTAAAAATGTGATAAACTTAAGTTCAAAGACTAGGTCTCTAGGTCACAGATGAACGAGGTCCGTCTATACCTATTTACCTAGATTGTGGAGCTAAGTGTGACCTCACACCGCTGACTGAGTAAAAGGATCTATAAAAACTACAAAACGATGCCTTGGCTTGTGCAGGAGTCTAATGAGCTAACGTAACAGGTCGATGGGCCCTTGAGGTTTTGATTATGGTATACAATATGATCGAAATCGCTCGTATCATCTCAGATCATAATCATACCTTAGACCTCGACTACGACAATCACATACATACGTATTATGACGATAATATTAATAGACGAATTATTATAATGGTCAAACCTTACGTAGGTACACTTGGCTTCTATATTCCCAACTTTCGCATGTAATTGTTTGTTTGTGTTCAAGGATAAATATTCATGGGCGTAGGTATCCTTGAAACAACTAAATAACAAATAGTTAGCCTAAAGAAGAAGGTTGTAAGGGTTTATTTGACAAAGTACCTACAATTATCAAGGTTCAAAAAAATATTTAAAGAAACTACCTACCAAATGTTCTTCTACGAGTAAATAAGTGATTCGGGTATATTACTTTGTTTGTTTAAGCATCAATTAAAAATGGCTGGACTGACTTAACTTAAACTATGAGCAATATTATTACACACACACACACACACATATCACGCCTATATCCCGAAAGGGTAAGCAGAGGTGCATTATACACCCACAATTTTCAAGTATTTTTAATCCCACGTAATAGGGGGCAAGCCTATTGCCGTCACCGGGCACATTTATAATGGGTAATGTCCAAAATTGGCGAATGAATTTAATAAAAAGTAGCAGCTATATTGTAATTTTGAAAAAGAAAAGAAATCCGTTGCCTTGAGAAAAGTTGATAAAGGCAACAAAATCTTACGTGCCAGCCGCTATGGCACAGCCAATGAAAGTCCTGGGCGTCTCGGACTATATACGGTCAATATTATTAGACAACTTTTTATCCTGATAACAGTTTCCCGAGGGGATCTGGGATGAGAAAACCATCCCACACAGACAGGCAGGAGGGGATTCCCGCGGCTAGATTTCCTTATTTAATTCAGGATCACCACGGTGAATTAAATTATCAATTTATACGAATGAAAATTAAGTTGAACGAGCGAGCGAGTAGCGAGCAAAAGGGCTACAATTCGAGACTGGACAATTTTGCTTTCATCGGTCTGTCTGTTTATTGTGTTTCGGGATAGCGGTATGTAAGTACTTACATACCTACTATTCCCTATTCTAAACTTTGCACAATTGTTTCTTAATTTAAAACAATATTTTCATCGTGAGCTTTTTGATTGCTGACTATTAATTTTGATAGCTGAAATGGGAGCAGAAAGCCGTGCCCAATTTTTTTATTAATGTACGCGATGTCCACTGCTTGACCATATGGCCGTAATAGTCAGGATAAATTGGTACACTTTGGCTGATGTAATGAACAGTAATTTTACGTCATGGCCTTATGTTAATTAACAAAGGTTGAGTAAATATTACAAGTTACCATTTTGTATATTATTAGGTACCTACTGACTAATGTCCGTACCGCCGCCGTGGTATAGTTTTAATAGTTCATAATTTTCACAGGAACACATTACTGGTATAAAAAATGTCCTCTAGCAATCAGGGATAACGCATCTACATAAGTGAAACATTTTTGTGGATCGGTTTAGTAATACATGATGATCAAACATATAAAACTTGTATACAATTCCACAACTTTTTTACACAACCGACAGCTGTGTTACCACAACGATTTATTTTCACCGACCGGTTTCGCTTTTCAGCATTATCAAAGGTGTTTTACTTCACTGTCTAACACATCTTCAAGCCATTTAAATATAATTGATAATGCTTTGATAATGCTGAAAAGTAAAACCGGTTGGTGAAAATAAATCGTTGTGGTAACACAGCGGTCGGTTGTGTAAAAAAGTTGTGGAATACAAGTGTGTTTGTTCATCATGTATTACTATAGGTTCCACCAAGTGCCAACAATCGAAAGTATAAACTACAATCGGTTTAGTAGTTCTATAAAGTAGTCTTACCATAGATACTCGTAAAATAATTTTCTTATAAAAACAAATTTTACCTCGTCATAATCTAATATATAAAAAACTCGTGTCGCGGTGTTTGTAGTTAAACTCCTCCGAAACGGCTTGACCGATTCTCATAAAATTTTGTGTGCATATTGGGTAGGTCTGAGAATCGGACAACATCTATTTTTCATCCCTCTAAATGTTAAGGGTAGTCCACCCCTAAAGTAAAACAACGTTTGCCGGGTCAGCTAGTACTCGTATTATATAATATTTCTAAAGCGTTAGAGACTTGCGAACGATTATTTGTATCATAAATTGGGTGTCAGTGTTACTGCGTAGGTACTTTTTAACCGACTTCCAAAAAATGAGGAGGTTCTTTTTCGAGGTTTTTGTTACCTCATATCTTCGGACTGGGTGAACCGATTTTGATTAAGTACAATTGAATTGGAAGTTACTACTTCCTAGGTGCTCCCATTTCAATTTGGTCCCATTCCGACAACTATTTGGTCCCGTTTCGGTAGTTTGAAATCGGTTGCTGTGTAAATTTTTGACATATATTTTATAATATGTATATAGGTAATTTTGTGCTACAAGTGACAGAGTCGAGTCGAAGGCAGATGAGAAAGAACAGCTTGGAGTTTTCAATCAAACTAATATTTCATGACAGCAACACATCATACCTACAATTACTATTAATGAGTCTAAACAACATACACTACTTACTAGTATTTATTATACGTGACATTGAGCTTTTCACAAGTTCTACCTATTGCCACAGAATAGGGCTATTGCCTTGCAATTTTGGCATTAAATGTAGTATCGCCCTTTATAAGTACTTACACAGTTGACTTACATAATTAAGTATTTTAAAAGAAACAAGTCGGTACATTTTGAAAAAATTCTATCTTCCTTTTATAGCACTGAACATAAATAAATGTTGAAATAAAACAAAGTTAAATGACCGCTTCAATTTATTCACACCATTTAACTTACCAACTTGTTAGCATAACATAATCGAAACCAATAATAGAATGGTTTTCTTTATAATTAAATTCTGAACAAAAAAAACATTGAATAATTGTAGCAAGGTCTCTGTTCATAATAACTAACATTCCGCAACGCTTGACTGGACGCTGTAGCTATTTGTCCAACTATCTTATAATAAACATATAATTAAAACAATGTAACCTACTTTACAAAATGATTGACTACTAATAACTACGACACTACTTGTTAACATAAGGAATGTATAGATTAATCTAAAGTTACGATTAGGTGTAGTAAATTGGGTCTTATTCTGTGACCGAACACGGATTAGATTTGGAAAAGTGTAGGTTTTGATTTTGATTTTTGATTTTTGTTCGAGGGCGGCTGCGACCGACTCGCGTTAAATCTATCGTAAAACGTTTTCAAAAATCTGTTTGGAGTGAGAGAAAATCCACTTCATAATAAATCATTAGTTGATGACAACTAGGATAAATAGGTTAAATGTCCCCGATTTGTAATCATCTAGAAAATGTTTTGATTGAAATGGTCAAGCTGATATAAAAAAACCGGTCAAGTGCGAGTCGAGACTCGAGCACAAAGGGTTCCGTTCCAAAACAGAAAAAAATCACGTTTGTTTTATGGGAGCCCCCTTAAATGTTTATTATATTCTGTTTTTTTGTATTATTTGTTATAGAGGCAACAGAAATACATCATCTGTTAAAATTACAACTTTCTAACTATCACGGTGCAAGAGATTCAACCCAAGACAGACGGACGGACAGCGTAGTCTTAGTAATAGGGTTCCTATTTTACCCTTTTGGTACGGAACCCTAAAAATTGACAGAAAAGATTCATTTTCCTCCTCTCGCAAGCTACTAACACACCAACAACATAATGTAATACCTGAATATTTCTTTTTTTTATTTAAACTTTTATTTCAGGCAACTTAGACTATTTACAGATCTTATAAACTAATCTACGGCCCATAGATATATACCTTAAAACTAAGAATACATAATAATATAAATATTGATTAGGCATCAAGGCCCATAATAATAAATAACTAAACCTAAAATACATATCTATACATAAAACTTAAATCTATGTCGACACGTTCCTTTGTGCCTTTTGTTCGGCGTTGTCTCTCGGCCTGCCCCGGAACCGCCGGAACACCACACCCCTCGGCCACAAGTCTTCTTTGGTGAAGGTTTCCAGAGCCGTCGATGGCACACGCACCACGAACGACTTGAAGTATAAAGATTAGGTATATTTTGTAGTAGTGACGTAATTGTAAATTAAATCTTTTAGTAAGGTGACTACACCCTGGTTCTGTACAAAACTCATACCTACTCATGTTTACTCATGTTTATGTGATACGAGTACAAATCACTACATATTATAAAACAAAGTCGCCCGTTCCGTATGTATGCATATATTTGATGCGGTTTTAGCCAATGGATAGAGTGGTTCTCGATGAAGCTTTTTGAGTACATAATTTGTCAAGCGGGCGAAGCCGAGGGCGTCCGCTAGTAGATAATATGATACAAATTAAAATCGAAAAAGAGTTGGAATTCAATTCAATAGCAATAGCCCTTTAACAGTCAAGGATCTTAAATTAGTATTGTGGGAACTACCGAATACTAATTCACTTCTTAACTTTAAAGTGTGAAATCAACACACTTTTTAAAAATAACCCAGAATGTTCTGTTTAGTATGGACTGGCCGTGCGGGGGTAGAGGTTTGTGTTCCATTTAAAGGGAAGTACTTCGAACTAGTTACTGGGCTTCGTTGTTTGCCTTGATCTAGTGCAACTGTTTGCCGATATGTACTTAGGTAAGTGATAGTACTTGTACTCGTAAAATGAGCGGACAATAATAAAATAAGCCGCTTAGCTTTTAAATTTCGAATCAGGAAGCTTATAAATTATTTCTGATTCGGTTTTAGAACATGCTTATCAACTCCCAGCTTAATTCACAAATTGTTCTCAATCGTATGCATACATTGAGATAATTATTTTTCATAAATGTTAAACTAATTCGCTATGTGGTGATATTAAAACGTGTGACCCGTGAATCAAAAGTGAAAGTGTGTATACCTTACTGTTACTCTTTCATGTACCAATGGCTTGAAGAAGTTGCCGCCCTGGCTTCAAACATTCTTCTTCCATAAATGCCTCTCCAACGACTACAGGCAGCCTGGAACAGCTCTACAGTATTTATATAATTCTAGTGGAAACTGAGAACCAGAAATCTATGGGATAAATTGAAATGCACAGCAAAAAACTTATTGCCCCTCAATTTATAAGCATCAGACAAACATTTTTTACAGCAAATAACTTTTTTCGCTGCAAATAAACCCATCGATTAACAATACTAGTACTAGAAATAATTTCAAAATATACATCAATAGCATATTGTATTTTTTCTTTAATTGCGTCAAAAAAGATGTTTAACGTACAAAAAATATGATTTGCATATAAAAGTACGAGTATACTGATTGCACAGCAAACTTAATAAAGTCTTACGGCTGTCCGACTTGGATAGATTAGTTTAAAAACAATGGTAAGTAAAATGTTTTAAGAAAAAACTTTTTAAAATTATATAATAGCATTAATTTTTCGCAGAATCAAAAAGACAACAAAACCTCGACAATTGTTTCGCCTCTAAACGAGGCATTATCAAGACTGTCTCAGAGAGAACAGCAAAATTCGTGGTTGGAACGTGTTTGCTTATAAGTAAACGCGTGCAAATTTCATTATCGCGATGTAGGATTCTTTACAATAACTAATGTGGGTAGAAACCTCAGATCATGCTAACTAAGTTCCAAAAATAGGTATTCACCAATACTTGACCTTATCTGTTTGATTTAATTACTGTCTCTTGATAAGTTGCGTAGAAAACCCAAATGACACACACAAACCAACAACAATTAATGTGTCTGTCTGTTCGTAAACAGATTAAGTAAGGGAGATGTGTGAAAATCTATTTGTTCGTAGAGTAAGGTGTCCGCATCTCTTCTAACTATTTCTAGCCTTTCCCAAACACTTAACTTGAACCCTTTCTCACATAAACGTAAAACTTTAAAAGTGTTACTATTGTTCAAGGAATGACCAGTGTCAAGAAGATGCTTCGCGAAGAGGGATTTCTCAGGACAACCATTGCGGGACGCCGCTCTATGTTCCTTATATTTAATATCGAAGGACCTGCCAGTCTGTCCCACATACTTCAAACCACATTCATCACAACTCAACAAATAAACATTTTACTTACCATTGTTTTGTCATGGATTTTCGCCAAGTAACGCCTGTTTCTATCCAATATTTTAGATTAGTTTAGATTAGTATTTTTGGTAAATAGCTATGCGCCACGAACTTAAGTTGCTGCTAAAATTAAAATATTTTCATGTAATTATTTGCTGCGCAATCAGGATTTTTGCTTAGGAAATGGGTTTTTTTAATACAAAGCAAAGATTTTTTGATTAGCAGCTAAATACTATCCGACATCTATTAGGGAGTAGTCAAAGTCTTCAGCTAGTTAAAACTAATGTATACAACGTACATTGTTATTAGGTACCGAGAATATAATTAAATCACACATTCTTATAAATTTTCACTATGTTGGTGATAGTCGTTCTATCCCAAATTTGTATACCTACATAATTAATTCTTTACTACGAGTGTCCACCATATTGTGGAACATTCCTGTCATGACGTAAACAATAGCGGCACGGCTTGACACGACTCTTTGTGCCAGGTGTTCCCCTTTTAGAATGTTTCACAAGAGCTTCTACTTACACCAACGTGTAACATAATTTCTTGATTATTTCTTATCCATATATTATCCATGACAGACATACATCACACCTGTCTTCCCGAAGGGGTAGGTAGAGATGCAGTACACACCCACTCTTTGCGGGTATTTTTTTTGGTCTCACATAATAGAGGGGAAGACGTTACCGGGCACACTAGAAAGTTCATAACCACTCTATATTTCAAATGAAGTTACATACCACTAAATAGAATAATCGAAGTCCAAGCGTTGAAATCATCGATTATGTAAATTACTCGTATAATTAAATTTTATTTACATTTTATCAAATAATGTGTGTGAAAAGATGCAGAGTGGTAATAACCTATGGACTTTTATACGCGAGCGTCATCGTGGAGACGCGGACATCTCTATATCAGATTACCATAATATTATGTTCCAATATTTGGTATTGTTGTTGCTAACCTATTTCTTGGCAAATTACACTCCTGGATCACAAAAGCCAGTTCCCTTGTAAAGATCGATCCGCGCGTCGGCGCTGCAGACTGGATCTTTCGGTTTGGACTACGGATCAAACGGTGGTGATAAAAGACTAAAATATGACCACAGTTTTGGACTGCAGACGGATCTTTCACGTTTCTCGCATACCATCCAAACTAGACTGTGTGTGAACGGGATGTCAACATTTGTTCCGTAAATGAAAAGAGCCTGTACACAACTGCGATACGAAGTCGCATCTTAAAAATCTCCGAAAACGTAATTCAAATTCAAATTTTAATGTGTATAGTATAGTTTTTAGTAAGTGTAAATAGTATTTTCATCTCTTATTATGTATATTGTTATTGTTAAATTCGAAGGTAAATCTCTTTATTTGTTTTATGACTCAATTACTAGCAACAATAACAGGGATAATCCATATAATAAAATACGGGAAAGGCCTACCTAGGTTATCTTTTGGACAGGATATCCAATACTCAGATAGACTCAAAGAGACACTGTTATCATCTAGTTTTAAATGTTAAGCCTAATCATTATCAGTTAAACTCCAACATTTCACAGTGGATCTTTCACAGTCGAGACTATTACTGAGCGCTGTCGCGTAGCCAGTTTTTAATGTTGATATGGAGTGTGTATTGATAAGCTGTAATCGAATAAACACTTATTCCAGACAAACCCTATCGTGGAGTCTGTAAGAGAGTACCTGCCTATAACTGTTAAAGTCCCTTTACCTCTTGTAATAACAACGCCGTACCAAGAGTCTCTAGACCAAAATCAACAATTTCTGCAGGTGTCGTTTCACAGCCGGGCGCCACTGTAAAATTCACTGAGTGCTCACCAGAGGCGCTCGGCAGTGGACGTAAGAGGGGTTGCGGCCTTAGACCGCGAAGTTAAAAAAAAGTGTTGTTTGACAGCATTAAAAGTGGAAATATGTAGAAAATTATTATTAATAATCAATTCAAAACTGGTTCTCGAGGACTTAGTACAAGGTTATACCTAAATTTTCAAGCACTAGCGCAGACAAGTTTAGTGGGGCCGAGTTCTAAATACCCATCTTATAGGAACAGTGAGAGTAGAATAGGTAAAGTAAAGAATCCAATATATTATCCACACTAATTTTGACTCAAAAATAAAGAATCAAATTACTTCTACAATCCAATAATATAAAAATTAAACGTTTGTTACTGTACGGTGTAACAGAAGGATAGTTTTATGCAAACGTGAACGGTGTAAGGTATTGTTGAAACGAAAATAGCTACTCGTAGACAGGCTTATCAGATTGCTCCAGTTTGCCACAAAGGTATGATATAAACGCCTCCACCATCTCGTCATAAACTTCTATTTGCAGACAAAACCATGGAACAATATGTTTAATGTATCACGATTCTTTCATTTGAAAGTTCTGACCAATTTCGCAATATTATAATGTTTCGTACATGTCATAACAATGATACTCGTACTTGTACAAAATATGAGTACACAATGTTTTAATTTATTTTGAGATTTTATTACAACTGTAGTCATGCTCCAGTTACCTTCGGTGGTTACGTTTTTAGGGCTCCGTACCTAAATGGTAAAACAGGAACCCTATTACTAAGACTCCAGTGTCCGTCCGTCTGCCACTAGGCTGTATTTCATGATCCGTGATAGTTAGAGAGTTGAAATTTTCACAGATGATTGTGAAATGTCCACTAGTATTCTGTTGCCGCTATATTAACAAATACTAAAGAACAGAATTAATATTTAAGGGAGCTCTCATACAACTAACTTCTTTTTTTGCCGGTTTGGTACGGAACCCTTTGTGCACGAGATCGACTTGCATTTGGCCGAGTTTTTTTGATCTGTTGACTTTACTGCCATAAGTTTTATACGTACCTACTACGAGTAAATAGGTATGTATGAAATAAGATCAGAAGATCTTACAAAAATCTAATAGTTGTTTTCCGAGCTTTCAACTCAAACGTTGATGAATAGACGACCTATTAACTGTCGTTCTTAACCTTGATGCTGCACTTCATGTGTTAATGTCGGTACTTAGTAATTTATCTATTGACATTTTTAATGTGTTACTCATACCTATTAACTGTCGTTCTTAACCTTGATGCTGCACTTCATGTGTTAATGTCGGTAGTTAGTAATTTATCTATTGACATTTTTAATTGTCTTATTAGTAAAGTGAGTCATTTAAAAGAGATTGGTATCTTATAAAAGTTGGAGCCTTAAATCTAAAATCCGACCGGTCTAACTACAGAACTTATATCATCATCATATCGCCCATGGGTTGTGGAGGTCAGATGGCAGTCGCTCCACGCAAAATATCGACCTTCAACCGAATCGCAGTTAGACTGGAAAGCCAACCCCAACTGCGTTGGGAAAAGGCTCAGTGGATGAATGAATCTACTAATGAATCTATCTATCGTGTGAAGGACAAACAAGGATTAGTGATAAGTCGATATTATTTGTAAAGAAAATGTTATATTTAAAGAGTCATATACCAATAAAACGCTGACACCTTAGATTATAGACAAAATAATAATAATCTAAGGCTGACACATCGCCCACAACAAAATCACATTAGGTACTCGGTTTATTTTTCACTTCACTCTGCACAATAAAGGTTAATTTATTCAGTAAGTCATGAATAAACTAAGATTTATTGGCATATCGTTATTATAAGCATCGTGTAGGTAGGTACTTACGAGTATATCATATACCTTCCTCATCATCCACCGATCCTTTTCCCAACCCAGTTGGGGTCGGCTTGAATGATGGATGGATGCGATTCAACTTGGATATTTTCCGTGAAAATTTGGAATTTCCATGAGTGCTGCTTCTGCTCGATGATAAGGGGCACATTTAACTACAATTGATAAAAAATATAGAAAATCGTTAATAACTGTTTTTCGGCGGTTTTTCATTCCTTAATCCGGCGCTGGAAAAGCTTTGTTAATGCGCTTCCTCGTCAACTATCCCACAATCAAAACACACTTTCGTAAAATCGGTTGCATGCAATCATGATTCCAGCTGTAGCTCGGCGTACGCACTAAGTACGTACATACATTGTAAATAAAAAGGTGATTTCCAGAATTTTCCAAAAACCACTTTTTTTCTACTCAGGGCAGCTCACGGGTGGGTCTGGGCGTGGGTGGGTCTGGGCGTGGATACCCTCTCGCTGGAGACCATGCTTCAAGCCATGGTCTCCAGCGGGAGTAGGTGGAACGCGGCCGTGTCCTTCTGCGAGCAAGTCGTGCTCGCGAAGGAGGCGGCCGAGAGAGAGAGGGAGCGTGCCCTCCCCGCCGAGTTCTGTAGTCAGCGGCGTGGCCGCCGCAGACTCATCTACGCCCAAGACCATCGACCTCCATGATCGGGGCCTGAGGACGGCGGGATCGCCACCCGTCGTCCTTACAGAAGCAGGCTAGAAGGGTTGCGTGCTGCGGGGCCTTTGCCCCATAGCACGCAACCAGATTCACTCACTGACGCGGGATAAAACCCTACCCCCAACGACGCGGGATTCTCATCCCGACCCAACCCCCGCAGAGACCACAGAGGTGGTCAAAGTCCGCCGGGCGCCACTGGAAATACGTTCTGCTTGTAACCAGAGACGCCCGGCAACGGACGTTAGAGCGGCCGCGGCCTTGGTCGCGGAACTAAAAAAAAAAAAAAAAAAAAAAAAAGGGCAGCTCACGTGTTATGGGAAATTCAAAATTGCAACACTGATTTTTACACGATCATCACTTATAGAAATTAACTGAAAGTATTTTTTTTTCTTTAAAAACAATCTATATATTTATACTTTATTGATAGAATGATCTAAAAACTGAAATACAATTTAATTCTATTAAAAAATATATTTCATACAAGTACATTACATGGTGCACACTAAAAGTTTTGCACTTCTAGCTAATCGGAACTATTTGAATTTCGAATGTTATATTTTTTTAAACGTTGCGACCTTCTTAGTAATAAAAAAAAAACAATTGGCGGGAAATCATTTGTCAATTGTTTTTTATCACACATCAAAGTTCTACGTATGCAACGAAAATGGAATTAAGTCGAAAAGATTTTAGAGCGATGATTTTTATTGATTTTAAAAGTTCTCTCTCTCCGCAAGACTGTGCCGTTCGTCTTCAAAATGCTTTTGGGAGAGAAGCACCTTATTTGAGCACCGTGAGGCGATGGTTTGCTGAATTTGAGAGAGGTCGAGTTTCTTTACATGACGAATTTCGTGAAGGGCGGCCTTCAACTGCCGTCAACGAAAATAATGTGGTTAAGCGGTTAATTGAAGAAAACCCGCGGATTACCTATGAGACAATTCGAGGACTATTGGGGATTGGTATGAGTCAAATCCAGAAAATTTTACACGAAGAATTGAAAGTTCGGAAACTTTGCTGTCGTTGGATCCCTCATGAACTGACAGCGGAGCAGAAGCGGGCTCGCGTGGAATGGTGCTCACAAATGCTACTGAAGTACGACCACGGACATTCTAATGCTGTTTATGACATTGTCACAGGAGACGAAACGTGGATTTATTATTTTGAACCCGAAAGAAAACTGCAGTCTTGTGAATAAGTGTTTGAAAATGAGAACAAGCCAACAGAAGTGAGGCAGGCGAGAAACGTTGGTAAAAAAATGATCGCGTTTTTTTCTCAGCTACGGGTCCCATCTGTACAATTCCACTTGAAGATCAAAAGAGTGTTAATGCCGAGTGGTATTCTACCATTTATTTACCCAGGGTGTTAGAAAAAGTTCGCGAAAGACAACCCAAAAGCCGCGTTCTCCTACATCATGACAACGCTTCTTCAACACACGGCCAACAAAACAAAGTCATTTTTAGCTTCCGAAAAAGTACCACTCGTCACCCATCCTGCGCATAGCCCCGACCTAGCACCCTGTGATTTCTGTATTTTCCCCAAAATCAAAGATTTGATGAGAGGTTTCACTTTTACCACCTCCGAAGAGGCAGTGATAACGTTCAATCAGCACGTAGAAAACATGCCTTCAGATCTGTGGTCCTCCTGTTTTAAAAAATGGTTCGATCGCATGAAAAAATGTTTAAAATGTAAAGGAAAGTATTTTGAAAAGCAATAAACACAATATTTTGGTTTTAAAATGTTGTTTTTTTTAAGTTACGCGAAACTTATAGTGTGACCTACGTATAATAACACATTTTGAGAATATAAGCTCGTTACAGTTCGGGGGCTCCCATATGTAATCGTACAACAAATATGACTTTTTTGCCGTTTTGGTACGGAACCCTATATGGGCGAGTCCGTCTCGCACTTGGCCAGTTTTTTTTAGTTAATCCTGGTACAAAAGCTGGAACGCCCTTTTATTCTAAAATACGAGTAATAGTTACTAGTGGTCACCCGCGACTTCGTCCGCGTGGTAATTTGGATTTTTTCCAGTTCCCGTGGTATCGCGCACTCGATTTGTCATCGTCACTTCCTACTTACTTGACACTTATCGTCATATTTTGAAAAATTCACACAATATCTTTATAAATTGTAGCCTATGTGTTATTCTGATGTATAAGCTATATTATTGTAAAGTTTCATTAAAATCCATTTAGTAGTTTTTATGTGAAAGAGTAACAAACATCCATCCATCCATACATACATACTCACAAACTTTCGCGTTTATAATATTAGTAGGATTGTGCACCTATAATATCGGATTCAATACGAGACCTTTTTATGGTGTTTAAAACCCTTCACTTTACAAAACGCAAATGAAACATATTACATTGACGTAATAAGGCCACAAAGAGTGTCCACAGAGGCTATTGACATTCAGAGCAAGTTCTGATCCATCAGTACAGTGCACAATAAGTATTTTAATACTAGCGTTTACCGATATCTTCTCCCGTGTTCTTATTTTGACCGTGCATAATAATATCTGGTCAAGTTCAAAGACAAAGGAATGGGAGACACGCAGCCATGTGTTTCGCACTACTTTTGACCTCCTCACAACTCGAAAACTATTTAGTTAGACTAGAGTGAGTTTGTAGATCGAACTAGAATGAGTTTACAGATCCTTATCTGCAAACTCGTTCTAAGACTTAAATCCTGGAAGTGTTTATAGGGTTGTTTAGCACCTATCTATCTTGCACCTACCTACCTACCTATATGTTGTATTTATTATCTAAAAAAAGTTAATAAAATAATAAAGTTAAGTCTAATAAAAGTAAAAAAAAAAAACTTTTCATCCGACTTCCAAAAAAGGAGGAGGTTCTCAATTCAACTTTTTTTATGTTTGTTACCTCATATCTTCGGACTGGTTCAACCGAATTTGAATTTTAAATTGGAAGCTAATACTTCCCAAGTGTTCCCATTTCAATTTGATCCTATTCCGACAACTATTTGGTCCCATTTCGAGAGTTTGAATCTCAATAAAATAAAATAAAATATTTCAATTTTTGACATATATTTTTTGTAGACAGATACATACGAGTATAAGATGTCCACTGTTCACCAGATGTATTGTTAGTCGCTAACCGGGTATTTACCGATATGCATGTCAGTTGATTGGGAAATACGTGCCGGTGAAGTTGGGATAAACCTCTAGATCTCAGTCAGATTCGTATGCACCTTCTACCTATTTTAGCACCTTTTCATTACCAACGAAACTTTACCGTGACTTTGTGGTGTTTCAAATTTTATACAGCAGTTTTTGGATCACATCTAGGTACCTACTTGGTAGATAATTGTACTAAGATACCACTAATCATGGTAGGGCCTGGTGATGGTTTACAACAATAAATAATTATTTTATAAAGAAAATGACATTGATACTAACATTGAATAAGTTTTTCAACATTAACAATTTGGTAATATACATAATAATTAACACACTATTTCCTCAAAGGATCGTATTTAACAAGAAAAAACCTTTCTGACGCAACATTTTAGCATAATATATCATATTATTAGTATGCTTGCATCCTATATCCTACCTAACTACTGTATATATCCGCGTATAAATATTTCTTGATGAGTCGCAACATAAATATTTATGCAAAAGTAGCTTTGCAACTGAACCGTTCGGTCACTGGCAAAAGTAGACAAGCAGGAGTAGGTAAATAATTTCTTTATAATATTATATTTAATTGTGGTAAGCGATTAGGTTAACACATTGCAAAGGTTGAGTTACACCACAGTACACTAACCAGGTCGGTCTCAGAACGGGTGACCAATTTCTTAAGACAATATAAACCTATTTGCGCCTCGAAGGGAGCCGTCGCTGTGCGTCAGTTCCTGTTGCCATACGAACATCTATGACAGTATTACTGGTAGTTGGGGTCATAATAAAACCGACTGTTCTAACTACAGAACTTCAATATCGCCAATGGGTTGTAGAGGTCAGATGGCAGTTGCTTCGCAGACGCTAGATTAGAAAACCAACCCCAACTCGATTGGGATATGGTTCGGTGGCTGACAATTCTATTTAATTATGGCTAAGTCTACAATTATATTGGCAGCATGTCAACCTCGCCTGCAAGTTGTGAGATCGGCAGTTGAGTCTTTAGCTAACATGGCATGGCAATAAAGTGGTTGGTTAGTGTCAGGCTCGCCCCCTATAACGTGGGCCTATCAAAGTCACTAACGCCTTTATATGCATTTGTCGATGTTCTGTCGCTTGCGAGAATACTCGGAATTGTCGAAAATCGACAATAGGCTGGTCCCTTATTACGTGGGACAAACAGTGATTGGCCAAATTTGGACGTAATAAAGCCTCTACTATTTCTACCTCTTTGGGGATAAAGACGTGGTTTTATGTTGTATACCTATTTTATCAAATGCAGATCTCTACTTTCACAGAAATATTTGTTGCTACCCCAATATGTGAAGAAGAAAATATAAGTTATAGTATTTTTGTGACCTTTCTTTTAACCTGTCAAGAACTCCAGACTAATAACTCAAATACAGGTTACCAATGAACTTTAAACGATTTCTAATAGGTGCCTACTGTTCTACTGAAGAAGGTATAAATAATTTGGCGGGGCGTCACTTTAATGAATGGTACTCGTTATAAATTACAAACTTGCATTATTGAATAAGCTGGTTACTGCATATAACGCCGACTACAACGGAAATAGTTTGTATTAGCAATTTAATAATTATTTAAGTTGTTCAGTGCCTTTCATAGTCTGTGGACTGGCTATTTACAACCAATCACTAATCATTAATTTCAAACTTTATTGTTGTATAAATAACATCTATTTTAAAATGATTTTGCAGGGCGTTGTTATTGCTATTTTGTTTTATTTAGCACTAGATTTTGTAACACTAGAACTAAGGACTGTGTTACATTTAAGGTGAGGTAAATTACACTGACGTTAGTTGTTTATTTATTAGACTGTAACTCAGAAATGACATTAAGAAAGAAATTATAAATAGATCACAAAAACTGATGTCATCGGCGGGATTCGAACCCACGGCCTTTCCCTAACAGGGGGACTGCTCTGCCAACTGAGCTACGATGACCACTACCGACAACATCGAATTTTTGCTTCATATCATATTCATAATTTCTACATCGCGCTATTAAGGTTAGCGTTGGATCCACCTACCGCAGTTCTACCGAACTGACGGTACCAGTGTATCGTGTTACAACGATATTTAGACACTGAATTTTTAGATGAATCCTTACCAAATCCATATATATTTTTGTATTTCAAAGCAATGAGTTTGCTTAAACTATTCTTAAAATATTAAGAAAGAAATTATAAATAGATCACAAAAACTGATGTCATCGGCGGGATTCGAACCCACGGCCTTTCCCTAACAGGGGGACTGCTCTGCCAACTGAGCTACGATGACCACTACCGACAACATCGAATTTTTGCTTCATATCATATTCATAATTTCTACATCGCGCTATTAAGGTTAGCGTTGGATCCACCTACCGCAGTTCTACCGAACTGACGGTACCAGTGTATCGTGTTACAACGATATTTAGACACTGAATTTTTAGATGAATCCTTACCAAATCCATATATATTTTTGTATTTCAAAGCAATGAGTTTGCTTAAACTATTCTTAAAATATTAAGAAAGAAATTATAAATAGATCACAAAAACTGATGTCATCGGCGGGATTCGAACCCACGGCCTTTCCCTAACAGGGGGACTGCTCTGCCAACTGAGCTACGATGACCACTACCGACAACATCGAATTTTTGCTTCATATCATATTCATAATTTCTACATCGCGCTATTAAGGTTAGCGTTGGATCCACCTACCGCAGTTCTACCGAACTGACGGTACCAGTGTATCGTGTTACAACGATATTTAGACACTGAATTTTTAGATGAATCCTTACCAAATCCATATATATTTTTGTATTTCAAAGCAATGAGTTTGCTTAAACTATTCTTAAAATATTAAGAAAGAAATTATAAATAGATCACAAAAACTGATGTCATCGGCGGGATTCGAACCCACGGCCTTTCCCTAACAGGGGGACTGCTCTGCCAACTGAGCTACGATGACCACTACCGACAACATCGAATTTTTGCTTCATATCATATTCATAATTTCTACATCGCGCTATTAAGGTTAGCGTTGGATCCACCTACCGCAGTTCTACCGAACTGACGGTACCAGTGTATCGTGTTACAACGATATTTAGACACTGAATTTTTAGATGAATCCTTACCAAATCCATATATATTTTTGTATTTCAAAGCAATGAGTTTGCTTAAACTATTCTTAAAATATTAAGAAAGAAATTATAAATAGATCACAAAAACTGATGTCATCGGCGGGATTCGAACCCACGGCCTTTCCCTAACAGGGGGACTGCTCTGCCAACTGAGCTACGATGACCACTACCGACAACATCGAATTTTTTTGCTTCATATCATATTCATAATTTCTACATCGCGCTATTAAGGTTAGCGTTGGATCCACCTACCGCAGTTCTACCGAACTGACGGTACCAGTGTATCGTGTTACAACGATATTTAGACACTGAATTTTTAGATGAATCCTTACCAAATCCATATATATTTTTGTATTTCAAAGCAATGAGTTTGCTTAAACTATTCTTAAAATATTAAGAAAGAAATTATAAATAGATCACAAAAACTGATGTCATCGGCGGGATTCGAACCCACGGCCTTTCCCTAACAGGGGGACTGCTCTGCCAACTGAGCTACGATGACCACTACCGACAACATCGAATTTTTGCTTCATATCATATTCATAATTTCTACATCGCGCTATTAAGGTTAGCGTTGGATCCACCTACCGCAGTTCTACCGAACTGACGGTACCAGTGTATCGTGTTACAACGATATTTAGACACTGAATTTTTAGATGAATCCTTACCAAATCCATATCCAGCCCCGCACTTGTAGCGCACACAGGTTACGCTCCTCTGGGCCTCGGTTACAACGGTTACAATGGATTACTTGGTCTCAATGCTTATAATGGACTTAACAATGGACTCTACAACGGAGTTTACAACGGAGTCTACAACACCTCTCCCTGGATCGGTGCCCTGTAAGAAGCGAAATTGACGAACACCTAAGATCTCGTAAAAACAAAAATATTTATAAAATAAATATTGTACAAAATTACTCTTACGTATTATTTTATTCATAATTATGCTTATTTATGTTAAGTTATTCCTTTGACATCTATTCATTTGCATTTTAAATAAGTAGGTGATTGATGCATCAGTAACTACCACACATGAATATTATCTTAAATAAAAAAAACCAAGTAACCAGTGCGCAATGCTTCTTTTTTTAATTCCGCGAGACGCTGCGGGCGTCTCTGGTACACACCAGAAGGTATTTCCAGTGGCGCTTGGCGGACTTTGGCCACCTGTGTGGCCTCTTCGGGGGTTTGGTCGGAATGAAAATCCCGCGTCGTTGGGGTTGGGTTTTATGCCGCGCCGGTGAGTAAATTTGGTTGCGTGCTGTGGGGCTGAGGCCACGCAGGAGGCGTTGGGTCCCTTTAGGTTGGGCATGAGTCGCAAAAGCGCGACTGATGCCCCCGTCACTTAGGGGACCAAACTTCGGAAATGTGGTCCGAAGTTTCATCGGCTATCAAGTACGATCCCTAGGTAATTCATCGAGGGCTTGATGCCGATGCTAACGCTTCCTAAGTGCGCAATGGTTAAAAAACTCTTCCTCCTAAATCGAATGTAAAGGCAATTTATTATGAGCGTTATATTTTTATTACTACGTTTTTATTAGCTTCACTTATATGTTTGCTTGCTTGGATGTTTGTAACACATTAAAAATAAATAATAGTTTTAAAAACACGCTTTTATAGAGCATCCAACTAAAAAGTAGAAAATAAATTTTAATAAGTTTTAATTAAGAATAGTGTAAATAAGAAATAAATGTATATAATTGTAAAAAAAAGCGTGAAAGTTCTTTAGAACAGAAAGCCGCTCTATGTTACCCGCGGACTACCAAGTTTCTTGGAGATCGGATAAAAAATGTGACCGTTATCGCCCATAACGTTAAAAACACTATTTGCAATAGGGGCGAGTCTATGGCCATTGACCGGGCACTTCTGTTTGCCAGAGCCGATATTCTGTTATGCACCACTTGTAAGTTGTAGTAAATTGGCTTGAGGAGTTGTGGCCCCTATATACTATATTTTTCACTCCTAGATACCTACTCCTAATGTGCTGTCAACACAATCATATATGATAGGCAATTATGGCCTCTACAGTTCTACACATTGTTAATGTTAACGCCTGTGTGTAATGTGATGATCCATCATGGCTGAGTTTAGGTATAGAGCATAGAGGCTAGAAGCCAATGGTCACATGGAACCAAGGAAATGGCTTGAAGATACTGAAGTAAAACACCTTTGATAATGCTGAAACCGGTCGGTGAAAATAAATCAAATAAAGTTGTGGAAAAGTGTACAAGTGTATTTGTTCATCATGTATTACTATAACCAATCCACCAAGTGCCAATAATCGAAAGTATAAACTAAACTAAATAAGTAAATCCTTTTAATGACATATAAACTAGGTATGCAATACATTCTGCTGTTGCAATAATTGAGCTGAGTTTGTCGATCCGGGTCGAACTCCTAAACGACTGGACCGATATTTATGAATTCAGATATATACACTCACGGTGATGGTCACTATGACCGTGCCAAATTTCAAAAAGATCGGTCCAGTCGTTTAGGAGGAGTTTGATAACGAACGAAATACACGAGTCGTCTAAGAAAGAGCTTCGTAAACTCCGCTCAATAACCTGATGAGGTCAGATTTCAAATTAATTACTCTCATTGAACTCGAATTTTACAATCGAGGAATGAGATTCCAAAAAGGCCTACTTTCAACCGGTAGGATAAGTTGGTTAAAGGTTATGGTTGTCGTAATTTTATCTAATAAGTATGGTAAGTAACCGATAGCTTCAACATAAATCGTACAGTGACATCTAGGTAAACTGGTAGTGAACTACGATAAGGAAACCTAGATGGCGCTGATGTCTCTCATTAAAGATTTCTCATTTCAAATTACACTTAAACATAATAATATTTTCTTATAAGTACTACATAAATAAGTTGTACACATAATATTTTTGAAATCGCCGCATAGAGTTCCTAATTATACCCCATATATATATACCTAACCTACCCCAGTCGATAAATTAGACTAAAATTAAATATTATAGCTCCAACAATCTGCTTACTATAAATAATGTTTGCTTACATTTTATAGGTATAGTTTATGAGATTCGTGCTTGGGTGCAAAGGGGCTCTACCAACATCTTAAGGGCCCCAGCGACCTCACCTGCTAGTGGCGCACCTGCTGATAAACGGACGAGGCTCGTTAATTTACGGTACCTATGGAGTGGCTTCGGCCCCTACGTGGGTACCAGTTGGTACAACAGTGTTGGTCCGCGGGGGTACCACCGTGCAGCTGTGCTAAAGCCCCCCAAGTAACCCAGCCCAGGCTGGGTTTTTTTTTTTTTTTGTCCAGGCGCTGTGGCTTGGCCCGCGAACAGTTTCCCTACCATAAGTAAGGCTTTGCTAGCTCTGTTTATTTAAAGCGTTTACAATTGATAATTTAATAAAATATAACTAGGTACTAAGGCTTAACGTAACAGATTATTATAGATTTAATGGCGATATAATGGTGTAAAATTAAAAATAATTATGTACAATATAATGGTGTAAATTTTCAAATAATTCGGTAATAATATTATTAGCAATGAAATAGTAAATAAATAGAATTAAAATAGTGTAAAAATAAATATTCAATAATTAATAAAATTCCATAACTAAAACACCATATTTAAAAAGTATGGTGCGATGGAAAGAAACAGAACCGTGCGGATTGACTGCCCGGCTGGTAGCAATGTATGCTGTCGGCCAGAGCCTATCATAGATGTCCAGCCGGGGGTGTCCTAGGATTTGTTTCTTTCCACCGCACGTCCGGCCACGTAAGTGAGGAAGGCAATAACCTTCCCCCTTGTGGTTTTATCGCCTAACAAATTCCCTACATTCCCTAAGCTAAAATCTGTTGCCAGGGACATCTCCAGGTCATACCGTTGTGTCCCAAAGATGGGACACTCGAACAGGAGGTGAGGCACGGTTTCGTCGACGGTGGCGTCACAGGCACACGACGGACTCGCCCTGCACTTGAAACGGTGCAAGTACGAGGCGAACCCGCCGTGCCCCGTGAGTATCTGGGTGAGCAGGTACTCAGTACCCACTTTGCCGACGAATTTGTGGGCTGCGCGTACGTCAGGGAAAAACAACTTGGTCACGCCGGCGACCCCGCCCTCTGTGTATCGCCGATTCCATTCGTCAACCGACTTCTCGCGGAGAATTCGTTTGACGAACGAAACCGGCACTTGATCGTAGGAGGGTCGGGTTTTCAGACTCAACGCGGCACTCTTCGCCAGCTCATCGGCCCTCTCGTTACCCTCCAGACCGGCGTGCGCTTTGATCCAGAACAGGGATATTTCCCTGCCCTGGACCTCGCCGGCCCTGATGTTGGCCCTGGCCTCGACGGCCAGGCGGTGCGTGGAGGCGTGGTTGGTAACGGATTCGAGGGCCGATCGGGAGTCGCTGATGATTGCGAAGCGTGTACCGGGCCTTTCAGCCGCGAGCCTCGTAGTCTCGCGTATTGCAAGCAATTCGGCCTGGTAGACGGTGCAGTAGGGCGACAGTCCAAGTTTGATGGCTCTGGTTTCCGTCTGTCGTTTCCAGATCGACAGAGCGGCTCCTACCTTGCCATCAATCTTGCTGCCGTCTGTAAAAATACGTACTGAATCGCCTACCAGGTCTGCCACATCACTCTGGGAGGTGAGGCGCATGAATTGCCTGCTAATATGGTCGGCTGGATGAGGTCTCTGGCTGAATGGGAACGGTGTCTCTACATCCCGGTCGGCCAGCACTGATCGTCCTACCCCCCTTTTCGATTCGTACAGGGAAGCATTTTCCCTGATCCGAATGTCCAAGGGGGGCAGGCCGGCCAATGCCAACGCGGCATTGAGAGACACCGTCCGGTAGGCCTGGCACAGCTTCTGTGCGAAGCCGCGCTGCACCACGTTGAGTCTCTTCTGCACCATTTTCTTTTTTGTCGCTGGCGCCCAAGCTGCTGCTGCATAGGTGATGATGGGCTCCACTGTCGCGGTGTAGATGATCCGGATTATCTCCGGATGGAGGCCCCAGCTGGATCTGGCGGCTGACGACACCCGCTTGTAGACGCCCAATGCCCGTTCGCACACGTTTGCGACGTGGGCATTGAACGTCAACCGCCGGTCAATCGTCAGCCCCAGCAACTTGATTTCCTCCGCCATTGCAATGTCGACCCCGCCCATGCTCAGGCGTGGGGTGTCATAATCAAGCTTATTGGTAAGCACCATAGCGCACGTTTTGTGCGGTGCAAGCCCAGGCTGGGTTGCGTTAGGGGTTCAGCAGTTGCACCGCCGGGCCCGGGGCGATGTATGGTGCAGCAGGCATGGGACCAGTGGGGGCGAAACGGAGTCTAGTGTGGGTGGTGTGGATCGATTCGCCGGCCAGGGAGACCCTTAGCAACGGCGTTGCCGCGGCCGCCCGCAACACAGTCATGGGGCCAACCACCCCAGGAGGCTGCCCCACATGTTGCGCATAATCCTGATGTGGGATCGCCGCTCATGGTGGTAACCGGTGTGGGGTAGCGGCGGCCTTGCATCAGGGGGGTTTGGGAGCCCTTCCGTCCGGCGAGTCGGCTCCGACCTAACCACACGGTTCTAGACAAAGCTAGCCCCTGCGATTTGTCACTTACTGCTGCACCAAATGTCGCCCTGTCTTCACGTTTCTTCTTCAAAATCTACAATGGCAGTGCAACAAAAAAGAAATAAACGTTACACAGCGGCCCTAGGAAACCCCACAACTTCACATTTCGAGGTGGAGTTCACTAACGTCCGTGGACTCCATGCGAACCTCGATACTTCACGACGACTATGGCACTACTCGTCAGCGGATTGGGACGGTCTACGCGATTATTATGCGTCCGTCCCCTGGAGTTATCGCTGCTTTCGTCGGATAGTGCTTCTGCTATTGCTGGCGAGATCAGTTTAGGGATGGATTATTACATCCCTTTCACTGATGTCGCCAGTATCCGCAGAGCCCGTCCCTGGTTCGGGCGAGATTGTGCCAAAGCTGTTCGACAAAAACAGTCGGCATATCGCGCCTGGATCAGGGCCCGGGCTGTGCGCGACCCAAACGTGGGCCACCTCAAAGCAGCGTACAACCGGGCCACAAAATCGAGTAAGAGGGCCTTTAAGAGAGCGGATGCCCAGCGCGTTGCGCGGCTTGGTCAGGAGCTCACTTCCCATCCCACGGGCAGCCGTGGATTCTGGCAACTGGCCAAAGCCGTGCAATCTAACTTTTGTCAGCCCTCGCTGCCACCGCTGCGTTACCCAGATGGAACACTGGCTCACAAAGCCAAAGAGAAAGCGGATATGCTCGCAGACCTCTTTGCGGCTAATTCCCGGGTCGACGACCGTGGCCTGTAGCACCCCGCCATCGCCTACTGTGGCCACACAATGCTTGATATTGTTATCAGGCAATGTGATGTACGGGCAGTGCTGCGGTCACTCGACACGCGGAAAGCCAGTGGCCCTGACGGTATTCCGGCGGTGGTGCTACGAAAATGTGCAGCTGAGTTGTCTCCAGTATTAACGCGTCTGTACCGCCTGTCATACTCTTCAGGGCTCGTGCCGGAGGTCTGGAAGGAGGCGAACGTACAACCGATCCCCAAGAAAGGGGATCGGTCCGATCCAGGCAACTATCGACCCATAGCTGTCACCTCAGTCATTTGCAAGCTGCTTGAGCTCCTTATAAATAAGCAGCTCATGCAATTCCTAGAGGATCACTCGCTAATCAATGATCGACAATACGGCTTCAGGCCAAAGCGATCAACGGGTGATCTTCTGGCATTCGTAACGCATGTCTGGGGTGGGGCTATGGAAAGGCACGGCGAGTCCTTGGCTATTAGCCTGGACATCGCCAAAGCCTTCGATAGGGTCTGGCATGCTTCGCTCCATTCCAAGCTTCCGGCATATGGTCTACCTCCTCAACTGTGCAGCTGGATTGCCAGCTTTTTAAACGAGCGCCGAGTGCGGGTCCTCTGCGATGGCCAGGCTTCTCGCTTCTTGCAAGTGAATGCCGGGGTACCGCAGGGGTCCGTACTATCACCAACTCTCTTTCTTCTGCATATCAATGATATGCTATCCCTCGGGAACATTCATTGCTATGCAGATGACAGCACACTGCACGGGAGTTACTCGGTTCGTCCGACGGCGGGGCGATCTGAGATTGAGGAGGAGAGACGACGACTCGTGGCTGATCTCGACCGTAACCTCGACAGTATCTCTCAATGGGGTACCGAGAACCTGGTCGAGTTCAATGCCCGCAAAACACAGGCGTGTGCATTTACTGCGAAGAAATCCCCTTTCCTTCCCCTACCCTCTCTTCAGAATGCATTATTACCAATGAAGGACAACCTTGATATCCTTGGCATAGACGTTCGTCGAGAGCTCAATAATAAAAACTACATTGAAAGATGTATAGGGCTAGCTTCGCGGAAACTAGGAATACTGAATAAGGTAAAGAGATTCTTTACACCGGACCAGAGGTGTCTGCTGTACAAGACGCAGATTAGACCCTGCGTCGAATACTGCTCTCACCTCTGGGACGGCTCCGCGAAGTATCTGCTGGACGCTCTCGACGCTATGCAGCGACGGGCTATCCGTATTATAGATTGTCCGGAGGTAACGGGAAGCCTTGAGCCGCTAGTTCAGCGCCGAACAATAGCTTCCTTGGCCGCATTCTACCGTATTTACCACGGCGAGTGTTCTGAAGAGCTCTTCAATCTGATCCCACCCTCTTCCTTCCGATCCCGAACGACTCGTGCCGGGCAGAGATGCCACCCCCACACAGTGGATGGCATGTTCGCGAGAACCGAACGTTTTAAACGTTCGTTTCTCTGCCGAACGATAGTGGCCTGGAACGCCCTGCCTGTGCACGTGTTTCCTCCCACATATAATCCTGGGTTCTTTAAGCGGAGCGTGAAGAGGCACATCAGTAGGTCGTCAAGTTGAGGGCCACTCTCAATAGTAATGTGTGCTGTGAGAGTGGCCCACAATCGCTAGACGTCGTCACGACTTACTACCAGGCGGGCGCCGTCAATTTGGCGGACCAAATATAAAAAAAAAAAAAAAAAAAAAAAAATCGGGAGTTGATACCTTACTATTGAGACCCAGTTAACGATTATAATAGTAGTCAGTCATGAGAATCTTTTAACCGTTAGGCCTGTAGAAAATAAGGAAGGGAATAAGAAAACCTACATACTTGTAAAACATACAGTGGAGGAGAACCTGATGACATGATGAGAAGATGATGACGATGGTGGCTTGGAACGCCCTGCCTGCGCACGTGTTTCCTCCAATATAACCCAGGGTTCTTTAAGCGAAGCGTGAAGAGGCACATTACTGGGTCGTCAAGTTGAGGGCCACTCTCTATAGTATTCCTGTGTATGATGTGTATGAGAGTCGCCCACAATCGCCAGACGTCGCCACAGCTTACCAACAGGCGGGTAGCGTCAATTTGTCAACCTAAATATTAAAAAAAACTCATTTTTTTAAGTTAATTAAAAACAAACCATATCGCTGGCATACATTTATTAATATAAAGAAAAGTATACTAATTAATTCCACTGACAGTAAAATACTGACTTGCAAATACGCTGGAGGTTATAATACATGTCCAAGTTTACGGGGAATAAGATTGCACTTATTATATTATAGTCTTTCTTTATTGAGTTTCCGATATTTAGGCCAGTGACGTATTATTTAGGTAGTATATACTCGTAGTTTATCTGAATTTTTGGCATTGTTTCAAGCACCAAGATCACGGTAGAACTGATCAATATCATATATATGGCACGCATGGATGCATGTTTTACTACTTAATGGTTTGTAATCAAATGATAATTCTGGGCCCTAGTCGTCCCTTATCTCGCCGTGCTCCTGCTGACAAAACGGAGAAACACTGGTAAAGGTTCTGGCATAATGACCTCGCTCCTCTAATAAGTGACACAATAGTGGCAATGGCAAAAAAAAAAGGTGGCAAAATGAAGAAAATTGAATTTTGAATGTAGTTGTGTCCGTTTTGCTTGGTTGTAGCACAGATATAAGAATACTGTTGTAGCGAACACCCCATCATACGGTTTTTCAAAAATAGTTTTTCTTTATTAATTTAATCATTTTGTTATACCAGAAATATTATAACACATTTTTTTTATATCTAAACTGAGTGATGTATTTCTGTGTTTGAAAGCAATGATTTTCCTTCTACTATTCTTATGCTAACGTTAATACGATCTAGAATTTTTTTATGAAGCAAAGATTGAATGATGTCGGACTCGGTATGGTCATCGTAGCTCAGTGAGCAAGGCCGCGGGTTCGAGTCCCGGCGATGACATTTCAGTTTTTCTCATTTATAATTTAAATCTAAATAATTGAGTGATGTTGTAACTGTTTGGTGATTTGTGAAATTATTCAGTTAGCGTACTTAAAAATAATAAATAAAATATATGTACTCTTAACTCTTCAAACTGCAAGTTAGATGTTATAGCGACGAAAATTATTTTCTAATGCATTTTTCCTCATATAAATGTAGCTCCTGTTTTACTCGTAGTTTTGATGTGTCTTAGTAGTTGAAACAAATAATGTCAATTTATTATATTATGAAACTTATCTGTTAACATTTTTAATTACATATTTTATAATTAAATAGAACATTACTATATTTATTTCGTTAAAATCCTTGCAAATATTTTTATAAAATAATTTCGTAATGTTTTAGGTTGAACATTATCAACCTAAAATATTACGTTCATAATTGCAACATCTTTATGATTTTCAAGTTCGTTACTATAAATATGGCAGAGTACACGCTAAGTTCATCAGTCGACCCGCACCGATTAGAGGCAATTCAATTAGAAAAAGAAACACTACCGTTATAATGAAGTCGATAGTGGTATTATTCGCCCTTGTGGCTGCGGCGTGCGCATCCTGGGCACCTTCCATTGCCATCGCACCCGCCGCTGTGTCCTACCAGTCACGATATGACGCCCCTGCATACGGCCATGGTGGTCTTGGATACGCCGGCGCTGGTCTTGGCTACGGTCGTCTCGGTCATGGCTATGGTGGTCTTGGTCTCGGCCTTGGTGGTCTCGGCTATGGTGGGCTCGGTCTCGGCTATGGTGGTCTCGGTTACGGCTATGGCGGTGTAGCTCTCGCCGGCGCCGGCCACGTTCTCAAGAAGCGCTCGTTGTTTCATTCCGCCCCGGTCGTAGTGGCACCCTCTGCTGTATCACACCAGTCTCGCCTAGATGTAATCTCCAAACCCGCAGTAGTTTCACACGCCGTGCATGCACCAATTGTTCACGCACCTATTGTTCACGCTGCACCCGCAGTGGTATCCCACGCTGTGGTAGCTCCCGTAGTGCATGCAGCACCAGCTGCCGCGGTCACACATCAGACCAGACTTGATGTACACGCCAGCCCCGCTGTTATTGCCCACGGTGCTGTTGCTCCTATCGGCTACGCTGCGGGTTGGAACAATGGCTGGAATGGACACAACGGCTGGAACAACGGCTGGAACAATGGCTGGAACAACGGCTTGAACGGCTGGAACAACGGATTGAATGGCTGGAACGGATACAGTGGCTGGAACAATGGCTGGAACAACGGCTGGAACAACGGCTGGAACAACGGCTGGAACAAAGGTTATTAAAATTACCGAAAAACGAGAATATATCGAATAGTTTAAATGCTGGTGATGTAAAATTTATAATTTGCAAATTAAATCAGACCAGAAAAAGATATTTACCCTTTTATTTACCAGCACTATACCTCATGTACACAAATAAAACGGTTTTGTCATCACTGGGTAAAGATTTCACTTTATTTAGGTCAACAAACTGATATTCTATACCTAGCTATCCCTTTTCTTGCAAACCCTGCGTTTTTACCTGAAGAGTTATTTAACAGTTCAGATTTATATATCACATTTTAAGTGTTAATCGCAAAAACGATAGTCCTTGGGGTACCTATACCTGAGCCGCGGGCTGCCCTTCCCAGAGGGGAACGCTCAACCAAGACCAAGTGCCTAAATAACTATCAAAAGCATTCAAATTATGAACTGATAGGTACTTAATGTATATTATCAGTATCCCATCTCAGGGTGTCGCTTTTTTCAGAGACGCCATATATTATCGATTCGATATTGGACAAAAACGTTTGTACTTTCCACTTGTTATTATTTAATTTATTCTTACCGGTTTCTCCTCACGGCGTCATCACGGTTTCACCTCACGGCATCATCACGGATGACGGACGGAAACGAAACCGGTAATGAGATATTAAATAAAAAAAGTGGAACCTTTTTACCCGTTATATTTTGGCTCTATAACTCCCAAACAAACAAAGTTATCTGGTCTGTTATAGTTTTCCTTCAAAATTCATCATATGAACTACCATCATGAATTTCAGATTCTTCCTGCTAGCCGTTTAGGTTTTAGAGGGTTTTAGTGGGTTTAGAGTTAGGTTTTAGACGCTCTGTTTTAACAAAAAAAATGCGCTTTAAAGTTGAAATACAATTCAAATTTTAACACCACTGTACTTGTAGGGCAGGTATCCCAGAAAAAAATTGTTTCATAATTTTATTTTATTTATTTATTTATTCTTGTACACACACAGTAAATATATAAGGATATAAACTAAATATGTCTACGAAGACCCCACTTATCATACATTTTTGAAAAAAGTTATAATAATAAATAATAATAAATATGTTAGGACAATTCACACAACGCCATCTAGTCTCAAACTAGTACTAGATAAACTGATATAAGTACTAATATACATTTTTTTTTGTAAATACATACATATTATACATAGGAAACACCCAAACTTCGGTACAAACGTATGTGTCATCACACAAAGTTTGTCCCGACCGGGAATCGAACCCGAGACTCCGGCGTCGAAAGCGGATGCACTACCGACCACGCCACCGAAACAGTCAAAAAGTTACTAGTTAGAACTAGTTCAATGTCATAATATTAGCGAAATGTGTTCTAAAAGTATAGATAAATAAAAGTAGTAGAAAATGTGTTACAAAAGTGAATTAATGGTGTAAATTGAGTATGAGTGAACACCTCTGATGATGCCATAAGGCGAAACCGGTAAGGGTACAGAAAATAAAATATTTGTGGAATGGTGTACAAGTGAGTTTTTTTCCAAAAATGTATTACTATAAGTTCCACCAAGTGCCGACAATTGAAACCATAAATTATATACCCCACTTATCTCTGAAGAGATCTCTTACAATGGGCCTAAGAGAGGAGATCATGATTGCAAACAGTTGCTGATGTGTGTGCAGATCTATAAACTTTAATAAACTATAACTACATAAATACACAAATACATACATAATAAGTTATATAAACATACATAGACGTACAATAATTAACGTAAAGAAGAGAGATAGTGTTAAAACACACTGGTTCTTCACATACGACGCGACGTATGTGAAGAACCAGTGTGTTTTAAGCTTAAGGGTTCCGAGACTTGAATCTCTTTTAAGAAAACAATCGTTTTAAGATAGTGTTGGGTTTTGATGTACATACTTACAAATATTTAAGACCTCGGAATTCATTATTGTTCGTTTGAACAAAAACTTTACATTTCGATCTCATGGAGACTCTTAGACGAAGAAATTTTTAAGTTTAGTATCCTTGTTATATCGGCTTTTTACTTTCACTTGTTATAATATAATCTAGTCAATCTCCATAAAAAAAAATTACTTGTGCTATTAATAGTTTTTAGGATTCCGTACCCAAAGGGAAAAACCGAACCCTATTATTAAAGGCTTCGCTGTCCTTCCGTCCGCCTGTCCGTCTGTCACCAGGCTGTATCTCATGAACCGTAATTAGAAATCAGTTGAAATTTTCACAGATGATGTACTTCTGTTGCCGCTATAACAACAAATACTAAAAAAAAGCCAAGTTCAGCCAAATCGCAGTTAGACTGGAAAGCCGACCCCAACTGCGTTGGGAAAAGGCTCGGTGGTTGATGGATGGTGACTAAAAAAACAAAATGAAATAAATATAAGGGGGTTCTCCCACTTGACCGGTTTTTTTAAATGTATTATAACCAAGTCACATTTGTAGACAAAGCCACATTACCTGGAGAAAAAATAGCCAATTTTCATCTCAATCATTTCAACAGTTTACGCGTGTTGGAGTATCAAACATAAAAACGCCTTCTTAATATTTTTGTTTAACTTTATATAATAAGTTAGCTTATTGTATGTGTGTTACTGCGCGCGGAAACTGCTTAATAGATTTGGACGAACCATAACCAATGATAGACCACTTCCTGGATCAAGCATAGGATACCTACTTTTGACTCAGTTATACCTATGTTCTCGTGATCTTGGGAACGAAAAAAACTATTTTAAACCTTTTAACAACCTAACCAGCTACGGAAATTTAACCAGATCCTCGCTTATAGTGTGTGTAAAATTTATTAATGTAGACCTTTCATAAATAAATTTTATTATTTGAACTATTGGCAAGCAGTACACAATGTCAGTTGGGTTTGGCTTCGAATATCTCACATAAAAAGAACGCTGACCTTCAAGCTGCGCAGTAGACTATTTATCGATCTATATAGCGGTAATAACGAGTAAGAGCGAGAGAACCGATGCGCAAAAACACTCCTTCACGAAAAACACGAAGAAGAACGGGCGGGAGCCCAGTGATCTTTTTACGTGAACCACCAGTGGTGATGTCCCATTCTGGTCGAATTGACGTCACTAGAACGTTGGCCACATAAACAAATTGGCGGTTCCTAGTGCTATAAGTGTGGTGTTTACATAGAAAACGCACAGAATGTCACTCATCACTGCGTTGTGACAGCCCCGAGACAGTCCGATTTCTTAAGAAACCAAAGTTAGATAGTCGAAGACCTGTCAAAACGAGGGATATTACTTTGACCTATATAGTCTATTCTAATATTATATAGAGGAAAGATTTAATTGTTTTTTTTTAATTGAATAGGCTTCGTAATTGCTGAGCCGATTTTGATTTTTTTTTTCACTGATATGCAGCAACGTTATCCCTGAGTAGCATACGGTACTTTTTATTCCGGTAATGTGTTCCCACAGGAACCGAGAATGAGAAAACTTAAAGTTGCGCGATCACGATCAGCTAGTGACATAATATAATTTCCTACGTTGCCCTATATTTGATCCAAGTCACAATTAACTATAGAAAATCGCAAATCATTTCGTCCAGTTAGTTAGTCCAGTTTAACGTTTATTTTTAAAATGTATATGAATTTTATTTAAATTGTTAACTATATAGAAGTTATCGTAGCTCAGTGGTCAGAGCATTCCCCCTTTAAGGGAAAGGCCGTGGGTCCTGCCGATGACATCAGTTTTTGTGTTCTGTTTATAATTTCTATCTTAATATTTATATAGAAGAATTATCTACTATGTTAAGTATTTAGTTGTTGAGAACTGAAAGCTTGTCAGTGCTTTATACTTGCTGTGACTATTTTCTATTCAATTATTTGATATGGTTTTCTGTACTCTTAACGAAGGAGATTTTTTTTTCTCGTGTTTATGTCGTAACATAGTAATAATATGTTACTTCATAACTATAATTACAATCTAGCCTTAAGACTAATAAGTAATTTGTATCTAACTTAAATTGCTAAATAATTAAGATTTAAGAATGTGTCCATTGGCACTTTTCTTATTGTCTCTATATGAATGAATAATGACACTATGTTCATGTTGTCTTAAAGTACAGCACTCACTGCACTATTACACTACACTAACTCGTAAGGTTTAGTCCTTCTCAGTCTTCTCACTATGTCCGTGGTATCGAGGAGCTGGATGGCCTCGATATTCACATGGTGAATGTCGAGACCGAAGGAGATAAGAAAACACAACTGTAAGTCAAGTCCATAATAAACTTTATGTTTTATGAAGTTTTTATACAGATCAATCTATAAGTATTTCGCATTATATTCAAACACAGTAATGTCTATTGGTATTAATCGTCTCTTTTTTGGAATGTTCTATAGTAGACATAGACCCATTAATTCAGTGAAAGAATCATAATATAATTTAGTAACTCTATTATAATATGCAATTAGCTCTACATGTCTATTTTGCCAGAAATTTTACGCATTTCGTTGTCATCGTTGCACACTAAATTTTGACACATTGCAAATTGCCTCATCTCTTTTAATTTGATGGATTATTTGTATAAATACTACTTGTTTTTCAGTACCTGTATCAGTTAACCATCTACGTTTGCATTACTAGTTCAAAATCATAATTATATCACATCCAAAATGAAGTCGTTGGTGATATTATTCGCCCTTGTGGCAGCGGCGTGTGCATCCTGGGCGCCATCTGCTGTGACCCATCAATCACAATATGAGACACATATCAACCATGGAAGCGCTGCTCCTGCACACGGCCATGGTAGCCTGGGATACGCTGGCTCCAGTTACGGCTATGGTGGTCTCGGATATGCCGGCGCCGGTAACGGCAATGGTGGTCTCGGATACATCGGCGCCGGTCTCGGCTATGGCGGTCTCGGATATGCTGGCGTCGGTCTCGGCTATGGTGGTCTCGGATACGCCGGCGCCGGTCTCGTCTATGGTGGTCTCGGATACACTGGCGTCGGTAACGGCTATGGTGGTCTCGGATACGCTGGTGCCGGTAATGGCTATGGTGGTCTCGGATACGCCAGTGCCGGTCTCAACGCTGGCTACGGTTATGGTGGTCTCGGATACGGAGGAGCGGGTAACGGCCATAATTTGAACAAACGCTCTTTAAGTCATGAAGTACCCTCTGCTGTATCAACCCAGTCCCGCGTAGATGTTATCTCCGAACCCGCAGTTGTTGCTCACGCTGCACCAGCTGCTGTCTCTCATCAATCCCGATTGGATGTAATTGCCAAGCCCGCCGTGGTGGCTCACGCTGCACCAGCTGCCGCTGTTTCACATCAGTCTCGACTTGACGTAAGCACCAGCCACGGTATTGTTGCCCCTCTTAGCTATGCTGCTGGTTACAATAGCTGGAATGAAAACAATGGCTGGAAAGGAAACAATGGCTGGAACGCAATCAATAGCTGGAACGGAAACAATGGTTGGAATGGAAATAATGCATGGAACGGCAACAATGGCTGGAATGGAAACAATGGCTGGAACAGAAACAAGGGCTGGAACGCAGACAATGCTTGGAATGAAAACAATGGCTGGAACGGAAACAAGGGCTGGAATGTAGACAATGCTTGGAATGGAAACAATGGCTGGAACGGAAACAACGCCCTGAACGGAAACAAAGGTTGGAACGGAATCAACAGCTTGAATGGAAACAATGCCTGGAACGGAAACAACGCCCTGAATGGAAACAGAGACTGGAACGGAAACAATGGCTGGAATGGAAACTATGGCTGGAACACTGGTTCAGCCGCCTGGGGCAAAGTACAGTGAGGAATTAGAAATAATAACTTATAATTACCAAAGAAATTTTATTTAAGATTGTGTAGATTAAATAAACTGTTACATACAAAAACAAAAAGTATTTCATTATTAATAGTCATTCTGGTGCGAAAGTAAACTTTGAAAATTATTTATTAGCTGTCTATGACGTCCATGTACATCAATATTCTTGGATAACATATCTCTGTCATATCTATTAACATAGCTCTGGATCTGACGGAGTAAAGCCACATTTGCCCTCTTACTTCAAATCCTCGCCAAATTAAAAAGTAGACAATAAATAAATAAATAAATATGTTAGGACAATTCACACAACGCCATCTAGTCTCAAACTAAGCAGAGCTTGTGATATGAGTACTAGATAAACTGATATAAATACTTATATACATTTCTTTTTGTATATACATACATATTATACATAGGAAACACCCAGACTTCGGTACAAACGTTTGTATCATCACACAAAGTTTGTCCCGACCGGGAATCGAACCCGGCGTCGAAAGTGAATGCACTACCGACCACGCCACCGAAGCAGTCAAACAATAACAGAACATACTAGACTTAAAAGGTAACATTTCAAAGCTTTCTCATTTCCTCACACACACACACACGCAAATACAAAGAGCATAGTCGTTTCGTTGCATATTTTATACTAGGTATGCAATGCATGCTAGTAATTGCAAATGTTGAGCGGAGCAAATTTCCTTAATTTTTTTTTATTTCTATTTTCATGATTTCAGAGATATGCACTCCCGGGTATGATGTCAACCAGCATACCAAATTTGGTCAAAATCGGTCGAGCTGTTTCGGAGGAGTTGGCACACAAACGATTTACACTTGTCGTCTAAGATACGCTACGCTTCACTCCGCTCAATTCATTTCATATTTTAAAGTTTTTTTTAGATGAAGATTATGATTTAAATAGCATTGTCATTACATTATCTACAATAATACATACTTATTTTATTTAAATAGGGAACTTTTAAATTTAAGGGCTACTTTGAAGCGTTAACTTTAGATCGTTAGATCCAATTTTCTCACCGCGATTATTGTAAGTTACAATCTGGTGAATTATATTATCAAGTTATCGACCCATTGAATACGACCTCGTTGTGGGCCTGATATATACCCTCTAGCTGGAGACCATGCTACGAGCCATGGTCTCTAGCGAGAGAGCCAGTGGAACGCGGCCGTTTCCTTCTGCGAGCAGGGTATGCTCGTGAAGGAGGCGGCCGGTAGGGTGAGGGAGTGTAAACCCCCCCTCCACCCCCCGCTGAGTTCTGAAGTTTGCGTGAAGAAAAGTTATCGACCCATGTAAATGAGTAATTTGGACACAGGTGGTCAGCGTGCAATCCCATCACACGGCTAGTAGTATAGAAAATATATTTTCCTTTTCAATAGCCATTAATAAGCTTTTTGTTTCTAAAGAGGAAGGTATCGCATTCAATAATTTATTTACAGTATAAAACTTCTCTACTGAGTGATAAACCATGTTCATTGCCTGGGCAGATATTTAAATTCAATTAAAACTGAAAGAATTTAATTTTTTAAATTGACTGGACATTACATGGGTACCTACTACACCAAATTGGAAGACAGTTGTCCACTAATACATATAAAGGGTTATGCAGTTAGCAAAGTGCTAACGAACTCCATTACGAACTCATGGCCTTTTTTTTTAAATTCTGCTTGACCGCGGCCACTCCGAGTCCATTGCTACGGGCGTCTCTGGTGACACTAGAAGGTATTTCCAGTGGCGTTTGGTCGGAATGAAAATCCCGCTTCGTTGGGGTTGGGTTTTATCCCACGTCGGTGAGTGAATCTGGTTGCGTGCTGTGGGGCAAAGGCCCTACAGCTTTTGTAAGGATGGCGGGTAGCTATCCCGCCGTCCTCAGGCCCCGATCATGGAGGACGATGGTCCTGGACGTAGATGAGTCTGCGGTGCCCTGGCCGCTGACTGCGGAACTCAGCGGTTCGCTCCATCTCCCTCTCGGCCGCCTCCTTCGCGAGCATGATTTGCTCGCAGAAGGACACGGTCGCGTTCCACCTACTCGCGCTGGAGACCATGGCTCGGAGCATGGTTTCCAGTGAGAGGATATCCACGCCCAGACCCACTACGACGTCCCGGCGCTGACTCGCCCACGCTGAGCACTCCACAACTCTATGGCCTAAGTTATCCTCAACTGCACGCGTCATCCAGAAATTTCCAAAAATGCCATCAAGCACTCTTCGCAGCAGCACCTCACGGATACAGGTCACTGAGACACTGAGAAAGCTTTAAGGTCCAAGGCTCAAAGACCGCCTTTTACACAAAGTATCCGTACAATAAAGAGATATACTTTATTTAACAAACAATTAAAGATTAAATACTTACATTATTTTATTAGTCATTGCGGACTGAGAATGTTCCCAGAATGCTAAATAATAGATAAGCTACGGTCGGAGAACAACTTTCTGTCGTTTATAGTCCTGTTACCGAAGCGTAGTTTTTTGGATATTATCGAGTTTTGTACCATTTTCATTTTCTTTCCACCGCAGGTCTTCCGGCCGTACGTGAACCAAATGGTTTAGCACGAAGCGATGGAAAGAGGCCGGATGGTATGTCGTTGCTACCGTGGAAGATGGGAAGGCCTTTGGTGTGAGACGCTACATGCGTTGACACCTTAGCACCTTCACACCTTCCAAGCACATCCGGATGTGCCGGCGCCGCTGCTGCATTGGCCGAAGGCCTTAAACGGCGTAAATATGCTAACCTAGCAGGTGATTACATATTTGAGCCGTTTGGGGTTGAGACACTGGGGTCATGGGGTCCGAGTGCTCGCCGCCTTTATAGAGACATTACTAAACGCCTAATCGATGCTTCTCAGGACCAGAAGGCTGGCTATTTTCTGACCCAAAGAATAATTATCGCCATCCAACGTGGCAACACAGCCAGCATTCTGGGAACCTTCCCAGTCGGCAAAGACGCGGAGGATTTTTTAAACGATATTTTGTAATGTAAATATTTTTAGTCCATAATTATGTATATTTTGTATATTGTAATTCTTATCTATACTTATAATAAATCTGTAGAAGTGAAAATTCTGTACATTGAAAATATCAAAAAAATTAATGGCAGGGGGTGTTACTAGACCGACACCGAACACAAAAATGTGATTAAAAAAATGTTTGTCTCTCTGTCTGTCTGTTCAGGCATCACGCAAAAACTACAGGTTCGATTACGATGAAACTTGGTATAATTATTATTTAATATCCTGGGCACCACACTGGGTACTTTTTATCCCGGAAAAGTATATACAATAAAAAACAAACTTAATTTTGCGGTTCAATCCCTAGACCCGATTACTGTACCAACCGCAAATAATAAGTTTGTCGTAGGTTTTTTTTTATATTGGGTTCGCCAAATTGACGCCGCCCGCCTGGTGGTAAGTCGTGACGACGTCTAGCGATTGTAGGCCACTCTCACAGCACACAATACTATAGAGAGTGGCCCTCAACTTGACGACCTACTGATGTGCCTCTTCACGCTCCGCTTAAAGAACCCAGGGTTAAGTATTTGTGGGAGGAAACACGTGCACAGGCAGGGTGTTCCAGGCCACTATCGTTCGGCAGAGAAACGAACATTTAAAACGCTCGGTTCTCGCGAACATGCTATTCACTGTGTGGGAGTGGCATCTCTGTCCGGCACGCGTTGTTCGGGATCGGAAGGAAGAGGGTGGGATCAGGTTGAAGAGCTCTTCAGAACAGGTTACGTCACCCGCAGTGGAGTTCGCTAAGGGGCGCTGCACACGGCTAAGATACTATAATATTTTAACTTAAGATACAATATCGCTCGCCATACATTTCAATGGACTATCACACACAACGAAGATAATAAATATTTCATATTTTCGTATCTTGAGATGAATTTTTATGGTATAATAGAGAATATAATAGAAGATATAATAGAGAAACTGGCTTTATGAACGCAATAAAACCCAAAACAATGGTATTTAGAACTTTTGTCTGTTTGTCTGAATGTTTGAACACGCTAATCTCAGAAACGGCATAACCGATTTGAATTTTTGATTTGAATTTGCGGTTTGGTTTTCAATCGCTTCATAAATAAAAAGTTATGTAGATCTAAAGTAATACGCAGGCGGAGCTGCGGGCAACAGCTAGTTGTAAATAAAACTATTTAAAATATTTTTTAATGAATTTTCAATTTACATATAAAAACGGCCACTTGCGTGTCGGGTCACGCAAAATATAGGGTTTCGTAGTTACCCATTATAAGGTTCTATAACTCCTAAACTAACAAAGTTATTTGATACGTTATAGTTTTCCTTCAAAGTTCATTATTTATAGACTACCATCATGATTTTATTCAGATTTTTCAAGATGGCAATTTAGATTTTAGAGGGGGAGAGGGGGCCTGTTTTTGCAAAAAAATGCGATTTAAGGTTGAATATGTCGCAAAGGAACACCTATATAAAAAAAATTGTCGTAGCAAATTCCCAATGTTTTAAATTTTATTTTATTTTTATTATTTATTTATTTATTTATTTCAGGCAACAAATAGAAAAGTTACAGTTGGTATAAACTTATTCTACGGCCCATAGATAAATACCTTAAAACTAAGAATACATATAGATATTACAAAATGTATATTAGTAATAGAATCTTAAGACTATTGTTAGTACACACTTCACTATCCCACTTCGGTCTTTTTGCGTACCAGTGGTAGCGATCCGCGGAAGCGACGGAACACCACGCCCTGTGGCCAGAAGGTTTCCTCCATGACGAGGCTCAGTCTAGTGTTGGGCACTCGCACCACGAACGACAGGAAACTGACGTTACGGCTCGCCTCCAACAGCTGCCCTCTCGGCGTGAAGTTGGCCTTCTTGCGCACGTACTGTCCGATGTCATCCGCCTTAGTGGTGTAGTGTAGGCGGGAGACATACACGGGTGTACTCGGTATTGCGGCATGCAGCGCTGGGCTGGACTGCGCTGCATCGGTGCCGCAACGGTTCACTTTGGTTCGTGATCGGCGCTTCCTTTGCACTGTCACGAAACCATCAGTAGCCACATCCGGTACCTTCTATGGTAGTGGCTTCGGTGGAAAAAAAGACCTATCTAATGATAGCCCACACGATGGGTAAGTGCGAGAAAAAAGTCATCCTCACGGGGATAAGAGAAGGAACCCCAGAATTTTTTTTTCATAATTTTATTTTAGCACGTGTCGGAATAGTAAGTACGTGCAATATTTCATCTTTCTAGCACTAACCGTTTAGGAGCTAAGCCGAAGACGGACGGACGGACATGACGATATGGCTCCGAGAATTTTACGGTACAATGTTGGTCACGTGGCGACATAAGTATAAAAACTTTATAGCCCTTTTAAGCCCTTTTAAGCCTTTTTAGAGTCTGGTTGCGTGCTATGGGGCAAAGGCCCCGCAGCTTGCAACCCTTCCAGCCTGCTTCTGTAAGGACGGCGGATGATAAACCCGCCGTCCTCAGGCCCCGATCATGGAGGTCAATGGTCTTGGGCGTAGATGAGTCTGCGGCGCCCTCGCCGCTGACTACGGAACCCGGCGGGGAGGGTACGCTCCCTCTCCGCTTCCTTCGCGAGTATGACTTGCTCGCAGAAGGACACGGCCGCGTTCCACCTACTCCCAGAGGGTATCCATGCCCAGACCTACTACGAGGTCCCGGCGCTGACTCGCCCACGCTGAGCACTCCACCAACGTGTGGAGTGCGGTGTCTGTCGTCATCGGAAACCTCGCAGTGTTGACCCCGGGGTGTGACCTCACGATGGATGCGAAACAGATAGCCACCGAAGCATCCATGCCCGGTAACGATCTGCGTCCCACGATACTTGAGGTCACCATGCTCAAAATCAAAATATCTTTATTCATGTAGGTCACAAAGTAACACTTATGAACGTAAAAAAAAGAAAATGCTTCTACATTTACATTTACCGCCAGATTCGCAAGGCAATAGGTAGAGCCTGTGAGGAAAGAACCTGGCAAGAAAAACTCACGGCCACTCTTTTTATTCGCCAGTAAATACAATGATTCTGTTACAACAATAAAAAGAGGGCAAGGGCAGTACGTGACCATGTGTGGACCAAGTGAACTTAAAAATTATGAATCTCTGTTATTCACAAAAAAAAAGTCAAATACTAGTTAAAGGTGCCACATAATCTCAAAGTACCTTACAATATCATAATAATAATAATTTAACAATAATAAGTAAGTTTCAGCAATAAAACAACATTTCAAACAGAAGTAGCCTCTATGTAGCTCGAGTGATGAGCAAGCAACTCATTGCCATTTCTCTGTATCGTTTAGATAATCTTTAATAGTATAATATGCTTTTTTTAGGAGGTGTGTCTTAACAGCCACTTTGAATTTATTCAAAGGAAGGTTCATAATGTTTAGAGGAATTTTGTTATAAAAACGCACAACAAATCCTGCAAAGGAGCCATGAACCTTCTGTAAACGATAATACGTCCCAACCAATTTATGCTTATTAGATTAGATTATACTTTATTGTACACCAATACAAAAATACAAATGAAACAGAAACTTAATATTTAAATAGTATGTACAAATGGCGGCCTTATCATAAAGAGTGATCTCTTACAGGCAACCTTTGGATGGACGGTAGATAGAAGTGAAGTAACAGTGGATAGGTATTGGCATATATTATGAAAAGAAAGATGGAAAAGTTCTGAAAAGAAAAGTAATGGAATAAACTGAATATAGTAATTATAGAAGATATACCTACATATAGTAAAACTTAAACACTATTAAATAAAAAGAGATAATTTTCTACCTTGTAGGGAATTAGGGATACATAAAAACATAGAGTGGAAAAATTAGATTACAGTAGTTAGGAGCCAAGGTAATGGTCTTTTAGCATTCGTTTGAAGACAGCCAACGTTGGTGCTCGTCTAACAACTACCGGCAGATCATTCCATAGTCGCACGGCCTTAATGGAGAAAGACCCACCATAAAAAGTCGTTGAGTGCTCTGGCACTGCCAACACCAGCGTCTCCGACGACCTCAGGGATCTCGTATGTGTGTCATTAAGGAACTTGAATCGTTCTTTTAAATAAGTAGGGGTACGGGGATTAAACAAACTTATTTCTAGTATTTATTGCATGTATGTCACTGTTCACACTGTATAAATGTACATTCCGTTTAACGAACATAATATTCGCATATACATATATATATTGTGATGCAACTGTTAAAATGCCTATTTCTTTAAATCTTTCTCTAAGAGAAACTTGTGCATTCAGTTTATAAATCGCACGTATAGCTCGCTTTTGGAGTATAAAAATGATCTCTATATTAGCTGCCTTGCCCCACAGTAAAATTCCATACGACATGACACTGTGAAAATAGCTAAAATAAACCAGCCTGGCAGTTTCTACATCCGTGATATTTGGGCGTTCCACTATAATTTACTGTCTAGAGTAATACCCAAAAATACGGTTGATTCTACAAGATTAAGGGTATCACCGTTCAAAATAATATTAGTACCGTAGTTCTGAACATTAGGCATACTAAATCTAACACACTTTGTCTTTTTTGCGTTCAGAAGTAAATTGTTGGTTGTAAACCAATCCAGAACTATTTACTTCGTCAAAATTCCTCAGCTTGCGATCAACTTTAAAAATAAGTGGTGTATCATCGGCGAATAGAACAATGTCGCACAAGTTCTGTACATAGAACGGTAGATCATTAATGTAAACTAAAAATAGAAACGGACCTAGAATTGATCCTTGTAACACGCCCATAGCTACAGAAGCCCCTAAAGACCGACTACCATTGACATCAACATGTTGTATTCTATCACTGAGGTATGAGGCAACTAGGTCCAGTGCCGAATCTCTGATACCATAATAATTGAGTTTCCGTAATAGGGTATTATGTTCAACGCAATCAAAAGCTTTGGAGAGATCGCAAAATATACCAATGGCATCTTGCTTATTCTCCCAGGCATTGAAAATATGCTTCAGAAGCGTTACCCCTACGTGAAATGGTAGAACGACCTCTTGTGAATCCATACTGCTCATTATGTAGTAGCATATTTGAATTAAAATGTGATTGTAATTGCTGCAATATAATTTTTTCAAAAATTTTACTAATGGCAGGTAGTATTGAAATTGGTCTAAAATTACCAGGGTCGCTTTTTGATCCAGTTTTAAATAAAGGTATCACTTTACTGTATTTCATGAGATCAGGAAACACTCCACTATTGACACATTTATTAAATATTGCAGCTAGATGTGGAGATATATTCACAATAATGGACTGAAGCAATTTTACAGAAATACCCCCCAAGTCAGCTGTCTTTTTTGAGTTAAGCGACTTGAATACTTTTATAACATCATTGGGGTTTACATGTTCAAAGCTAAATGAGACATGACACTGATTCATGCCGCTTTCCAGCATACGTTGAGCTTTAACTGGGCAAGAATTCAAGGAGCTAGTTATATTCGCGGGTATGTTTATAAAAAAAATATTAAAGGATTGTGCTACATCTGGTTCTTTGTTAATGACTTTATTATCAATAATTAATTCAAAGTCATTGTCACGGGGCTTTAGGCGACCGGTTTCAGCATTAATTATATTCCAAGTCGTTTTGACTTTATTGTTGGACTGTTTAATCTTATTACTCAAATATTAAAAATATTACTTGGCAGCAACACACGCTTTTCTGAAAGTTATGGAATAATCTTTAACATACTGAATAAAATCAGGATTAAAATTATATTGCTTCATACCATATAATTCATACAACTTAGCTCTACTTTTGTAAATGCCAGTGGTTGTCCAGTCACAGAACTGGAGGTTTCCATTTTTATAAGTAGTTCTTGATTTAAATATATTGTCGAACTCAGATTTAATTGTATTAAACAAGGACTCATATAAGTTATTTTGGATCAACCTGGTTAAAGTCAATACTAGCAACTTTTGCAGAAACGCTTTCATTAAATCGTTCTAGGCAATATGTCTAGCAATATCATTGGCCTACATGATTTTTTTTTCCTTTAGCCGTGATATTGATGGGAAATACGACCTTCTGCCCCAGATGGTCAGATTTGAAGTTACTTAATACCTCCTTTGTCAGGAGTTCACAGTTGCAAAATATATTATCTAGCCTTATTGCTGCCTCTGCAGCCAATCGACCATGATCAGTCTCACCGCCGCGATGATGGTGGTACCCCACTTGGGTTGCTCAAGTCGCACCCTCCATGACTCCATGAGATCCTGGCGGAGTTGGGACCGCTGGTCCTCGATTTCTCGAGACGCAGGCCTGTGGTCCCGCTCCAGCGCCTCTTGGCGCCATTGGAACAATGACGCAAGGGCTCTCGCTTCCAGGTCTCATGGAACGGTCCCGGCTAGGAGACATGCAGCCTCTCCGGAGATCATGCGGTACCCCAAGGTTCGAAGTGGTCTGTTTAACAGTAGCACGTTCACCTTGGCCGCCAACATATCCGCCCATACGGAAGCCCCGTATAGGGCCATACTCTGCACGATCCCCAGGTAAATTGTGCGTACTTGAGTAAAGGCTAGTAAAGCATAAATACAAAATAACATTGTATACTACATTTCAATGTCATCGTTACGCACTAAATATTATAATATAACTGTTATGCAATAAGTATGCACCGGATACAACGTTTTAAATTACCTCCTTTTTAGATTTTAGGTTTACTAGTATAAATACATCCGTGCGCAAGTTCAAAACATCAGTTAACTACACCACCTTTTGAGTTACTAAGTTCTGAATAAAAAAAACAGAACAATTCGAAAATGGAGTCGATGGTGGTATTATTCGCCCTTGTGGCTGCGGCGTGCGCATCCTGGGCACCTTCTATTGCCATCGCACCCGCCGCTGTGTCCTACCAGTCACGATATGACGCACCTGCATACGACCATGGTGGTCTTGGATACGCCGGCGTCGGTCTTGGCTACGGTCGTCTCGGTCACGGCTATGGTGGTCTTGGTCTCGGCCTTGGTGGTCTCGGCTATGGTGGGCTCGGTCTCGGCTATGGTGGTCTCGGTTACGGCTATGGTGGTCTCGGAAACGGATATGGAGGTCTCGGTCTGGCTAGCGCCGGCCACATTCTGAAGAAACGCTCTTTGGGGTATGCCGCCCCAATCGTAGTAGCACCCTCAGCCGTATCACACCAGTCCCGTCTAGATGTGATCTCTAAACCCGCAGTAATTTCACAAGTTGTGGCCGCACCCATAGTAGCTCACGCAGCCCCAGCTATTGCCGTAGCTCCTGCCGCAGTCTCTCACCAGACCAGACTTGACGTACGTGGCTGGAATGGATACAATGGCTGGAACGGATACAACGGCTGGAATGGATACAACGGCAACGGCTGGAATGGATACAATGGCAACGGCTGGAATGGATACAACGCCTTGAATGGATACAACGGCTGGAATGGATACAATAGTTACGCCGCCCCCTGGGCCTACTAAAGTGCAAAAAATCCTCTCAAATTTAGGTAGAACTATTTATTAGGTAGTGACATAAAATATAAATGTCTTAAAAATGTTGTTTTCTTTATTTATTTTTTTAAAGGAGAGTATATTGGTACCAATATTTTGGTGTAAGATACATTTGCTCACTTCATTTGTTCGGTCAATCAATGTCCACTTATTTGAACCGTATTTGACCAGTTTTTGAGAATTTTGTTACAGTATACAATCCCATAAGCCTCACTTACACTCGCCGTTACACAAGTAGCCCCTCTAAATAAACGGCTATACTGACTAATTGCTCATAATTACGGTTATATAGGTATTTTACATAATATTTACTTAGAGCCACCTCAAAGAAGTAGCTTACTGAACGTTATTATAATCACAATATTTTGCAGTGCATTAGACTAGAATAATATATTATAATATTGACATATTATAATATTGGCTCCTTCTTCGTTAATAAAATAAAAATATTTACGAAAAATAATAATCCATCCATGCATTATGACCATTATTACGACGTTGAGTTCATGATAAACAACAAAATTGTTGTAGTTATCAATGCAATAATTTATTTACTCCAACAGTAAGTATAAATTCCATGGATCAATAGTTAAGTTATTAGTCGAAGAAAAACTATCATCAAAATGAAATCGATACTGGTATTTTTCGCCATCGTTTCTATTGCGAGCGCCTGGGTGCCTCTGGCGCAACCACCCCACACGCCAGCCATCGTACTAAATGCTCAGGGTCGCCTTCTTGACACTCTGGATTTGATCAATGCGCGTGGTACACCTACAAGCTAAGGTCCTGGAGGGAGACTATGGGCTCGCTGCTGGGTACACACATCTAGACCTGGGGTCTCTGGCTCTCGATTACAGTGGTTACGGTTATGGCATATACTCGTACAAGCGCTCGCTGGGTCAATATGCATATGGACATGGAGCTGCTGTGTCTCATCAGTCCCGTGTAGACGTCGTTTCCAACCCTGCGGTTGTGGCACATACTGCCCATGTCGCACCCGCTGTCGCCGTAGCCTCCACTGTCGCCGTAACACCCGCCGCTGCTGTTTCACATCAGACCCGTATCGACGTGCATTCTAGCCCCACTGTCGTTAGCCACGCTGCTGTTGCTCCCGCTGTCGTCAGCCACGCCGCTATTACACCCGCTGTAGCCGGCCATGCTGCTCTAACTCGTATCAACCATGGTGCCGTTGCTCCCATTGGCTACACATCAGGTTACAATTATGGTTACACCAGCCCTTATAATCATGGATACGCTACCCCTTTCAACTATGGTTATTCTGCCCCTTTCAACTATGGATATCCTGTCCCATATAACCACGGCAATTATGTCCCTTATAATATGACTATTCTGCACCTTATAGCTACGTCTATGATTCCCTTTACAACTATGGCTACGCCTCTCCTTACAACTATGGTTAGGACAATTCTCCTTTTCTCCCACGCATATTGAAATATGAAACAAATGAATAATAAGATGATAGTAGATAAACTGACTAACTAGAACAAAACAATATATAAAGCTCCCGTTTGGTTTATCGCTCAACTTGTATTTTTATTTACAACCAGCGCTGTCCCAGCAAACTTCGTAAACCTTAAATTTAAAAAAAAACTTTTGACCCTCTCTGAACTTTTACGTATATTTCAAAACTATACATAAAATTAGCAAAATCGATTCAGCCATTGTCTGTAATAGTAATAAATATTTTATCAATAAAACTCAGTTCGGGTCAGCTTTCCATTCTAGCTGCGATTCCGCAGAACTTCGATATTTTCCGTGAAACGACTGCCATCTGACCTGCAAAACCCATGGGTGATATCGAAGTTCTGTAGTTGGACCGGTCGGATTTTGGTTTTAGGGCTCCAACTACCACTAACGACTGGCATAAATATTTGTATGATAACCGGGACTCCCCAAATATGTCTTTGGTGTATCTTTGATTATAATAGAAAAGTTAGGACGATCGTCAAGTGTTCTTAAATTTTCTAATTTTCCGCTTAAATTTCTTTTGTTTTCTTCCAAAAAAGTCTTACTCTTATAATAACGAAAACAGCTAAATAAAAATTTGCGAAATCGGTCCTTCACCCGTTCACGCGTGATGCGATGAGCATGTGAAATAGGGTTTCATTTTAATTAGGGTTCCGTATCTAAGGGTAAAACGGAAACCTATTACCAAGACTCCGTTGTTATAGATAATGATATACGAACACAAGTAATATAAGTATAACAACTGTAATAGCGAAAGTGCTTGACGGTCTGCTTGATACTCAATTGGACAAATACATTGAAATACATGACGCGCAGTTTAGTTTCAGGCCAGAACATTCAACAGAGAGCGCGATAATGAGTTTCAAGCACACCGTCCAGTACTACACCTCTAGACAAACGCCTGTGTATGCATGCTTCTTAGATCTCTCCAGGGCTTTTGATTTTGTGTCATATGACACGCTTTGGATAAAGCTGGAGGGGGTGGGCGTGCCTACAGAGGTGTTGCGTATATTTCAGTTTTGGTACGGTAACCAGTCTAACTGCGTGAAGTGGGATCAGGCTATTTCGCAGCCGTATAGTTTGGAGTGTGGAGTGAATCAGGGGGGGCTTAGCTCACCTCGGCTCTTCAACCTGTATATCAATTACCTTATCGCTGGGCTCAGCAGTACGCGCGTCGGCTGTCATGTACGAGATGTGTGTGTTAATACTCGTAGCATTGGGAGCCCCTTATTTCGTAGAAAGAAATTTCATAGAATTTCGTTTCATAGAAAATGTTTCATATAATATTTGGTTCTTATATTTTTATTTCGAATATTATTGTTTCAAAAACAATTTACTACAATGAAACATATTTCACATTTTTTTGTTTAACAAAACTTATCAAACTGTAGAATTATTTTTTAAAGAATATTAAACCACCTCCGTCGACCTTGTAGACGCATCAATTGTTTAGTTTATAAAAAAATTGTCCCATGTATAGTTTAGGGCACCCCGACTCGGATAGGTTAGGTTATTCTTTGTAATAAGTTTTCTATTAAATAAACAATATAATGATTAAGAATATTTGATTGTATATTCTATGAAATGATTATTCTAATGTTTAATCTTTATATGAAACAAAATTCAATGATTTAAAATTCTTTAAAGTAAGTATTCTGTATATTGATTATTCTATTAAACGAAATTATGCGAAACATTTTCTGTAATATGAAATTATATTAAACAATTGTCTATAAAACAACGCACACCCCGTAGCATTAGTTACGCTGACGATATGGTGCTGCTTAGCCCAACGGTAGGGGCACTTAGCGACTTACTACAGGTGTGTAGTAGGTTCGGGAGGGAGCATGGGTTTTCCTACAACACGCAGAAAAGTGTCTGTATGGTCTTTAAGGCTGACGGTAAACTACCTGAACACGTACCTCCAATTACTCTTAATGGAGAGATACTCAACAGGGTGAATGAGTTTAAATACTTAGGTCATTGGGTTACCGACGGACATAAAGACGATATAGACATGGACAAAGAGCGTAGGGCATTGGCGGTTAGAGGCAACATGTTGGCCCGCAGATTTTTCAGATGTAGCCAACAAGTAAAAATTACACTTTTCAAGGCCTACTGTCAAAATCTGTACACGGGAGGTCTGTGGGCTAGCTACACTCAGCGATCCTTGAGTGCCCTACGCGTACAGTATAATAACGGATTCAAAATGTTGTTGGGATTGCCTCGTTATTGCAGTGCATCAAGTATATTCGCAAATAGTTACACTGCGGACTTCTATGCCATACTCCTTAACAAAACAGTGTATGTACTGAACAATATTCGGGGTAGTCGTAACAGCATTCTGAAGACAATAGATTGTAGTTACGAATCGTCAATGTATCGTCACCTTGTGAGGCGTACGATTGGTGCGGTCACGTAAAATATATCTTAAAATAATCACTAACACAACTAACATAGTCATAAGATAAACAACGTTTGTAACTAATAATACTAATAAATTATGGATTTGTAATATCTGACTTAAATGTTTAAATTAAATAAAATGAATAAAATAACCCAGTCCGCCGGGCGCCACTGGAAATACCTTCTGCGTGTGAACCAGGGACGCCCGGCAACGGACGTACGAGCGGCCGCGGCCTTAGGCCGCGGAATAAAAAAATAAAAAAGGTTTAATCCTAAAACAGTTTTGTCAAGAAGAAGTACGTTATGCTAGTAAGGCTCTTATTATAATCGACCAAGTATTAGGGCAATCGAAAACTTTTCTTACCAAAACCTTACTACTTGGTACTTACAAAAATAACATTATGGTGAATGGTTCATTTAACGATAAAGGCTTTAAATGGCCTCGCATATTTTTTTCATTCATTTTAGATATTCAACTTTACTTTTAAAATAATTCCAAGTTGCCTGAAATACCTACTTCAGTAAAAAAAAAATCCGTGTTTGAAATTTTGGGGTTGTAAAAGAACCACTACCCACCCAGCCAGCCCTACGTTGGTGTGTTAGAATATTATAGAACAACAATCTGATATGTTTAATAGCTATCGTTGTATTATAAGAATATGCTATGACCAATAGGAGCGAACCAGCTGTTGTTTTTAAAATGTTACAAAAACGAAAAACTTATTTCCTTTGAGAACTTCTTCTGAAGTTAAAGTTTACGCCAAATATTTGTAGGATATGATAGTTCCATGGTGTACGAGGAGATCGGGATCGAGAACCTTATTCGATGAGGCTGAGTAGGATATATTTTGTTATATTACTTGGCAGTCGACAAGGAGGTATTTATACCATCTGATTATAAATGGTTGCCGTGCTAGCTCCTATTAGCTGATCAGTAAAATCCACCTGGACATCCAACCATGAATGTACAGGAAATAAATGAGGGAAATAAACTATTTAAAGGCTAATAAAAAGAAATGAACATCGGTGGTTCTGTCCTGAGGTCCCAAGTTCAATTCCCTCGACGAATCAAATATTTATTTGACCCACATATGATTTTTTACTCGATGTGTCAGTAGTACCATTGAGTAGTTCTATTAATGGTACAAATGATACAAAGTATAGACATTCCCCTGTAACATTAATGGTACTAAAAGTTGTTTTATAAGTTGCGTTAAAGAAAAGTATACATTCCTCTGTTTCTTTTGAATGCTTTTTTTTCTCCGTCACGACCAAAACAAATGACGATCAGGGTTAAATGATAAATTCAGAGTAATGCCAATAAGGTCGAAATTCGCCTGCACATATTTTTTCAAATCAGTGTTGATGACTGATCATCAGTGATCACTTAGTGGTTGTCAAGCGATTTGAACCTTATTGACAATTCATGACAGACGTTTTTTTTTGTATTTTCTTACTCTCTGACATTAACAGTATGGTAATTTTTAAATTTATTAGGAGATTTAGATCCCAAAGCACTAGCTTTAGTTGTACTCCATAAAATACTGTTTGGATATAAAATAAACCATATTGCAAATCATCAATCTGTCCTAAATCTAACTATGTCTAAAATGATGGTATGTAATTATATTATATGTATATTATATTATCATAATAAAGTAATTTATAATGAAGATATAAATGACTAGCTAATCACCGCGGCTCTGCCCGCGTTGTACACAACACATTAACGAGAAAAAAGTAGCCTATGTTACTCATGGATAATATTATTACATAATCAGTGAAATAATTTTCTAAATAGGTTAAGTATTTACGGAGGCTTTTCAATTCAAACAATCAAATCTTTCCCCTTTAGCATCTACATTTTTCATTTAATTAATTTAAATTTAATTTTAATTGATATGTCATGAAAATAACTACATTAATGTTTGTTGGGTAGCTGTAATCAAACCGGTTAACTAATAGGTTAGTTAAAGAATAATTAAAGGTAGCTCCAAAGCTCAGACTTTAATTGACGGTACATATAATGAATAAAGCTTGTTCAAATACTTTTAATTCTGGAAATGCAGAAATATCCTAGAACAGGCTTCTTTAACTATCAATTTTAATAATTATGTATTGCTTGCTTACTAATTAATTAGTACTGCATATTAAAAAATAAGTATCTTATTTAATCAAAGTAATTTTATTAATATAATTTGACAGGACTGCCATACACATTCGAGGTCACATTCCTGATCGATATCTGACATTGTTCTACCCTGCACCGCCTAAAATTTTATTTACCTTGCAATTACATCCGAACACTATAAATACCAACGAATGTAAGTTAAATGTATCAGTCTACCATTGACGGTTTGAAGTGATCTAGTTCAAATAACAAATACACAGACCATTCAAAATGAAATCCATGGTGGTGTTATTCGCTGTAGCCTCAGTGGCGTGCGCTTCCTGGGCACCTTTAGCGCAGCCACCACACACTCCAGCTCTCGTATTGGACGCTCGTGGCCGCCCCCTCGACACAGCTGAAGTGATCAACGCCCGTGCCCTACATCTTCAAGCTAAAGCTCTGGAAGGTCACCATGGACTCGGACTCGCTCCCTACGGCTACGGCTACCAATCTGCTCTGCTGGCTCAACCCAGACTCCTAGCACAACCCGCCCTCGGCTATGCTGGACACGGCCACTACTTGTACAAACGTTCCCTAGGACTTCACGCATACGCTCTGCCCTCTGCAGTCTCACATCAGTCCCGCGTTGATGTTATCAATAGCCCCGCAATAATATCACATGCCGTAGCTGCTCCAGTCTTGGCGCATGCAGCCCCCGCCATTGCCGTAGCTCCTCTTGCACATTCTGCTGTGCTACCTTATGCCAGTCATGGTGCTCTCGCCCGTATCAACCATGCCGCTGTTGCCCCTATTGGTCTTGGCTACGGTTACAATTCCCCCTTGATCAATGCCTGGTAAAATAGATACTAAAGACCTTACAAAACTATACACCTGATATAAAGAACAAAATTTATTTATAAAAATATATGATTAAAAAAATATTTGGTTTGTTATTTAGTCCTGAAGTTATAAACAAATAATTTCGATTAAAACATTGCAAGTTCTTGGAACACCGTGGTCGACTGGTCGTGTCAATAGACCACGCCTACCGTTAACTCACGCAAGGGAATGTTCTTTTATTATGCTATTGCATCTGAGCCACGTGAGCTAACATTAAACTTTCGGCGAGACACTACATTATCACTGGGTGACGTCACCGTTGGCTTTATAGATCTCGATCTAAGATATGGCGACTCAACCAATTCAACTTACGAGACCGAAATGTTTGTGAATTTGACCTCCCACAATACTTATTAACCTGTTTTGGAGCGCATTAAGAACTTTAACAACCAATACAGGGTTCTTCCGCAGAAAGCTGCTTTATAAGCTTACTACATACAGAGTACACGTCACTCAAGCTACATACAATCTTTCTTCCTACTAACTAGCTGAACACCGTGGTTACGTTCGCGTGATGTAGTTTTTTTTTTTATTTATTTAGAAACAAACAGTCTTATCATTTATCATCATTTTAACCGAACCCTTATGTAATTGTAAACTTACAGTTTCCTGTATTTTAGAAAAAAAAAATCAAAAAAAAATTGGCAAATTTGAAGTTTTAAATTGCAACATTACACCTAAAATTTTTTTTTTATTCTTTTGTACATAGATAAAGCAAATACACGCTATAAAGTTTAATACAAACAAAATGCACAAAGATGTGCTTAAGTCAATGTGACTTATCTGCCAGCAGACCTTAGAGTTGTAGAGGAGACCAGGTTTTATTCAAGGGAGAAGTGTTTATCGTATATTTTTATATACTTACATATATATTTAAAAAATAATGATAAATAACTACCGAGTAAATACGTATCTACATACAGCCACAAAAGAAACAAAACATTATACCATACATTTAAAACATAATACTTAATAGGTTGTGTCCATACCTACATACGTACATACACACACATTTATATAATATAATATTACAAATCATAAGTATATGCTACTTATACTACTATTTGAATAGATATAATAATAAAGTAAAATAAATAATAAAATAAATAAAAATCACGGTTGAAAGAGAAAATGTTCCTTAACTCTTTTCCTAAAAACGTCCAGTGATCGACTCGCACGAATATCGTGTGGACGCGAGTTCCACAAACTGACAGCTTGGATTGTGAAGGATTTATCATAACAGGAAGTGAAATGTGAAGGAGTACGAAGGAGAAGGGATGAGGAAAGACGGCACGCTTTGTCCCTAGGGACTAGATACTTTTCTCGTTTCCAATTGGCAAGATAACACATTACCGGTGAACAAGTAGCCCATAAGACTCAGGGATAATGTAGCTACATTTTAGTGAAAGAATTTTCAAAATCAGACCAGTAGTTTCGAAGCATATATAATGCAAACAAAAAATCTTATCTTTCCTCTGTATAATTATTAAGTAAAGATCACTTCTAACCTTTTACCAACGAAAAATAGTTAATAGTAGTATGTAAGTAATATTCCCTATTCTGTGGTAGTAGTCATAATATTTACCAACGTAATTTACACATGACAAAAAATACAATCAAAACTTAATTCATACCTATTACAAAATTAGTGTATAAAACAAATACTTTAACCTTGTCCCGAAGTATAATATTCTAGCAACCAATTAATACATTTTAACCAATAAATAACTCAAATTGTCTGCAATAAGTAGAGGTTGTATGACTAAATGCGCAATGTTCTGTATGTAAATAAATATAATATGTTTTGCGCTCACATTGACCTTGCAAAAATATAGTTATGGTGTGCCGCTAAAGTTTTGTATATTTTGTTGGACAAGATTTAGGTTTATTGATTTTTTTTACTATTAATATGGTGAAAACTAGTGAATGTTTTGATGTTTACACATTAGATATTACCATACCAGCATTGTACCAAAATAGGTAAATAAATTGAGTAAACATGTAACCCACACCAATGTCCATAAAGTAAATTAGAATGAGGTAAGGCGCAACCAAAGAACGTAACCTGCTAAAGCTTGAGATAAGTCCGCGTCAAGTTGTTATAAACACCACATACAATCTCTGCAGTTCCGGCGTAATGTATTACAACAAGCTATAAACTAGTGGTCGCTCCAAGGTCGAACTCGTGAACATAAAAAACATTTTGAGAGATTTGTACTCTACAATAAAAAAAGCTCACACTAAAAATATTGTTTGTTAACTTGTGTCAAGTTTCGTGGAGGTTGGATAATAAATGGGGGCGCTAGCCCGGAAAACGTTAAAACGTTATTTGACTTTATTTACCCCAGTTTCCCCTCAATCCAAAAAAGCTCACGAAGTAAAAATTGTATTAAATCAAGGTACACTTGTGCCAAGTTTCGTAAAGATCGGATAAAGTCTGTGGCTGCTAGCCCGGAACACACATACAGACAGACGAACGCAAAATTGTCCAATCTCGAAATGTAGATGCTTCGCTAGCTCGGTCAATAACTAGGTGGTATAACAAAAGAATACAACATAAGGACCTCGCTTTAATAATCAGATTGATTATAATATTAGAAAATTATCTCAGACAGGTAGACACAAATCACGTCTTTATCTCCCAAGTGGTAGAGAGAGAGGCTTGTTACGCCCACTCTTCAACAATCGTTAACCCCCACGTAACAAGTGGCGACCCTATTGCCGTTTCCGGGGAGTATTTTTATTTTTTTATTATTTTTTTTTTAATCCGCGAGACCGCGGCCACTCTCATGTCCATTCCTGCTGGCGTCTCTGGTGACACTAGAAGGTATTTCCAGTGGCGCCTGGTGGACTTTGGCCACCTGTGTGGCCTCTTGAGGGGTTTGGTCGGAATGAAAATCCCGCGTCGTTGGGGTTGGGTTTTATCCCGCGTCGGTGAGCGGGAGTTCCCTCTCACAGCCGACTCTATCGCGAGCATGACTTGCTTGCAGAAAGACACGGCAGTGTTCCTCCTACTCGCGCTGGAGACCATGGCTTGAAGCATGGTGATTACGAAAAGTACAGTAAAAAGACTGTGTATGTAAACCAGGTCACAATATACGTTCACGTACGTGCACTCACACAAATGCAAAGCTCAGCTTACACCTCGAACTATACCTACTGACAAGTCAAACCGGTAGACATTGCAGCCCATGAAATATATTAGCCCCTATTTGACAGTTACTTATTGTTATAAACGCTAAAGGCCTCTGTAGTATTTCGAAATAAAACAAAACCTCATTCTCAAACCTAACACACTGTATGTGTGTATGTGGTCCAACGATATTACATAATTATATACTTTTTTGTTTGAAGATGTGATTTCATCCCTAATCGCTCGGCAATGGTGCGGTCGCGACACGCGGAATAATTAAAAAAAAAATCCCTAATCACATCTAACACAAGCTGTCAAAATGGAATTTAAACATGCAATCTAGTGTTTACAGTATTAAAAACATTTTTGCGTAATAACGTGGTCATGAACTAAACTTAATGACTGACATTTTATTACTAACAGTATTGTTAATTATACATACGCACTGTTGGTTGTGACCGTGTTACAAATAAGACTAATTAGTAATTGTGTGTATAATATTGTTGAAACGTCGGTAGTGGGCAGCAAGTTGAGATGTTTGGACCCGTTATATTACCGTGTTTGTTTATCTCCAGTCTATACTATTGTTTGCTTGTATGGTTGTTTGTTTGAATTGAATAGGCTGCGTATCTACTGAAATGATTTTGAAAATTCTTTCACTGATATGTAGCTACATTATCCCTGATGTTACTCAGGCTACTTTTATCCCGGTGATATGTTCCCACGGGAATCTGGCACAAGAAAACTATATCACAAGCGGAACCGTAAGATCAGCTAGTTGTATGATAAAATCGATATCGACAATACACGTAACTAAAACAGTGGCTGTGATTTTGCACAGAAATATGTCCAAATTGTAATAATTTTCCTACACTCCAAAATACTCCAACTTTTTTCATTTGCGTGCGCTTCATGGCTGTCACTCAGTACACAACCGCACATGCCCCCGCCAACCGCCGATGTGGCATTCTCGAAGTATTATGAGAAACCATTTATTTTTTCGGTATATGAAGTGATAGTCCGAGACACCCAGGACTTTAATTGGCTGTGCTATAGCGGCTGCACGTAAGATTTTGTTGCCTTTCATCAACATTTCATCGCAAGACAACGGTATTAATTTTTTTTTTCAAAATTACAATATTGCTGCTACTTTTTCGCAAATTCATTCTGTCATTTTGGACGTAACCCATTACATGTGTGCCCGGTGACGGCAATACGCTTACCCCCTATTACGTGGGACTAAAAATACTGGCAAATTGTGGGTGTATAATGCACCTCTGCCTACCTATAGATTATGTTATTATTTATAATGTAACTGTTACGAATAGTTTTGTTCTTTCGTTAACACACATTTGAAGTGATTCATGTTACACTTTACCAGTCTAATAATTTTCATACTTTAAAGGGCAAATATTTTCGACGTCACAAATATTTTTAACTAAGTTTGCAATGCATGCTGTTAATTGCAAATGTTGAGCGGAGCAAATGCTTTTATTACATATCAGAATCAGAATCGAACACTTAAATTAATTAATCGAATGAAAAAAATCGCTCAATTATTTTGGTACCATTGAGTAACTATGTTAAAAACACGCTTGGACTGCAGATATTCTAGTTAGTGGTATATAACATCTGTCCTGACTGTTGGAGTATAGGTTTGTATTTCTATAGTGGAATGGATTTCCTAAAGTGCCCTGCAACGGCAATAAATATAAACTAGGTGTGCACGGCGGCGCGTCGCGGTGCAAAATTGAGCTGAAGCGAGATTTTCAAAAAAAATATATTTTATTTATGTCTTATTTCTTTATTTTGTACTGATGGTCTATTTGACCTCTTTTAAGGTCATAATATATATAATATGGCGCGCGCATTATGTGTAATTCTCTCGGTATAACTGTCTAAGTCCTCATGGAACAGGTTTTTCGGTGATTATTCCTCCGTGGTCACTTCGATGTTTCTGATTTCAGATATATGCACTCACGAGCATGGTCACTGCCACCATGCAAAGTTTGAGGAAGATCGGTTCAGCCGTTCAGGAGGAGTCATTCGGTCAAGTGAAAACCCTCGAGTGTAGTAATAGGAGCTTCGCTCGCCTTCGGCTCGCTACAGCTCAATAAATATTTTTGAACATTCTCATCAAGGATCTAGACGACTGATAAACATACTTATATATTTCTAAATACATACATTTAGATGGTAAGTCATAGTCTTTAAAATTATAATTCACCAAGAATTATTATATCCAGGAACAACGGTATTTGATATTCGAACGACAGTCTGTCAATTCATGACAACCTATTACGTTTCTTATTAGCAATCAGTCTGTCCACGCAAGGAGGTCCCTATCTCAGCCATACTGAGACCAAGTCGCCCTCGACTTGATGCATCAGGTGAAGATAGGTCAGGCGTGAACGCACGCGTCCCGAAAACACTTTGCCATGAGAAGGCGATAAAGATATCATCAACAAAAATGCGCGAAATTTTCAGTGGGTTATCTTCGTAGGTTTTTTATCCCACTTCTGAATTTAGATGGTAAGTAATAGTCTTTAAAATTATAATTCACCAAGAATTATTACATCCACGAACAACGGTATTTGATATTCGACGGATAGTCTGTCAATTCCAATTGTCAATATTACCTTTCTTATTAGCAATCAGTCTGTCCACCCAAGGAGGTCCCTACCTATACATATTATACATAGAAAATACCCAAACTCCGAAACAAACATTTGTGGATCACACAAATAATTTGATTCAACCCGGAATCGAACCTGGGTCCTCAGGGACGGCAGTCGTATACTCATACCACTGAGCCACTGAGGCAACAGGATTTCCTCCTATTACGTGGGACCAACAGATTTACTAGCACTGTTTGTTTGAACACGCTAATCTCAAGAAGTACTGGTTTGGTTTGATAAATATTTTTTTGTTGAAAAGTACATTTATCGAGGAAGGCTATAGGCTATATAACGTAACGCTAAGATGAATAGGAGCGGAGTGGCAGTGAAATATGTTTCAAACTGTTTAATATGTATGTATTTCAAAAAAAATTACATTAAGAATTACAATATACATAATTATATACTCAAAATATTTACATAACAAAATATCGTTTAAAAATCCTACGCGTCATTGCCGACTGGGAAGGTTCCCAGAATGCTGGCTGTGTTGCCTCGTTGGATGGCGTTACTTATTCTTTGGGCCAGAAAATAGCCAGCCTTCTGGTCCTGAGAAGCATCGATTAAGCGTTTAGCAATGTTTCTATAAAGGCGGCGAGCACTCGGACCTCATGACCCCAGTGTCTCAACCCCAAACGGCTCAAATATGCATATAACCTCCTAGGTTAGCATATTTACGCCATTTGAGGCCTTCAGCCGATGCAGCAGCAGCGCCGACACATACGGATGTGCTTGGAAGGTGTGAAGGTGCTAAGGTGTCAACGCATGTAGCGTCCTACACCAAAGGCCTTCCCATCTTCCACGGTAGCAACGACATACCGTCCGGTCTCTTTCCATCGCTTCGTGCTAACCCATTTAGAAATATATAAGTATGTTTATCAGTCATCTAGATTCCATTGCACAAGCTTATATTAGCTTAATTTCAGCAATATGATGTCGTGTGAGATTGTCCAAAAATATTTATTTATAAAAACGGGGAAAGTTTATTTCTTTTGAGAACTTCTGTTGAGTGCGCTGGCCAAACGGTTAAGGTTATGTTAAAATAATGTTCTAAAGAATTATTCCTCTTTAAGAGTTATAAAAAAATGTCAGCATTAGCATATCTTTTAAGGTATGTTAAGGGCCCAGATCGTGAAAATCACCGAAAAGAGTGTTACGATTTTTCATATTTAACCTATTTACATATGATTAATAACAACGATAATTTGTATATATTAAAATGAAAGACCAAAAATGATGTTAGTGCTAATTTTAACTCTTAAAACCCTGTAGTTGTTATATAATAAACGTCAACAAACGCACAAAATTGAGAAAAAATTCGAAAACCTGCCTTCGTATTTTTCAGATTTAACCCAATAAATCAACACAAATTGATAAAAAGAAACACTTTTTGAACACTGAAAAAGCCAATAAATATAACCATGTACTTTTTTTTGTACCTTTACAAACAAAGACTTCCCCTTTTAAAGCCCTAAAATCTAGATATGTTTTACGTAAATTCTCCATAGAAAAATGTATGCAAATTCAAACGCGTCCCGATAGAACGATCGTCGCAACTAATCGCCAGTGCGCCATAGAATTTCAAAGTGACTCCACGCGTGTCGGATGCTACAGCAAAATTACGTGTTGTGAATTTGTGTTTTTTGTGAAAAACTGTAAGTACAATATTTTTATAACTAATTTACTTTCAGTAAATAGAAAGTACCGATATAATGAAAGTCTGAAAGAAAACCATGATGGAACTAGATATAAATCGTAAGAAATACAAAATTATTTACTTTGTTGCGTAGGTCATTTTATGAACCTTGTAAAGTAGGTATCAATTCAGGCTTGAAACAATCAAAGCCCTGCCCACCTTATTTTCTCGAGATATGAACTGGCGGGGTATATAGTTCTCTGCACGACATACATAGATTTTTCAACATGATAAAGGCAATAGGTATCATAAACGTAATTGGTAATCGAGGGTCTCTTTTCGCAGGATAATTTGCTGAGTGCCATGCCAGCGAAAAGAAAATTTAGTACGCATTATAAAAACGTGAAAGCCAAAAGATCTCGGAATAAAATGTAAGTTCCTCCCTACTTATTTATTTACCTGCCTACTTGACTACGTCTTGTCCTAAATACCTAGAAAAAATTTACTAGATTTGTGTTAGTGTCAAGTAAAAATCCTAGTTTTATTACTTTTATTTGTGTGTATGCTTATCATGTCTTAGTAGTAATAATAATATAATCTATTTGCATTTTGAACAGGGTAGGTACATTACAAAGCAAATAGGTACAATGATTTAGATCGCCTGATTCAGACATATACCTACAACAGCATGTAAATATTGATTTGACATGTAATTAGATAGGTACACAATTAGGTATGTCAGTCTAAGAAGAAAAATTACAATGTCCAGTAGGTAATAATTACGTAATTTCAATATCTATATAAGTAATAAAGTCAATTTCTATAGGAACAATTTTCATAATAATAAATTTTATTACATAATATAGTATTAGTTTTCATATATTTATGTATTTCAAAGCAATGAGTTTGCTTACACTATTATTAGTTACAGTATTATTAGTTTTCATGTTCATCATGTCTAAATATGTGGAAGTGGAAGTAGGTATGTTTCCTATCAGAAATTGCACGGGCGCGCGCGCGCCGTGCCTGGCGTAGGGTTGTACAAAAATTACAAAATAAATAAAAAGTAGTAGTAGTAGTAAAAGAAAACCTTCAGGCCGAGACTCCGAGCAACACTGCTACGCGCTGTATAGAGGTAAGTTGTTATACGTAATTCTTGTAGACTTGTTACATAAATAAACAAACTAGCTAGTGATGGGCGAAGACAAAATCTCAGTACCTACAGTTTTTTTTTGCAATATTTATTATTTTCATTGTGAGACAAACACATACTTCTCAATTACTTTCTCAAAAGAAAATTCACGTTCAAATCTCGTATTTTACCAAAATCAAGAATTTTTTTTGTAAAATATTATCTTTTACGCGACTGGTGTACGTATGTATGTATGTATACTAAGTAATATATCTTTGTGGCACGATAAGTTCAAAATTATTGAACCGATTTTAATGTTTTTAGTATCATTAGAATTGTCTTCTAAGCCCGAGTGACATAGAATAAGTGACGCCATAAAAAACCAATACGTATAGCGTAAAGGAAATTTATAATTTCTGTTCATCACGAACATAATATTGTATGAATTCTTTTGCACTTTTATATTTGTCTTCGTCAGTTATGAATATAAATAAATAAACAATAAAAATGTTAAAACCCGACAGATTAAAAAATGAAAATGTGTAATAAAAATAAATAACAACACCATTGTAATATAGCGTATTTAGCAGTCGGGGCCTATTTCTAAAGAAATATTTAGCTAGTCAGGAATATCTTCGAGCCTGTGAGGATTTCAATGGGTCTCAACTGGTGAATTCGATTTATTACAATAGTGTTCTTATTTATTTTTATGTAACATAATTCAAGACCTTAGACTTGTTTTCTTTTTACCTTTTGAGTTTTTATGCATTTAGTCGGATTTATTAAATTTATGACGTGATAACGTCTTATAAATCGATGAACACCGGCAACACGCACAAAAAAGTGTCACATTATGTCACGCTAGGGTCCAGCGAGAGCGCAGTACAAGCGATGGAGAATAATATTATGACGTTATCCGATAAAATTATCGTCCTAAACCGACTTTACAAGCAACCAGTTTTTTATTATGTTTATTTATTCACTTTCATAATTGACGAAGACTGATAAAAACGTTTAAGATTTTGATCTAGTGTTATGTGTTTCAAAGATGTATTCTAAGGGAGTTCTTAGCTATGTTTGAAGAAATTTGGCCCATACCTTTTGAATTATTTTTTATAATAAAAATCAAGCCATTATCTTTCTTTACAGGAACTAGTTATTGACAACCGTCAAGAGGGAAAGGTGGATGAAGTGGAAGTTGGGCGTAGAGTAGTGGATATTTCTTTTTTTTTTAAAGCTCTTCAGGCCATAGGGGACCACGGTCCAATGGATTGTAAGTTAAGTTACCTCAGTATAATAGGTGAAGTAAAAGTTGGTCTGGACTCAAAACTCATCATAAAATGTAGTATGTGTAATATGAAATTTACTGGGTGTTTGGTTGAAAAGAAAGAAGATAGCATGGAAGTGAATCATCAAATTTTGTCTGGTATCATATCATCTGGTGGGAGCTACTCTCAGTTAAAAACATTAAGTGCCGCAGTAGTCCTACCAATCATGTCACCTTCATTGTACAATGAAATTAATAATACGGTTTGCGATTGGTGGGAAAAGACAGCAGCACATTCCATGGCAGAAGCTGTCAAGGAAGAAGCGGAGTACGCAGTGTCTATAGGTAGTGTTGATAAAAATGGTACACCATTAATATCTGTTGCTGTTGACGGTTGTTGGAGCAAGAGATCTTATGGTAAGAATTTTTCCGCCTTATCCGGCGCAGCTGCGATAATTGGCATTAAAACTAATAAAGTATTGTTTTTTGGAGTTAAAAATAAATACTGCGTAGTCTGTGCACGAGCCGCAAAGAACAACAGTCAGCCCCCGGAACACCATTGTTTCAAGAATTATTCAGGATCATCTACCGGGATGGAATCGACCATAATAGTTGAGGGGTTTAAACGTTCCTTTGTTGATCACGGTGTAATTTATAATAAATTTGTAGCAGACGGCGATTCCAGTACTTATAAAAAAATATTAGATTCGCGTCCGTACGATAATTTAATAGTAGAGAAAATTGAATGCAAAAATCATCTTTTACGAAACTACTGCAATAGCTTGGAGAAATTGTCGAAAGACACTAAGTATCCTTGCGAGTTGCGGAAATTCCTAAAAGAAAGGTATTTGCGTTTAAGAACGGGTGTAAAATGCGCGATTAAATATTGGGGGGATCAAAATCAGTCACTCGAAGAAAAAATAAAAAATCTTAGTGAAGATATTCTAAATGGTCCACAACACGTATTTGGTAATCACCAACATTGCAAGGAGTATTTTTGTAGACCTGACACTCGTCGAATAGAACCTGTTGGGTTACTTCCAGCAATTGTTGGATGCGGATTAATGGACGCGGTAGAAATTTTAAGTAAAAGACTGTCATATCATTCTAGAAGTTTAATTCATAATTGCACAAGTAATATAGTTGAAAGTTTTAACGGAGTAATTGCCAAATTAGTTGGGGGTAAGCGTGTAAATTATTCTTCCCGTGGTTCTTATGCGGGCCGATGCGCAGCTGCTGTTGTGTCTTTTAATACGGGATCGATTCATAGTAAAACTCATGAAGTCATATTTAAATCTAGTCCTAATCCTTTGATCGCGAAAGTGGAAAATAGTAATCGTAGAAACCGTTTAATTGCTAAACCTAAATTAAGATTGAAAAAAAGCCACAGCGCTGTATCGAAAGACGCTCACTATGGACCAAACTGCGAAAAACCTGATCTGAGTCCAGAATTATATGAGAAAGCCAAGTCATCTTTTTTAGTTGATTTAAAGTTGTCTTGTGCTGAAAGAGAGGAGCTTGAAAGGTCGACCCATTTGCAAAGAAGTAGTGCTGAGTGGATGAGTACAAGGAGAAAATTACTAACCTCATCATCGTTCGGGGAAGTTTGTAAAAAACGAGAGAGCACAAGTTGTGCTGCTCTTGTTTGTAAAATCGTTTATGGTAGTAATATCTCCAGTTTGCCTGCTGTACGGTACGGTATCGAAAACGAAGAAACTGCAATTAGACAGTTAGAAATTCAAGAGAATATTAGTATACAAGGTTGCGGTTTGTTCGTCGACGATCAATATGAATTTCTTGGTACTACACCAGATGGCATTTATGCAAACGGTTTAATTGAAATTAAGTGCCCACATTCTTTAGCTGGCATGACTCTTGATGAAGCAATGGCCAAACATACCTTTTGGGTTAAGGACAAGGCTTCCAAGGGTTATGTCATAAATAAAAATCATTACTGGTATTTCCAAATTCAGGGACAGCTACATATAACTAAAAGAAACGTTTGCATGCTTGGCATCTGGTTTGGTGCTACTGTACCTATGAAAGTTTATATTATAGAAAAGGACGACAAATTTTGGAAGGAGAAAATGGAGATGAAATTAGTTAGATTTTATTACGATTGCCTCCTTCCAGAATTAGTTGATCCTCGGCAGTCACGAAGCATGCCTATTCGTGACCCGCCCAATGTCATAGAGGCTATGAAAGAGAGGAAAGAAAGAGCTTTACGTGTTTTGAAAGAGAAGAACGTCTAATGATTTTGAAAGAGACTGAGGTAACTTAACTACCCAGCCGGTCAATTCACGTAAACACGCCAGTTCAAAAGTCGTTTTAACTTAGAAACTTAGAAATCGCCTTTTGGTTTTCTGTTTTTAACGCACTTACTTATCTAGTCTTGGATTGTCATAAATCTTCCAATAGCTCAATTTCTATACAATTCCTATACGATTTTGAAGAGTTACCTGGTGTAAACCCAAGGTCCGATCCTAATGAAATTAAAATGTGACCACACGGGATCACCAGCTTTCAAATAAAAAAAAAATCATCAAAATCGGTTCAAAAAATACAGCGAATTGAGAATCTTCTTCTTTTTTTAAGTCGGTTAAAAAGTGTGCGAAGTGACATTTTTAAGTCACTACGCTACGGTTTTTATTACGTGAATCGGGCAGCTGGTAACATTTTCATTCTGATAGGTTTTGCAATAGCAATTGATTTTATCATCAAATTAGTAGAAATCAGAATTTGATCAATAATCATTAAAATGAAAAAAACATTAGAAACTCTTAAACTCATATTTTGTTATTGTTTACTTTCGTTTAATTAAGTATATGAATAATTTATAAATTTCATGTTTGTTTATAACTAATTTTTGTACAACCCTAGCACGCTTTTTAGGTGGCGACTCATATTTTGTTTACTTTTAATTATATGAACCATTTTTATACTTGTGTTTCATTTATTGACAATTTTTTGTACAACCCTAGAAGATTTTTTAGATTGCGAGGTGATCGTAAGCAAAAAGTATTTGAGTTTACGCAATAGGCACATTTCCTTGCGTAGATATAAACACTAGCGAGGAAAGGCGTGATGTTATTTCGACCGTACTTCCTACTGAATTTGCAATTATTTTATTGAATGAAAATTTTACGAAATAAGAATAAACTTTGGTAGTAAAATTACAAATAAATACATAGGTACTCGTAGTTGGAATTTTAGGTAAGTAGAATACAAAAAGGTCAGTCCGGACCTGCTCTTGATTGTTTATTATAAATAGAAAATCATAAAAATTGTGTCTCAAACTACTCTTATTTATTTATCTAGTAATTAGGATCATTTTATAACGAAAACTACTCTTGGAATATTTTACAAATAGGCAGTCGTTTATTTCCAATAATTCAACATTTTTGTTATGCTGTAAATATTCAACTTCAATAACAATAACTCAACGTGGAACGTTTGTCGCAAAACATTTTCAAAATCGCGCTCTCTGGGTCATTCACCCGCCCGTCGGATGATTCGGGCAACAATAGCGCTGCTGTCGCTCAAAATCGACTTTATCCGTGCGCGGTCTGGGCCCTTAACCCACTATAATATATTTTATGGAAATGAAATTCGTTCTATAATTATTATTTGTGAGCTAGATGTGATTACGGATAACGCGACGATAACAATAATTACAAGCGATGAGAACGGAAAAATTCTAAATTACCATGCGGACAAAGTCGCGGGCGACCGCTAGTAATTCATATTATAATGATTATTATGGAAATATCATTCAAACTCTTGCATTGCTGTTAATATAATAAAAAACAAACTTAATTGTTTAAAGTTCATGGGATTTATTATAATAATAGTGTCATTTAGACGAGTTAAGTTAAGTTACCTAATGCAAAGTAATTTAGATTGACATCAAGAAAATAATAATAGGTAATTAAGTTTTAGGTTAAAATGAGTATGGATGTTTTATGTATTTTTTTACTACTATTTACGTAAAGAAAAAGGTTTCAAGGTCATGGATATTATAATAAGTGTGTAACTGTACTTATTATAATATCCATGACCTTGAACCCTTTTTCACATCATCTTGCGATTTAACTATTTGAACGATTAAACTGCTTAGTGTTAAAGACTTCAACGCACTGTGTTTTTTTCTATTGCAAGTAAATCCTCTGTTATTTTCAGGGTAAAACTTATTACTAACTCTAAGTTTTCAATAAAAACCTCCAGTTCTTTATTATTAACTTATCAAAAACAAAAGCTTTGTTCTATTGTTTTTTTATTAAAAAAAAAGGCATGTATGGGGTACAAGAGGACCCCGCAAACATTGATTTATTTAGGAGGCCCCTTATCACTTAAAAAAAATTGACCGATTTTCAAACCTATCAAATAAAAACCCACAAAAGTTTTCATCAATATCAGTAAAGCCGTTTAGGATGACTGGCAACAAACTCTGTAACACGAGAGTTTTAAATATTAGATTTTTGGACATAACACTATCATAGATTGACGGTCAACCGAAAGATTCCGTTTAATTTACGGGTTGAATTTCTAGATATATCTCTTTACAACTTGCTTAAAGACCTCTGATTACCTAGAACTTCAGTAAGCTCTTTACTAGGACGAATATCCAAAGCGGTACAGTTGGAATCCTACCAAATTTGGCTAGGTAGAGGGGAACTCGTCGCATGGTGAAAGTGAGCGCTGACTAGTCGCAAGGTGGCCACACTAAACCTACAACTGTGTCGCAAGCCTCAGTAGCCTGCTGTATGTGTTCCCCACTTTATCACACTATAGACCCGGAGCCCGCACAGTGAATCCATGGAGTGCTTAGTATTAGATTTCTTATCATACTCCGCATAGGTAAAGAATAGGGAATAGTATTTACGTAGTTTAGGTACCTATCTAGGTTATTAAACCAAAACAACATCATTTTTAAATAAATATTATTTATTGATTTGTCTATTCATTTAAATACAAAAGTATTAAAATGAAAACTACAAAATTAATTCGTCAAATCTCTTTTACGCTTTACCAGTAGGCGGCTTTTAGACTGAGGGGTGAAGACCAGATGGTTGAGTGAGCAGCTGGAGCATAGTGTGACACCAGAGGGGCAGCATACAGAGGCGCGGAATAGACTGCTGGTGTGACGTGAGTAGCCACTACGGCAGGCTTGGAGATGACATCAACTCTAGACTGGTGGGACACAGCAGCTGGTACTGAATGTACAACTGGGGTCAAATAGGCCAACGAACGCTTCTTCAAAAGGTGAGTGTTGTAAGAAGGTGCAAACCACGCAGAGTGACCAGAATATAGAGCTGGAGCTACCACACTGTGAGAGAAGACAGCGGGGCTGGTACGGACATCAACGCGAGACTGATGTGATACAGCTGATGGAGCAACGGCGACGATTGGAGCGGCGTGCGTCAACACTGGGGCGGACACGGCATGTGACACTACTGCTGGGCTGGAAATCACATCCACACGGGACTGGTGAGATACAGCAGACGGTGCGTGATACAGTGCAGGAGCAGCGTACGCGTAGTGACCCAGAGACCGTTTGTGCAGGTAATGGCCATGGCTGGCGTATCCAAGACCAGAGTAGGCTAACACGGGAGCTGCAACAGCATGACTGACGATAGCAGGGTTGGAGATGACATCCACACGAGATTGGTGTGATACTGCGGCGGGAGCAGCTATCACAGCAGGAGCAACAGCTGGTGCGACGACGGCAGCGTGTCCATAGTGTCCTTCCAAGGCTTTGGCTTGCAGATGTAGTGCTCGAGCGTTGATCACTTCAGCAGTATCCAGAGGGCGGCCATGAGGGTCCAGCACGAGTGCTGGGCTGTACGCAGGTTGCGCCAGCGGCACCCAGGAGGCGCAAGCCACCGAAGCAAAGGCGCATAACACCACCAGCGTATTCATTATGTACGTGGTCTGTGTTGAGAGATAGGACAAAACACGAGATCACTTCAAACCGTGAACCGGCTGACTGATACATTTCACTCGATATAGATCTCTTTTATACTGTTCGCGGTCAAATCTCAAGTCGTACAGAGTTCATAATTTCACAGGTTTAAAATTACATTAGGTAGTTAACATCAATGTCAAGAGTCATTATATGAAAGTAGACAGCCTTGTAAAGCGGTGTTTTCATAGTGTTTATAAATAATGTCACTTCCGTAGCAGTAATCACGGATTCTGGATGAACAAAGACAACCTGATCCTTGCTGGATATAAATCTATGAATAAATAATACTTAGATACTTAAATTCCTTCTAAGAACATTGTCAGTCCCTAATTTTACTGGTTCACGATACAGAGGAATTTATATATATATATATATATATATATATATAGGTAGATAGGTATATATACATACTATATTGTAATGAAAATAGCTCGCAACTATACCAAACTACATATTCTATTCTGTCATTTAAAATAAAATATTTATACATATATATATATATATATATATATATATATATATATATATATATATATATATATATATATATATATGTATATATATGTATATATATATATATATATATATATATATATATTTCTTTATATTATATTGTAAGAGGGTACTTACAATACTAACTAAATAAAATAAAGGTCTCGTGTTAAAACAGGATTTACTTGACCTAACCTAATAAAATGTTCACGGCTATCCGCGATATATAAGTAACGGTGTTGCTTTAATTGAAATAATCGACACCCGATATTTTGATAGGCAACTCTCTTATATCAAGAACCCAATTCCTCAAGTGTCACAATGAATATCGACAGTTACTTATTTCGACACTATATCTACTTCGAAGACCCTCATCTATCTTTGTAACAGCGTCTCCCTAATATTTTAATACACAATATTGTTGTAGTTATCATAGGTTATGGTGTTCTTAAGTCGTAAAGTTCATATTAATGATATTCTTCGCATTCTGTCTTGTCCTAAAACTACAACCCTTTTGTTCTTGCTTTAATCCCGTTTATTCTCACTACTCCTTGTTTTCGTGCACTCATCCCTGGATAATAAACACAGTGTTACCACGTTGATTAGCATTGACAATTATCTCAACGTGGTTCCAAAAGCGTTGATAAAGCGATTGGCTAAATCACAAAAAGACAGCAAGCGCTCAGGGCTCGTAACAAAGAAATTGTTACCAAACATACGAGTACATGGGGCACACTAAAAGTTTGGCACTTCTAGCTAATCGGAACTATTTGAATTTCGAATGTTATATTTTTTTAAACGTTGCAACCTTCTTATTAATAAAAAAAAAACAATTGGCGGGAAATCATTTGTCAATTGTTTTTTATCACACATCAAAGTTCTACGTATGCAAAGAAAATGGAATTAAGTCGAAAAAATTTTAAAGCGATGATTTTTCATGATTTTAAAAGTTCTCTCTCAAAATGCTTTTGGGAGAGAAGCACCTTGTTTGAGCACCGTGAGGCGATGGTTTGCTGAATTTGAGAGAGGTCGAGTTTCTTTACATGACGAATTTCGTGAAGGGCAGCCTTCAACAGCCGTCAACGAAAATAATGTGGCTACTGTTAAGCGGTTAATTGAAGAAAACCCGCGGATTACCTATGAGACAATTCGAGGACTATTGGGGATTGGTATGAGTCAAATCCAGAAAATTTTACACGAAGAATTGAAAGTTCGGAAACTTTGTTGTCGTTGGATCCCTCATGAACTGACAGCGGAGCAGAAGCGGGCTCGCGTGGAATGGTACTCACAGATGCTACTGAAGTACGACCACGGACATTCTAATGCTGTTTATGACATTGTCACAGAAGACGAAACGTGGATTTATTGTTTTGAACCCCAAAAAAAAACAGCAATCTTGTGAATGGGTGTTTGAAAATAAGAACAAGCCAAAAAAAGTGAGGCAGGCGAGAAACGTTGGTAAAAATATGATCGCGTTTTTTTTCTCAGCTACGGGTCCCATCTGTACAATTCCACTTGAAGATCAAAAGAGTGTTAATGCCGAGTGGTATTCTACCATTTGTTTACCCAGGGTGTTAGAAAAAGTTCGCGAAAGACGACCCAAAAGCCGCGTTCTCCTACATCATGACAACGCTTCTTCACACACAGCCAACAAAACAAAGTCATTTTTAGCTTCCGAAAAAGTACAACTCATCACCCATCCTGCGCATAGCCCCGACCTAGTACCCTGTGATTTCTGTATTTTCCCCAAAATCAAAGATTTGATGAGAGTTTTCACTTTTACCAACTCCGAAGAGGCAGTGATAGCGTTCAATCAGCACGTAGAAAACATGACTTCAGATCTGTGGTCCTCCTGTTTTAAAAAATGGTTCGATCGCATGAAAAAATGTTTAAAATGTAAAGGAGAGTATTTTGAAAAGCAATAAACATAATATTTTGGTTTTAACATGTTGTTTTTTAAGTTACGCAAAATTTATAGTGTGACCTACGTATAAGTTATTTTTTATATAGAAGCTGTAAAAGATAGTATGACAATTGAAATACAACTGATCCAGAACATACATACATACGTTGCAAATAGACCGCCTCCTTTTTTTAAAGTCAGTTAAAAATAATGAATTGTATATACATAATGGGTTTTACGTATTTACCGGACATGGCTTGATACGAAGGTCGTCTATAATAACTGTTACTATCAATCTACAATCAATATCATACGCACGAGGATATTGCGCTCATACGTCAACTATTTGACACATGTAGAAGGAATGTGGACAGTGTCCGTAAACTAAACCTAATACGAACAAAAAATATATTAAAAACTAGCTGTTGCCCGCAGCTCCGCCTGCCTGTTACTTTAGATCCACATAACTTTTTTATTTATGAAACGATTGAAAACCAAACCGCAAATTCAAATCAAAAATTAAAATCGGTTAAGCCGTTTCTGAGATTAACGTGTTCAAACATTCAGACAAACAGACAAAAGTTCTAAAAACCACTGTTTTGGGTTTTATTGCGTTCATAAAGGCCCCCTACAACAGTTTCTCTATTATATCTTCTATTATATTCTCTACTACCTGTTATTTATTATGTATAGCTTTTGCCCGCAGCCCGCCTGCGTGTTACTTTAGATCGACATAACCTTTTTCATTTATGAACCGATTGAAATAAAACAAAATGTTAAATTGAGTAAACCACAACGAATTACTGAAAACCGCATTCAAATCGGTTAAGCCGTTTCTGAGATTAGCGTGTTCAAACATTCAGACAAACAGATAAACAGACAAAAATTCTAAAAACCATTGTTTTGGGTTCTATTGCGTTTATAAAGCAACAACAGTTTCTCTATTATATCTTCGATGTACAGACATCGACCACTTACAATTTTATTATAGGTATGTATTGATTAACGGTGTTTGGACACAGCCAGCGTCTGTATCAGTACATACATTGGGGTACCTAATAGTGTGTACTAATAGTAATTATATTTAACAATCATTGTAATTTGCTGTCCCATTTAGAAATTTTTCCAAAGCATTTTTATTTTGTCTGAATGTTTGAACTCGCTAATCTAAGCAACGGCTTAACTGATTTGAATGCGGTTTTCACTAATGCGTTGCGGTACATTCAACTTAACATTTAGTATATATCTTCCTTGTACAGACAGCGAACAGTTACAATTTTATTATATGTATTGATAGTGGTCAAACAGTACACGTCGCAAATATTAAAAATATTTTTTTCCTTCCAATTAAAAAATAATTTAAAATGAAAAAAAATCTTTTTTAATTAAGGGACACTTCTTGTGTCAAGTTTCTGGAAGACTTGATAAAATATGTGGCTGCTAGCCCAGAACACACATAATATGTATAGACAGGCAGCCACAGACAAAAGTTTACATTAAAAAAAATCCTGATATTTAGCTAGATTATCCCTGAGTAACATAGGTTAATTTTCATCACGGTTAGCTTTCCTGTGGGAATTCGGCACGAGAAAAATAATTCAAACACGGTAATGAACCAGTGTAAATAATATTTCTTACATAGATGTTAGAGGTCACTCCATAAAATATTAAGAAAGAAATATAACTAAACACAAAAACTGATGTCATCGCCAGGACTCGAGCCCACGGCCTTTTCACTCTGACCACTGAGCTACGATAACCAATACCGACAACATGGATTTTTTGCTTCATATCATATTCATAATTTCTAGATCGCACTGTTAAGTTTAGCGTTGGACTCCGGTCAGTAAGTAAATTCCATTCAAACCTCACAGTGTGCAATTGTTCCTCAGAGAGTGTGGATGTATAATACGTTGGACGCGCCAGCGAGGAATTGCTGAAATTAATCAGCTTAGGTCGATAATTATTTCCTGCTATCCGATTTTAATAAACAAAATAGGCTATAATATGTTGCCCCGAATTCAGCTTAATTTATCAGTAAATACCACAAGAAAATCCAAAATTCTGAAAAAAAATTGTTGGGGTACCTGACACCGTGTAAATAGGAAAGGTCATAAGATAGGTCTTTTAAAAACATTGAGAGGTTACTAAGACGATCTTTTGATTTAGGTATCCGTTTGCGAGACAATTAGCTTTGAAGGGGGAGTTTTTGCAAATTATTCTTTGATTCTTTGAAT